>OZ023274.1:9015375-9615375 GCA_964007475.1 Hybos culiciformis | reverse complement strand
GTTTATTTATTACAAAATAAACTTTTTCTTAAGTTTAGATTCTGGAAAAAAAAAAAACAAAAACATTCCTTGATGTTTTAATATAAAAATCTATGAATACAATTTATTTTGACAAATAAAAACTACCAAAAAAATTAAATTTTCATGAATTATGTATGTACATTTACATTTATGTAACATTTGTTCATACATACCTATACTTTATTCTATATATTAATATTAGGACTAAATATTAACTTTTATTTCAAAATTACTTTCCTCTTAGTCGAAGGGCGATAAAAAACAATTTAAACATCATTGATCCTTGCTGTGCGATGGTTGATGTACATGGGCGCCGCCAGGATTTTTTATAAGGTGGTGCATGTGAAAATTATTATTTTGATTTTACCAAATCTTTGCGGGTTCATCACTAAGTTACAATTTCCAACAACCTTAACTTAAATTACATTTTGATTTTAGGAAAAATCAGTTGCAAAACAATATTTTGAATTCATGACAAAATTCATCTCAGTACGCTGATGCGATGCTCAGAACTTTTTAAGATTATTTCTCAGCTCTCACTTTCATTAATTTGTGGACATAGACACATCAAATTTAATTATTATGCGTTTTGTATAAAAATTTTGAATAAAAAAAAATTATATTGTTTTAATTTTGAATGCTTTTGTTAAAATTAGTGATTGTGTTTTCCCGAACTTTTTAAATCTTCGGGACTCGGGAATCCCCGAATCTTCAATAAATTCATTTCTCGAGATTAAAGTTTGTTTTCCAGCAATTCTCGAGAATCTCGAGATTTTAAAGAAAATAGTCTAGTTAAAAAAATACCTGTTTATAACAAAAACAAAATTAAATGAGGCAAAATAAATCATTCAAATATAAACACAAAATATTGGTTTTTTATATACATACACCGAGATAAAACTATAATAGAATTATACAAAAACCTAGTATAAAATACACAAGGCACAAGGTTTTCAACTTACCAAGTACTTGTATACAATAACCAAGTTAATTTAGTTGTTTTAACAAAGTTAAGCTTTGTTAAATCAACTTAGTTTTGTATTAAAATATACTTACTTTTTAATATGTTAATTTATCGAAGTGGCCTAGCTAATTCATACATGGCCATGTGTGATCTTTTTTTAGATTATTTGTCGAAGTTTTCATACAACCTTTATACATTGTTTTAGTAATTTATACAAGCATTTGGATAATTTAACAGTTGCTTCACTTGTATAAATTATCTAATTTTTTTTTGATGATTTATCGAAGTTTTCATTTTAAAACAATGTATAATATTACCAATAAATTGTATAAAAAAATTATGATTTTGGAATTTAGTACAATTTTTTTTCCCCAAGCCAACTTATATAATATTACTATAGTTTTTATTCTCAATGTATATTCACTGACTTCTCTATATAAAAGACGAAACATCAAATTTGTCTATGTATTAAGGTCGAATAAGCTTTTCATACAAAAGTCAAATTTTTGTATGAAAAATTTATTTTTATTTTTAAAAATCATTTTTTTTTATACGAAAAACAAGGATTATCCATTTGTCATGTAAGTATAAATTTTTATTAATATTTTTTTTATTTTTTAGTAAAAAAAAAATTGCCAAAAATATTACGGAATATGCATAAAATCCGTAATATTTTTGGCAATACAAAAGAAGAGTGTTTTAAAACCGTTTTATAGGGGGGACCCCTGCTCAAAAATTTTTTTTTCTACAGTGACGGAAAAAAAAAAGCGTGCAGTCGAAAAAAAAAAGATTGAATGAAAAAAAATGAATTAAATTTGGACCATAAAAATATATTAGCCGAACTTGCAATTCAAAGTCTGCAAACAGAAATGTTTGAAATTGATTTTCAGGAAAGTTGCACTTGTGGCATGAAAGCTCAAGCGCTTTTACGTTACCTTTCTTCACCACTTTGTAACATTATTTTAAAAAATTTTTGTAGAGATGCTACCGAAGGCTTTTATAATAAAAAAAAACAAACTAATTTAATAAAACAAAAACAAATTAAGGAAAGAAAACCTCTTATTTTTAAAAATTAAAAAAAAATTAAAATTCAACATAATAATAAGTCGTGCAATTTTCTAAATAGAAGTTCATTGTCCACATTTAGTCTTAACATAATTGTGTCGATGTTTATCAAAACTCGTCAATTCCACTTTTCAAAAAAAATGAGTATAATACATCGTTGGATTCGTCTTCGAATGTGCTATCAGTTTTTGCTATTTTTAAATTTAAAAAAAAAAATGGAATAGACGCGGTTTGATAAACATCGACACAATTTTTAATGTTACGTTTTTTTTTTTTTTAATATTGTTGATATTCTATAAGTTGTACCTGATTAATTTTGTGTTTAATTCTGATTTTGTGTTTAATTCTGCTTAATTTTGTGAATTCGAATAAAATTTTATTTTCATTGTTTAAATGTTGTTTTAGTCATAATTGGTCATTTTGAAGGCTTTTAGTTTTTTATTATTATTTTTGATACTTAGGCCTGTCGAACTTTCACTATCGAAATAACACAGCCGCCAATCTATGTTTTAAGTTTAATTAGTTTACCATCTTACTTTTTTTTTGTAAATGATAGGTATTTCTGTTTTTAAAATTATTTATATTTTTCATATTATAAAATTTTATTTTTTTTTTAAAAAGTAATAAATTTTTTTCCTACAGTGTACATTTATTTTGGTCGAACCATTTGACAGATAAAAATTTATATGTGTAGTCTTTATATAGAGAAGTCATTGGTATATTATATAATTATGTCATTTAAACTTTAATTATATTCATAAAATTATAGTGTTTTGTTTACCAATTTCCAAATCCAGAGTTTACTAATAATTTTGCTCGGGAAACGGGAATCCCGAAATATAAAGAACTAAAGTTCTCGAGAATCGGGAATCTAATTTTCTTGTAAATTTTGGGAATTCTGGAGACCAGATTCTCGAGCACAATCACTAGTTAAAATTAACAAATTTATCAAAATTTTAATAACATTTTTATCAAACAAAGGCGGTGCAGTTGCACCACCTTGCACCATACTGCCGGCGCCCATGGTTGATGATATGTGATAAACGATGATATGCTAAACGATATTATGCTAAACATGAACGTAAAATAATTTGATATAAACCTATATTGATTTTTGAGACACAAATTTTACAGAGCTTCGCTAGCTTATAAAAATGTATATTTTTATGTAATCGACTTCCTTAACTTATTCATCAAAAATTAATATTAAACTATTAACCAAAATAAAAAAATTATTAATTCATTTTTTTCAGAATATACATATAAACAAAATGTATAATATTTGTATATCATTAAATTTATGTTTATGAAAACTTTTCCAAGAACTCAAATCAAAATTGATATCGATATCCAAATTGATAGATAAGGGAGACTATGTCAATTTATCTTCGTTGTCAATACATAAATTATTAAAAAAAAAAAATAAGAAATTATATTCAAATGAGCTTTTAATATAAAACTAATAAGAATTAATTTTCTTTTTAACAAGGATGAAAATTTATATCATTTCATAAATTCCTTTGGGGATAAATTTAGTATTCATATATAAATTTTGGCATCCAGAATTGATAGTTTTATCTTCATACATTTTTTTTTTTCATACATGAGAATTTTATGTTTCCAATTTTTCTATCATGTTTATAAAAAAAATTGTTTGTTCTACAAAAATTTTCTAACTCTGTAGTTTTCTTTTTTCTAAAATAAAAGAGCTGTAGATACTGCGCTTGATGACGATGAAGGTGATTTTGAGTGGAAATCAAAATAAACTTATCAAGATTAGAAGCCCAAAAAATTATATATACAGACGACGATTATACGAAAAAGTCGATTTTGTTCATAGCAAACTAAAAGAACCAACTGGCTAGTTTAACCTGAAATAGAAAGCGTAATCTAAAAATTATATTGTCTCTTAACATCTTTTTTTTTATTCAATATTTTCACACATATAATACAAAACATATTTGTACCGTACATAAATTATTTTTTTAATTTATTTATACCTTGTGAAGTATTACCTCGCACACTGAAGTCACGAGAAACTAAAACACGATATCGTATGGTATTAATAACAAAAAAATACCCAAATCACAATATTTTATTCTCATAGAAACTTGTAAAAAAAAAAACAAAAAAAACATCCTTAGGCGAAATAAATAAGATCATGATTATGTAAAATTGGGACATAATGGTTACTGAACAAATAACAAAAGAAAAATATGTATACTATATGCAGTGCACAGTACATATTTTTCTTATTCTAAAAGAAAATTTTAAGAAAAATTTAATAATACAATTTGTTAGTTTTTTTTTATTTATACAGATTATGTAATTTTCCATGTTCAAGTTCTCCAAGGAAAATTGAATGAAAAATTTACGAACACAAAGTAATACATAAAATTTTTAAATTAAGCACTAATGTCAAAAAACTTAAAATGTTGAATCTGAATGTTAAATTCTAAAATATTCAATCAAAAAAATCTAAGTATAAATTTATATAACTTGAAAATTTAAGAAAAAGAAGACCTTAATATTTTTTTTCTGAACAGGATAAGTAGCTACTTCTATGTCAAAAAATAAAAAGGATTTCAATGTTTCATTTTACATTCTATAATAAGTTTGTTGTAGTGCAGTCGGTCAATTCTTTTTTCAAGTTTCAAAATTATAAAAAAAATTCTATATAAATAAATTTCAACCTCAAAAAAAAATATAAGATATTTTATTATCCTAGTTTCATCTTAAATCTTAATGCTATCACAAATATATTATATAACGTACACAAAAATATAAATAACTTTGCCAAATGAAATAGACCTTATAGTACTAGTAATTAAAAACAAAATACACATCCTTTTTCGTGTACCAAAAATAAATTAGTTTCATTTATAATTCAGTATGTCACTAACAATCTTAATTTATTATTTATTTTCATAAGAAATTTTCTTTTCAGATAAATTGGGAAAGGCTTAATTAAATCTAACACATTTTTGCACACGAAATTATTTTATGAAACTTCTTGGCATATATATTAACAAAGTGGTTTTTGTAATTTTAAGAACTTTAATTGTGAAGAATTTATTAAAGAGTTGTAGTACCTAAATGATTGGTGAATAAGTTTATAAACGAAATTATAGAATGCTGAACATATAACTTTTGTCATGTTTTATTGAAAGCTGAAATTTGGTGCCCGACGTACAGGCCTGACTCAAGAAGACTTGAGGCAATCGTGTTTTTGAAATAATCTACTATGACATTACAATAAATGCGATATAATTACTCAAAAGAAAACAAATTACCACCATTATTTCCAAAATTAAAAATATTCTAATTTCAAATTTTGGTTCGCTTCATAAAGTATGCAATGAGAATGAAATAAAATGTTCGTAAAATGATAGTTTTATTAAACATATTTTTGCTCAGCGGCCAATCTAATATTTACAAAAAATCTTTTTTCAAAACAAGTATTTGAAATACGTAATGTATTTTAGAATTAAACGACATTGAAACCACCCTAACATTTTTTGAATATACCTCTAAAAAAATAAATTTTACTCTACTTATTTGGACCTAAACATGAAGAACATACCTTATGCCTTTAACTTTATTACATTATAGCATATTATAGTAAATTACAAAAAGTTTTTAAATGAAAACAAAATTTTATGAATTTTTTTTTTCTCATTTATATACAAGTATACAAGTAAGAAGTGGTCACGAAAAGTTACATTTTATTTTGGTTAAGAAATTTATAACTTTGATAATATTATAAGAAATAGAATTAATTTTACTAATAAATTTGTACATTTGATTAGTTGTCTTTATTTTTATAACTGAAAATTTTCACTAACTTGAAAACACATTAATTGGACTCACTTTTTTATGTCATTAAAGTAAATGACATTTTGTTGAGTTAATTAGACAACATAATACATTTATATGAATTTTATTAATGAAATTTGCTAAAAATATGTAAAATTATTATGTACTTATTATGATTTTGTAATACCTCAGTATATTTATTTTTTATTACAAATAAATTATAGCAACTCTAAGATTTTTACTTCATATAAGCTTCATACGAGAACAATTTAAAACTTATGACTACCCCTTCTTAAAAAACCAGGCAATAAAGATTCTACATTTCATCGACATAAATACATAAGTTTTATTCAACAGGATATTTCAAGCAGTCTGGCTCCACATTTATACTTCATATAAATATTAAACCAATTTATTAATTTTAATTTGATTAAAATTATTGTAAAGGCGACATTCTTCTTAATATTAGTTTTTATTTTCTATTTTATAGTACATATTTTTTATTTTCATTGGATGTTATGGGTAATTAAAAAATATTTAAAATAATGATATATGTAATTAAAAAATTTTAATAATCCTTCGATTTAATTATCCTGCATTGTAATTATGTTATTATGTGGTAATATGTTAAAATTTGTTGTTAAAAACCAAAAGTTTTTTGACACTTCAATAATTTTAATGCCAAAATGTTAATGACTGAAACAAATGAATAAATTTGTAAAATTTTCAGATGATTTTTCTTTAATTAAAATTT
The DNA here is from genome assembly GCA_964007475.1 of Hybos culiciformis. Taxonomy (NCBI): domain Eukaryota; kingdom Metazoa; phylum Arthropoda; class Insecta; order Diptera; family Hybotidae; genus Hybos; species Hybos culiciformis. The sequence continues at coordinate 9,608,755 of OZ023274.1, read as the reverse complement.
GTTTAAAACACAAAAAAAAATTAAAGTCAATTTGAGTCGGTCGATGTATGTAATTTTATTGTTAACATTGTAAAATGTATCGTATTTTTCATAATTTTATTTATTAGTATAATAAAATAATTTAAATAATTTTTTATTTTCTTTATATGTATCTAGGGCTGGACTGGGAATGAATTTAGGGCCGGGAAATTTAAATTTTTCTTTATAGAAAAATTTCCTCACACTTAAAAAAAATTAACAGAAAACATTACAATTTTAGACAATGGATTTTAGAACGGCCCACCAGGAAATTCCCGCTAGCTTGGTAGGCCAGTCCAGCTCTATGTATTTGAACTTTCATCCACATTCTACAGAGTATAATAATAACAATATTTTAATTCACACTATACTGGACGCATTAAAATCAATTCTGTGCCAATTTTAGTTGTTTTGAAATTTTTGCCTGCTAGAATTGATTTTAAATCTAGATTTTTGTTTTGCTTGAACCAGCATTGGAAGAAAAGCAGGTATTAATGAAAAATGTATTTCTTCCTGAAAAATGTAATTTTACAAGAAGACAGATTTAATCAAATCTGAAACATTTCCGAAATATGCTTTTTTTTTGAAAAAGAAATGTTCGAAAACTTAAAAAGGTCCTTAATGCAGGAATATTTCGTCGCCATTAGAAATTTTACATTTGTAATTATATTATGTTATTTATATTATTATTATTTTAATATTATTGAAAACTTTAATGCAAATTATGAAAATAATAATAAAACAATAAAATAAAAAATAACATTATTCGTAAGAAGACTGTTTGCTTTACTTTTAAATTAATTGGGTGAAATTATCGCTCATCTTTTATTTCAGTGCGATAATTTATTCTTTATCGAGCGAAAAATATTTCTCATGTGAAATGCTTAAATTTTCATTGACCATTTTTTTGTGCGAAATTTTGAACATTGAAAAAATTATTTTAATAAATTTATGGACAATATTTTATTATTTAAAAAAATATCTCATTTTTCATTTCAAAACTTTACAGACGAAAAAGTAGAGCACATTAATCACAAATAATATCAGTAAAAAAAATTTCCTCAACTAAAAACGACAATATGGCATCATTATAGCGATAAATTCAATTGAAAAAAAATTTTTTTTTTTAAATTATAATATTATTGATTAAATTTTGAATGATAAATTTGTGTAAGCATAATATTTATGATTTATATTTACATTAAATGTATAATGGGACAATTAGGTAAATATGAAAAGCTAACGTTCGTAGAAAATTTAATAACGAAAAATAAATTAAATTATGACAAATTGAATAGATTATTGAATATACATATATATATATATATATATATATATATATATATATATATATATATATATGAAAAGTACATATCAATTTAAAATTTATATTGTCAATTCATAAATTATTCTTAATTCATATTAAAATTTATTAGTAAACGGATATATTAAATATAAGGTGGTCAATATTGAACGAGGTATGTTACAAAGAGAGAGGGCTTAACAGATTTTTATAGAAAAAAAATATTCATCATAAATGAAATATGTGTTTTCGATTTTTAAAATACTTTCGGGTAAAATCTTCTTTCATCCTTAGCCCACAATCCTTCAATCCTTAGCCCACAATCGGGAATTATTATTTTTTAGCTTCCTTCAGACTCTTATATATTAATTTTTAATGAAACACATTTTCAGTCCCCAGCCTGAATCCTTGGACACAATCCGGGACCATTACCCAGATACTAATTTTCATCGAAATATATTTAAATGTTTATAAAAATTTTAAATTGGAGGGACGGACAGGCGGATTGCAATAACCCACAAAAAAAAATTTTCTCGTACTCAACTCATACCAAACGTTGTCATTTTAGGAAAAAGCTGATTATGAACCATTGAAAACAAAACTCTTAGTTCATATCTTTTAATATTTCAGTAATAATTTAGTATCTAAATACTGTTAACTTTTCTATTGTTTCTAATGCTACCAATCATTATTCACTAAAATACAAAGTACATTGATCAAAAGCTTGACATTTTGGAAAATAACCTATATATAATTATCAAATGAAGGTAAAAATTGTTCAACTTATGCAATAAAACATAAGAATTTAAGTAGTCAATGTGTATAAGAACTGTCAATTCGCAATTATTATTATGATTCTATTCATTCGTTTTTCGTATATGTCTCAGAAGTCTGCATTTAAGTTCAGTTCCGATTAGACTTCATGAGCTAAATATAAGGAATTTTCACCTACGTTGTATATAAAACTTAAAGTCTTGAAATATAATCTGACGTATTTTTCTTTTTTGTTTTCATTTAAATCAAATAAAAACTTTTCTAAGTCTAAATATTAAAATATTAAAACAAAAACACTATAAATCCTTTAGTCATGACGAGTTTTTATTTATTATCTTAAAATTTTTTTTTTATGAAATCCGTGTTCTAGCATACAAATATAAATAAAATAAAATATCGGCTTTTTTTTTCACTGTACATTGACGAAGGTTTATTATTTAAAACCTTTTTTACAATGTTTTTGAATTGGTATACGGATTAACCTCACTTTGGGAATTTGATAACATAATTTTTGTTTTAAAAATTGTTAACTAAACGAATTTGAAATTTAAAAAAGAAAAAAAAAAACAAATGTTATCCTTTCGAAAAATCCATCAGTTTTATATATTGCTTTTATAATAATTTTAAAGCAATAAAATATTATTTGTCGCTTTGGGAAAGCTTACACGTTATCGGTATTTTTTTTTCCTTTTTTAAATTACCCTATCGTAAATACAGGTTTTTGTATCAAATATTGTCCTCTTTATCTGTGCCGAGAAGCAATTTTCTTTTACCTTAATTTCCCGTATTCGGTCTGTACGTAGTATCCAACTTTATAGATTTTGTTTTATGAGTACTCTAGCTCTTTAAATCATTTATAATAATTAGAAAATTTAAATACTCTTCAAAACATATTGAATCGAGAAATTAATCAGACCTTGTATTTTGTGTAATTAACGAAATTAAGTGTATTTGTAAAGAGTAAAAAATTTTAATTTGTTTTTTCTTATATATAAAAAATAAAAGGAAAACATTTTCTTGTAGCACGAGTATAACACATTTTGATATATAAAATGAAAATTATTGTTCTCTTTTATGTTGTAAACATATATTCTTTTTTATGAATGAATGAAAAAATTATATAAGCATTTATGTACAACACTGTATACAAGATTTCTTTTTGTGGTTTTTTTTTTTAAAACTATTAAGCGACTTAAAAAGAGATCATGCAATAAATCCTGTTAAAAAATTTTGTTATTCCCTTTGAAATTTTCTTTAAATAGCGAAACTTTTTTTTATTTCCTAAAATAAAAAGCTTTTAAAAGATATTTTGAAAGAAAAACATTAATTTTTTTTTTTATTTTTAACTTTGTATATTTTTTACACATTAAAAAAATAACTAAAAAGAAAATATAAAAAAAAGAAAACTTTGAGATTTCGAGGAAAAATTAAATCCTTACTGTTAAATACTAAAAAATTTTTATTTTTCTGGCAGTAATTTTTATTTAAGGATCTAATTGCACATGCTAAAATAGTTTTAAAAAAGTTTTTTTTTTTAATGTATATACTTGAGTATGAATGGGCGTTTCGTTTTCGTAAAATATTTTAAAATTTAAGCCAAATAAATGCATGTTTTACAGTGTGCATAAAAAAAATTTATTTCCATTCAATTTATCAAAATTTTTCAAAAATAAATATGTATTTTGTAAACGAACCAAAGACATAATGTTTTTTTTTTTGATTAGTTTCAAATAACTCACAAAATTGATTAATCATTTTATATCGCGCTATATTTCAACTAACTAACTGAGTCGTCAAAATGATATTAAGTGAAAATTTTGCGGTTTTAACACAATTGTATGAAATTTAGAATATTATATTCTTCATGAATAAAAATTTATCTTTCGAAAGTTTTAACAGGAAACACAAAAAAAAAAAAATTACACATTCTGATTGTTATGTGTATAGAATATATTTAACACACACCTGAGGAAATTTACTTAAAAAAAAGAAAATGTATCGTGACGTGTGAAAAACTTTTTTATTTGCCTTTCAACATTAATCGTCCTTAAGGTTAAAATTATGATAGATATATACTTAAAAATATTATATGTGTATATATATCTGGTTATAGATTAGATAAGAAAGAAAAAAAGTTTTTCTTTTGTATCTATATTATAGTCTTTATTATATAAAACATAACATGTGATTATAAAGGAACATAAAACACATAAATAACAATAGGATTATTATCACACACATGGCATCACAATAAATGACTTTGTTATAGACTCCTATTTAAAAATTGGTGACAAAGGATATAATTCGATATATCTCGCATGATGAAAAAAAAAAACATAATTCGTAAGAAAAGAAAATTTGAAAAAGTTTCTGTGTGTTTAAGTTCATTATATTTATGAGATTATGGGGAAAAACTTTTTGATAGTTATGAACAAAAATATAATTGTTGGTATTTTTTTTTGTAATTTTTTTTTATATGAAATTAGAAACTCATATGCTAGAGACCTAGGCGTTATAAATTTTATTGATATCTATTATAAACATATCGATAAAGTCAACATAGATTAATTAAACATAAAAAATTACTATAAGTTTTATATAAATATATAAAGAGTCATAATAATTAATTTGAAATAAAACAAAATATATATGGGATCTCTTTTCTTTATTTATTTAATATTATTTTCACTTAAAAAACCATTTTTCGACAATTTATTTTTAATTTCAGTTTAAATGGTTTAAATATAATTTTTTTAATAAAAATTTATTTAACCTACATTCTTTATTTTACATATATTTTATAATTTTCTTAAAAAACAATATTATGTGCAGAACCATAAATTACAAAATGTTATTCGGAATAGAGCAGATGCTTTAAAAAAAGGATTTTCGAATTTTTATATACACAATATCTTAATTTATTTAATTGGTTTTTCTTTAAGATTTTTTTTTAAATTTCTTTTTTATTAGAAATTTTCATTGAAAATCTCCTTTTGTTAATTTGTCAAAAAAAAAAAAGTTTTTATTTTGAATTAAAATTTATTTATTTTCTTAATGTATTTTTAGATATTGTATTTATTGTAGGTTATTTATGGGTTTGAAGCATTTGGTTGGTATTATGTTTTATGATTAATGGTTAATTTATTATTTAATAAAGAAATGAAAAAATATTTTTAAAAGTAATCTTTAAATTAATCTCTATAGTTTTTTAGTTACTTAAGATTTTATTTTGTATTATTTTTAAAAGTAATGAAAAATTAATTCATTTTTCCAAAAAGCAGCAGTTTCGCTCAATTTTGTTGGGACTATCATAGACGTTTTTTGACAATTTTCTTAATCGCGGCCACAAAATTCAAAGTTCTAAAATTATCTAAATTCAATTTGCTTTCAACTGCTAAATTGCCGAGACACATTATTATAAGATTCAAAATAAGGATAGTAAACCTGTCAAACAAAACATATGAAATTATGAGCAGGGTATATCTAAGTATGTATCTCTGTGTATTATTATTTCTACAACAATACTAAATATTCTGATAAAATATTTTGAAATCTCCTGGATGATAAATTTAAAAAAAAAAAACAACAAAATACTTGATTGTATAAAATTTTCATTTAAATTGTTACACTGTTCACTAATATATAATTAAATAAAAAATCTAACAAATTTTTATTTATTTAAATTATCAAACGATAATAATTTTCAGACATGGGAAAATTTTTTTTTTTTAGGAATGATATATAAATAATTTTTCATTTTCATTATCTCATTCGACGCGAAAATTTTAGGTTATTCAATATGCAAATGAAAAAATAATAACATAAAATTAAAAAAAAAAAAAAAAACAAGTTAAAATCATTTAAATGAAAAATTTAAAGTCAACATCATACTATATCTACTACTGCTCCGCGCAACATAATATTTCTATTCATTAAAAAAATAATAAAATAAAAATATAGAAAAAAAAAAAACACACATATTACATGTGTTCATAAATGTATAAATTTCAATTGTAAAATTAACTGGAAAAATTTTATTTTCAATTCAAATGAATCGATATTGAAGTTTTTCCCCATACTTTATTTAATATTGTGTTCATATATTAGAAGAGTGTAGATGGGTTCCGTAAATTATGTTAACAAAATATACAATATAATTTTTAATCAAAATATTTGAGATATGAGAAAAAAATTGCTTTAGGGAAATCATTTTTTAACATTTTATTTATTTTCTTTTTAATATATTAATAAAATAAAGTCTATATAATAATTAAATTTAAAAATGTATGTAGGTTATAGAATCAGTAATTTTTTATAATTTTTCGAAATATCAAAGTGCAACAAAATATGCCAAATTTAAAAAAAAATCTTTTAGCCACCATTATTTTTTAGTAACACAATATTACAGTGTTGAAATATGACGGTTGGCTAGTATAAATTTATTCTTTTGTTCTGTATGAATTAAGAAAATTTCCACAATTTTCCAAATCTACTTTTCAAACTAACTGTGAATAAAGACATTTTTGTTTATAAAGTTCCATCGGTATGTATTTAATTTTCATTCGCTTGCTTTGCTATAGATAAACATCATTTTGGAATATTTGCTTTTTCCACTCCAAACTTCAACATAACAAATTTAAAGTATATTTTCTCGTTAATTGGATGTATAATGGTATAAGGTAAATAAAACTACCATAACAGTATGAATGTATATGGTATGTACTTATGTATATTGTATATATATATATATAAAGTTATTACAATTATCTAAATATTTTTCCTTAGGAATTGGGAAAGTTTTAACAAGTGAAAGTGACTTTCATTATAAAACCGATACCATTATTTTTCCCACTAAATTGTTTCTGATGTTTTTGATATTCATTATGAAATTGATAAGAATTTAATGTATCATTTTCATTAATTTTATATTAAAGTTCTTCGTTAAAATTTCAGTAGAATTTTCGGTTTTTAAGAAAATTTGGTTAAACTAAAGTCTATGTTTTATTTTGTAAATATATAAATAATAATGTATGTAGTTATGTAAACTAAATAAAATAAGTCCAAGCTTCCAGAAAACGAAATGTTTTATTTGTTAAAAATTTAAAATTTGTGCATATTTAAAAATAAGAGTTTTTGAAAATATTGATCCTATCTCAGGATCTACATTAAATATGTTAATAGATTTTTAATGTTAAAGAACTATATTGATAACTATTACAGAGACTATCAAAAATAGTTTTTTTTTTTAAACTTATAATCTTAATAACATATATATCACATTGTGATTCGTTAAAAGTAAGATAAGCAATTTATAAATTTTCAAGATTTCTAGAATTCTGGTTATTTAAAATCTTTACTTTAGAAGTTTGACAAACAATTTATAAATTTTCAAGATATCTTGAATTCTGGTTATTTAAAATCTTCAATATATTATGTGAAATAAATCAAGGCATTAAAACTTTAATGGGTTTTAAAAAGAAAATAATAAAAATATTTAACCAAAAAAAAAGAAAAAACTTTAAATTGCAATAAGTATGCAAAAAAAAGTTTTTTTTTTGGGAAGAATATATATATTTTTGCTTGTTATTTTATTAGTAAAAAGTTAAAATTTCATGTACCTATATTTTTTTATGCAGATTTCTATATTAAATAATAAATATTTTGCTCTATAAAAAACCCAATAAAATATTCGGTATACGTATATAGGTACTTCTATTTCGGATCTGTGTAACCTAATTTCAAAGTTTTCGAAAACAAAAATATATATATGTATAAATAAAAAATTTAAATCCCTACATAAATAAAATTCAAGTAAATTTAATTAAATGCTATTCTTGTATATTAAGAAAGTTTAGAAGTTTATGAATGTACTAAAAATAAACGAAATACTATAAAAGTTCAATTATTTATGGTTTTATGAAAGTTATTATTTAATTGTATTCATAAGTGTCAACAAAATGCATTTTAATTAACAAGATTTTTTAATAAATATATTGTGTTATTATAATAATATAAATAAAACATAAATATATAATCCAAAATTCTTATTTTCAGCTCTTTTTTTTTCATACGTTTTAATAACTTTTTTAAATTCAAGGATTAGCAGAGATGTTATAGAGATCAATAATTGTTATGGGGCTTCGAAGTGAATAAATACTAACTAACTAAACTAAACTATAGTTACAGCACTATACATATATGTAGTTCAAAATAAACTTTTTGTATGCAATTTAAATCGGAACCTGAAACTAATAAACTAGAATAAAATGATGAACGTAGGAAATTAATTACCGATAGTTTAAAAGGTTTTAAATGTTTTTTTTTCGAGGTGATCACTTATCTGTATTTCAATAAATTAATCTATATAATGCGCCATAAAATAAATATATTATTCAATGATGAATAATAAAGTTGTTGAATTAAAATGTACCATATGTTAATAATTCATAAAATTATTATTGTGTGTTCAACATTTTAATCCAATGTTATTCATTGCATAATAGCATAATACAAATTATATATAAAAAATGTAAGTAGTTTTATGAAGTGCAATAATGTAATTATAATAATGTAATACGTGATATACATTTAATAATGTACATTTTTCCAGTTCAATGCAGTCATTCACAGGTGGTTTCCGAAATTCGTTAGCGTTATTTAATGTCAAATTAATGCGGTATAGATAATAAGAATAAGATACTTTTTTTTCAATCAGAAATTCTAGGATGTTTTTAATTTGATACTCTCGAGATATTTCTAAAACTATATATAATCAATTTGTACTTGTTTAGGGAAAGAAAATTTTGTTTTTTTATGTATTATTAATAGAAATATTGTTTTTTCAAGTTAAAAATTATGTTTCAAAAGTTTACACTTTCAGCTTCTTAATACCTCATCGCCGAAATTTATTTAAAAGCAATTCGCTGTCACAGCGATTAAAAAAAATATTTAAAATCGTCCTTTTTTACAATAATATGATGAATATCCATTCAAGTGAAAAGTTGTATATATTATATAGAACACACTCTCCCCAATAATTCTTTAATAAATTACTAATAAATTTGGGACAAATACGCCAATTCACGTTAATGTTAACCTAACCATGTTAGAGAATTTTAAAGTGTCAAAAAAAAACACGAGAAGTATTTTATTCTAATGCATAAAAGAATGGAAAATTATTTTAATACACCTATTATTCAAATGAAAAATGAGTAATAATTAATGTGAAAAGAGTCTTTAGTTTAAACAAAAGTAAGTACGTGTAAAAAAAATTCATAATGGTCAGCAGAAACGAGATTATAACAATAATTTCTTTCCGTACAGAATATTAAAATCAAAAAGGATTTATTTAATATTTTATAAAACTAATATTAAGTCAACAATCATCAAGTGTTTGTTGCGCAACATGCGAGAAAACATAAATAAGCAACAATTTTATACTTCTAGACACAGTAAAATATGAAAAATCTACAGAATAAATTTGAGTTCCAATATAAATGCTGAATTCAAAGATAGGCATAAAACTTATCTACACATAAATTTATAATATATTTCCATTTTATATATTTATAACATACATACATTATGTATATATTTTATGTAAATAGTATTTAAGTAAATAAAAGTTTTTTTTTTATATATTTTTTAAGAAAAAATCTTATAAGATGACCTATAATTTGATTTTACGGTTGATGATGGTTAAATTTGATTTTTATCCCTTTTTGGATATTTTATTTGTCCTTTAATTCTTTTTTTTTGTCTCAATAAAAGAGTATAATAATTCATTCTTTTTAAATCCTATTTTTTAATTATAACGAAAAAAAAAATGGTAGGAAATTTTTATATTTTATCTCAGTTATAAACTTAGTAATTATAATAGATTCAGGTTGGGGTTATAATAAAATAATGTTCAATAATTGAAGCTGCGATTTTAACAGTAGAGTGTGGGGTTTCTGTAATCGAAAATTTTAACGCATTTATAGAAAAACATTATTAGCCTGTTTGTGGAAAATTATGACATAACGGCCATAAGATCGCACATCGACTACATTACGTGATTGTGTCTGTATATTTCTGTTTTTGTTTTCATAAATTGATATTAAAATTATAGAATGATGATCATATTAACGATTTTTTTTTCTAGAGTGAGAGAATAATTTTATCTTGTACGTTAATCTCATTTTATTTTACAAATTGAAAAAAATAAATATTTCATTTATTTCTGAGTATTACAATAATAATGATTTCTTTCCCATTTTTTTTAATTTTTGTAACATTTCCTGGATAATATCAAAAAAAAAAAAAAAAAAAAGGATAACGTGCCGGTAAGTTTATTTTACTTCTTTTTTATTACTTTTTTTATGCATTAATAAAAGTATTTATTTTTTCATCTCAAGCCGGTATATTTACATATATAATATAAATGTAGGTATGTATGATAAAATTTTACATAAAATGTCCATAATAGAGAAAATTGAAAGAGGAAAATTAATATTTTTTTAATGCTTCGTTTTGCTTAAGTATATAAAAAATATAATTTGTGTAATAATAAAATTTTCAATATATATAAAGCATAATTAAGAAGAAAATATGATAATTAGTTTTTTTTTAAGTTATTATGTCCAAATAGAGTTTAACTAAAGTTCATTCAACTTTGTTTTAGCTAAAATTTTATGATGATAGGAGAAAGAGGACAATTAATATCGTTAGTAAAAAGTGTAAGGTAGGTACATGGTCTTACAAGGGAATTTATAATTTTTCCAAAATAAAATAGTAGCCTATAAATTTACAAATTGTATGTAATATTTAGTTGAAATTTTTAACATAAAAGAAAATGTAATTCTTTGCAACTTGCAACATTTTTAGAAAATACAATATGAAAAACTTTTCTTTATTTTTAATTTTTTTTTTCCTCTACAAATTTTCAAAATAAAAGTCACGTTTTCGAAATAAAACGTTTTGTTTGCTATAAAACTGATAACAAAAAAGTTTGAAAATGTTTTCATCCAACCGTAACTTTTAACAAAAATAGGTGCAAATATTTAGACAGGTTAGAGCTTTAAGATGAAAGGTGATCGGTTGAAAGGATCGCAGTTGGTAATACATATAATTATCCAGTACATGTAGGACATATATTATATGTATATTATATTATTATACGTATGTTTTATGTAGTATTTGGTAGCTTGGTCAAATAGCAAAATTAAATCTTTAACAAAATGTGAAAAAACAAATTTTTTTTTCGTATTTTAAGAAATTTTAATATTAAATAATATTTTTTAATTGAACAAAGCAAAACCAAAATTTGTTATGTTAAAATAAGGACACTTTTAATTTCACACTACAATGTTCGTTCTGGAATTATTATTTGAAAACAGAAAAAAGTTTAAATTTCATAATAAAATAAATAAAAACATTAATTTGGCATTTTTTATTAAATTACAAAAAAATCCTAGTTTTAATTAGCCTGCGGTGATGTCTGTAGTGTTTTTTTTTTAGAAAAAAGAAACCATTTTTTTTTTATTCTGTCTGACATCATTCATAAAAATAAAACTTTATTTTATTTTTTTTTTGGAAAAACCATTAATGAAAACTCAAAGGAATATAATGATGATCATAAAATGTACTATGTATATTCTTTCTCCTTTTTCACAATAATAAAATAAAATAATTTGTATTCAATTCTGAACGTGATGCAATTTACAGATTCATTTACTTAATTTAATTTTATGTCATTTCTTTTTTTCTAGCGTATACTCGTATAGGTTCACTTAGTTATAAAATTTATGATTACTACCACTAAAAAGATGGCACGTGCCTTTTATTTTTTTTTATTTTCATTTAATTCAAAACTCATTTAGCATGATATTAATACTAAATGTAATTTTTACACACATCATATATCATATGGACTATGTACATAATATAAAAGACAATATTAAATGTTTTTTTTTTTTTGTAAGACGTTATATAAAGGATTCGGTTCAATAATCGCATTATCCTTAGTGATAGAAACTGAAGAAACTGAAGAAGTCACATTTATCTTGTGTACAAGAATTTTTGTATTTAAAGCACTAATGAGAAAATATTCAGTTTTTTTTTTTTTTTTAATTTCTTGATGTTAATATCATTTCATTTATATAACCATTTGAATTTTCTTTGCACCAAATATTTTATGAATTTTAAAAGGAAATTGATATCGAAGTATCAATTTTGAATAGTAACACTAAATTTATAACTACTCGAACTGTCATATTCCATATTTGTACTAATTTGAATAGAAAATAAAATTTCGTATTTTTATTAGTTTATAGTTACTTAAGAAGCTTACACCTTACAGCTTAAAGTTGTGGAAAAATTCTTTTGATAATGGACAAATTCTTTTGATAATGGACAAACAAAATAATGAACGACTTCAGAAAATTTGCATCAGAAAAAAAAGCTTCATGATTAAACGCGACGGGAAGATTCTAGAAATTAATTTTAACTATCTTAAATAACTGAACTATCTTAAATAACTGAATTATTTTATTAATAAGACTTTAGACACATTATTTAACGAAATCCGAAATATATAGATAAATAAATCCAAATTTAAAATGCATCAGATAAAATATGATACAATATCCTTTACACTTTATTTTTTCATCTTTAAAAATTATTAATGACTTGAATTCATTCACCTAAATACGAAAGAAAATTTTAAATTTTTAAACATTTTTTTTTGATTTTCTTATGAATTAAAAGTTTATGTTTAAAGCATTAATTTTATACATAATTTTTTATTTGTCATTTGAAACTTATTACATACATGTGAATGGAAATTTCAAAATAAAAAAGAACTTAAAAAATAAATTCTTATTTAAACTTTACTTGAATAAAAGTTTTAAATTACCTGGAAGACGAAAAAGTTATAAATTTCTTCGAAGACTTAATAAAAAATTTAATTAGGTTTTTTTTTATAAAATTGTTAAAAACATTGACATACTTATATTTATCATCATTAGTTTATATTCTATTTTTTTTATGATGATAGAGCAATTCTGTTATATATGTACATATACATCCATTATGTAATTCAGTTTTCAGTATTTAGTGCTTACAAAAAGATTGAAATAATGCATCTTAAACATAGTCAATGACATTTTAAGAAGGAATAAATACTATTATATCAAAAATTATTTTTCGATGTCTACCCTCCGAATCAGCAAAATATCAATAAAATAAGTTTTTTTTTGGATACTAAAGTAAAATTATATCATTTCCCCAAAAATAATATTATGTTTTCTGTAATTTTACCATTATTTTAACATTAATCAATAATTTTGTAATTCCAGAAAAAACATTTTTCTTTGATATATTCAAATAATTACTAGAGGTAAATAAATGACAAGTATTTTTTTTTTGAAATTGAATAACGTTGTATGTTTCGTATGCGTAGAGGATAAAACCATTTCCAATTTGACTGTTAAAAACTCCCCACAAATTTTGTTTTATCTATTTGTATTTTAGTTTTGTATGAAATTTCGCATTCGCTATATATTTTAAAAATAAACAGGGAAAAATTTATTTAGCATCATGAGAATGGATTTACATTATACCATCATAAATCAGTCTGAGAAAACTAAAATTCATTTTATGCATATGGTATGATTTATTACTTTCTATAATTTTGATTTTCAAGCATTCCTAATTCCAAAACCTGATTTTAAAATAATAAAACTACATGAATCGCACGAAAAACAAATTAATTTTGTTTTAGTTTTTCTTTTTAGAATATGTCATTTATTATTATAATAATTCATAATTTTAAATTGCCACATAAAATAGACAAGAAGTATACTTTTGACCGGAAAAATAAGAATAAAAGAACCGGAGAAAAATAAATAAAAATAAGAAGAGCAAAAAAATTAAAAGATACAGGATATTTCCCTGATGAATGAACTATACTTAATGAGTCAACCAGGAATAATATAACTAAAAAAGAAAAAAGTTATTTTAGTTGTCTTGCATTTATATGAATATTTTATGTTCTAGTTAGATTTTAACTATGTGATTAAAATAATGATTTCATTCTGCAAATTAAAGCGAAGGCGTTGTGACATGTTAATAGTTCGATAAGAAATGTTGAATACAAAATTTTATTATTTTCAGGCTTTATCGCAGGTTTAAAATAAAATTTTAGTGTAAAAGTTAATATTTCGAAAATTTCAAAACGTGTTCAAACCCAAAAGTTATTGAGATATATTTTGAATTTCATTTTCTATATTATAAGAAAATTTAATAATGTATAAGAATATGAATTTAACCAAAAAGCATGTATATAAAGAGGAATCAGTCCCATACAAAAAAAAAGAATTAAAATAGTGAAACAAAAAATCCATATCACAACCCCATGAGCTTTTTTTTTGTATTTTTTGAGAATTCCACTCTCACAAAAGCTTTTAAAACTTTAAAAATTGTACAGAACTGTTGAACTGTTGTTTATATACATGCTTTTTAATTTAACGAAGAAAATTACAAAACATTGCATTCTCATTTATGCGAAGTGTATAATGTACAGTCTGATTCAACGAAAAAAATGTATGACCTAGCTAGACGTACAATCGTAGAAACTAATTAAAAATAAAATTTATGAAATAAAAATAAACATAAAGATTCAATTTTCCATATTATTCTGAATTAATGACTTTAAACCAAAAAATTGTCTATGTTTTATGTGAAAAAAAAAATCATAAATTTATTTCTCAAAATATATCGATAAAATATACAATTTTCAACAATAATTTCACATCCGCAAAAGTAACCTTTATTGAAATTTGGCGGAAATGAAACCGTAATTTGCATATTTCATAAAATATTGTGTCTGCATTGAAGGAAAATTTCTGAACCTTTGAAAATAAATAAAAGAAAAATATTATTTTGATTTTTTTTTTTTTTTTTTTGATTAGTAAATTGTCATCGTTTCACCAAACTGAAATGAAATTTTAAACTAAAAAATTTTTATCGGAAAATGGAAAAATAACAACATCTTCCAAAGGGAAATTAAATAAAGTCTTTCAACAGAATTTAACATCCTTTTACATGTTAACAAACGTTTATAGCCATTAAATTTTTGTGAAAATAAAAATTTCTCTGCATAGGTAAATTTCTTGTATTTTACATTGAAATAAAATGCAATGTCAAAAGTAAAAATCGAATGTATTTTTAAGTACCACACCATGTCACCTTAAATAAACGTCAAAATCCAAAAGCACTAGATCTCCGTTTGGGAATCTTATCTCAGTTGATGTAAAAATTCTAGACAAAAGAGAAATTACAAAAATTAAATGATTTATATTTTCGAAAATAATAAAAATTGATTTCAGTGAAATGTAAATAACCTTAAAAAAAGTAATAAAAAATACAATAAATCTCCATTTGGTTTAATAAACAAGACAAATATATATAAATATACAATTTTGTTTTACATATTTATTATGCAAATATATTGCATTGAAAATGTCCTTTCGCTACCCTTTCTTAAAATATTAAAAAACGCAAATATTTGCTTTAAACGAAAATTTATTTTACGCTGTTGGGAAAGGGAATGCTTATAGTAGATTATTGAATATGTAAACTAAATTTGTTATTAATTAAGAGTTCTGTGTACACAAAAATACATTGACACGAGTCAATACTTATATCACGAGACCGAAGGTCGAGTGATATAAATTGACAAGTGTCAATGTATTTTTGTGTAAATACAGAACGAGTTGTATAACAAATTTTGTTTACATATCCAATATACTGTTTTAATGCGTAGGGGAGAGGTAGTTGCAAAGAGAGAATATTTTTTCTTCTCATTTTTTCTCATTTTTTTTTTTTTGTATTTGGCTGTATTGAAATATTGTGAGAGATATTATGTTTGTTTAGGTATTACGTAATATTCAATACGAAACATCTAAATGATTTCATTATTTACGCTGATGCATCTAAATTTTTTCATTATATACGCTGATGCATCTAAATTTTTTCATTATTTACGCAGATGCATCTAAATGATTGCATGTGTATTGACGCATATAATACTCCATTTACTGATCTAAATTCTATAGCACTAAATACAACATAACGATCCCCAACGCATTAAAACATATTATTGTTACAAACTTTTATTATTGTGTTTTTTCTCCAATTCAAAATTTTCTTGTAAATTTAAGTTCATATCTCTTCGGTTTGTTTAGTGTTTAGCAATACTGAAATAAAAAATTTTTGCTGCTTCGAGAAATAAAGCCTAATTTTAAAATTTATAAATAAAATGAAAAAATGGTCTTTAATATGTTAATAATGTTTTCCAAAATTAAAGTTCTTAAAAATAGAAGTTTTATCATTTCAACAAAATTCCGATATAAAAATTTTTTTGTTCACGTTCTGTAGTTCTTTTTTAGGTTATTTATATTTACAAAAGTTTGTATAACTAACACTCGTTTTGGCAAATAATAATTTTCACTTCAAGTATGCAATTACATTTTAATAAAAAATTTTCCACAATATTTATGTATTTTAAAATTTAAAAAAAAAAATAGTATCTACATCAAACTAATGCCAAAAATAAATTGTTTACAATAAATTTTAAAAACCACTGCCAGGATAATATTTTCTTTTTATTTTTAACTTATTTTTAAATTTTTGAGTCTTAAGCAAAACCAACATAAGCCCATTTTTAGTAATTGCTCTAAATGTTTCTAAATTGTAAATAATTATAAAAATAACTTATGTTTGAAAATTTTTTAAACTTAAACTAAATTATACGTTAATTGTCAATACAGTTTATTGTAAAATAAAAATACAATAAGTGTAAGAAAATTGAGGAAATAAAACTTTTCTTTTTTACAAATTAGTTCGACGACAATGATTTTTAACTAATTTTATTTCATTATATTAACTTAATAAGGAAAGTTGATTAAATACTTAAATTGCTCAATATATGAAAAATTAAAAAAGAATATAAGATAACACAGTGACATTACAATGCTTCAACATATTATTACCAAACTAAAATTGCTTAACTATATTTCAATTTAATTTATGATCGCAACTTAATTTTTCGTGCATGACCTAAAATAAAAATTTTATTTTTATCTGTATTTCCATATCAAAATGTTTTCGTTAATGTAAAACTTGATAAAAAGTATACAAAAAAATCGAAAAGGATATAGGTACCTTAAAAAACTTTTTTTTTGATATAATTTGATTTGCATATAAACTTGCACATATTAATATCAAAGTTTTGTACATTATGTCAATTCGATCAAATTTTTAAATATTGAATAACATATTCATATAATCTGAATTCTTCTATAAATAATATGTCAATTATAATTAATTCCATTTTCATTTCTATACATAAAAGATATGTTGTATAATAATTATGCATATTTGTAATACTGCAGGCGCTTGGTGGGCAATACGAGACGCGTGTCATGGATTTTAAAACTAAAGTATCAAAATTACCAATGGAATTTAAAATTGAAATGTTCTTCATGAAAATATTTTTGGTTATGTTATTATTGATAAAAATGTTTAAAAATAATAATAAGAAATAAAATTATGGTATCAATTTCTTTTAAGGTCATTACATTTTTATGTTCAAGAAAATAATTTTCTCGGATACGCCTCCATAAATTATCAATTTATGTTTTTTTTTCTTCATTTCAATAAGAACATTACGGATGCATTAAAAATTATAAAAATACTACATAATAGTCCTGTATATTTTCCAATGAAAGAAAATACTTATATAGAATCAGATATAGAAAATTCATTTAGGTGGAAAAGAATTATAAATAAGAGGAGGGAATTATAATCACGAATTGAAAAAAAAAAAACAAAATTTAATTAATTAAAAGTATCTTTAACTGTTTTTGATTACAAATTAAATTTCCTTAGGGATAAAATGTTAAAATTTTTTCAAAGATTTATATTTTTAGGAATAAGTGAACTGTAAGAGGAAGATAAAGCTTGTCTTTTTTTTATTAATATTATATTGAAACATTTGAAATTAAATTATTGCATATTCCCCTACACAAAATTGTTACATTAATTTCTAACAAAAATATTTTATGTCTATTTTTTTTTTAATATTTAAAATTTAATGGTATTTTAATTTTGGTAATTTAATTTTTAATATTTCAAATTCTTAAATAGGTTTATAGTCTGGTGCTCAGCAATAGCGTAATGCAAAATATATAGGGAATAATTTTTGCTTTTGTTTGAACAATAATGTAAAAAAAAATATTCTGAAAATTTTTTATCAAAATATTTTAGTCTCTATTATATATAGGCATTTTTTTTTTTTTTTTTTTTTTTTTTTTTTTTTTCCTTATTTATTCCTCGAGGGAACATAGGCAGCGTACACATGCCCTCCATTCTGTTCTATCCTGCGCTAGGTCTTCGATTTCATTCCAGCTTAGATTAGAGTTTCTTATTTCAGCATCTACCGTCCTTTTCCATGTTGTGCATGGTCGTCCTCTTCTTCTTCGGCCATTTGGTTGGTAGTATAGAGCTTGTCTTGTTATTGAATTTTCTGGCTTCCTCAATGTATGACCTATCCATTTCCATCTGCGTGATTTTATTTCTTTTTCAATTGGTATGGTATTTGTTATATTCCAAAGATCAATGTTACGAATTCTATTGGGCCAGAAGACTTTGCATATTATTCGTAAACATTTGTTCTGGAATACCTGTATTTTTTGCATATTTGATCTTGTGAGCCTCCATGTTTCGCATCCGTATAGGAGGACTGATTTCACACTTGCGTTGTATATTTGTATTTTCGTTCTACGTGTTATTTGTGTTGACCTCCATATTTTTGATAGTCTCCCAAATGCCTTCCGGGCCGCTGTTACTCTGTTTTGTATATCAATGTCTGTTCCTCCATTGTCAGATATTATAGTGCCTAGATATGTAAATTCAGTTACATTTTCTAACGGCTCACCTTCTAGAGTTATTGAATCAGCATTGATATCATTTATTCTTAATATCTTGGTTTTATTGATGTTTATTTCTAGTCCAGCTGTCTTTGCTACTTCTGATAGTATATTTATACTATTTTGCATATCATTATGATTGCTGGTTATTAGAGCGATGTCATCTGCGTAATCGAGGTCATTTAACTTCCCTGTACCCCATGTTATGCCCTCTGTGCGGCTTGTGGTTTCTTCCATTATGTCATCCAGTACAATGTTGAACAGGGATGGAGACATTGTGCAACCTTGTTTTACGCCAGCTGATGTGTATATTACTTCGCTATAGCTTCCACCATGTAGTACCACATTTTCTGCGTTGTTATATAGCTCTTGTATTAATCTAATGTATTTCCCATTTACATTTCTTTTATTTAGAGCTCTCCATATTGCATCTCTGTTGATTGTGTCAAATGCCCTACGAAAGTCTACAAACCCAATGTATAGTGTAGATTGCATTTCAATTGATTGTTCTACAATGATTCTTAAGGTGTTTGTTTGGTCACTGCATCCTTTCTTGGGTCTAAATCCGGCTTGATTATCCCGTAGATTACTTTCTATTTGTTCTGAAATCCTGCTTATTATTATATTGGATATGATCTTGTTGATAATGCTGAGAAGTGTGATACCTCTCCAGTTGTTGCATTGCGTTAGATCTCCTTTCTTGGGTAACTTTATTATCACACCTTTTTTCCAATCTTGTGGTATATTTTCACTCCGCCATGCTTCAACTATTAGAGGTGTTATAATTCTGGCACTTTGATCAGGGTTAATTTTCAACAGTTCCGCTTGTATGTTGTCTTCACCTGCTGCCTTATTGTTCTTCAGGTTCTTGATGATTTTTGCTATTTCTTCTTCGCATGGTTCTGGTATATATTCATTATTATCTGTGATTGGATTTTCAGTTGTGCTGTTCTGTTCTATGGGATTTGCGTCACTGAAATGTTCATGCCATCTTCTTAATTGCTCGTCTGTGGTTGTGAGGATGTTACCGTTATTATCTCTGATTAATCCAGATGACTTGTTATAGGTATTTGTTAATTGATTGATGTTCTTATATACATTTTTCATATTATGTGTGGATGCTGCACTTTGGATATTTCTTGCAATTTTCCCGTAGTATTTCCGTTTATCAGTCCTGGCACTTTTCTTTATTAACTTTGCTATTTCTGTATATTTTTGTTTATCTACTGGATTATTGTGCTGGATTATATCTTGATGTATATTTTTACGTTGCAGAATTAGGTTCCATGTATGATCCGATATCCATGCTTTCCTGTTTGTTTGTGTTTTTCCCAATATTTGCTCACCAATTTGTTGATAACGCTTACTCATGCTCTTCCAATCATTTATGTTTGTTAATTCGCTGATGGCATTTGTAAATTGGTTGATTACTTCAGGCGTTAAGTTATCATATTGAAGTTTGGTTCTATGATGTTTCTTGTCTTGCTTGTGCCTAATTGTTCTGATGCACAATTTACATATAACCAAGTTGTGATCGGTATGCATATCTGCCCCTCTGTATGCTCTGACGTCCTGTATTGAGTTTCTCCATTTTCTGCTTATACATACATGGTCAATCTGGTTTCTTACTTGATCTCCTGGGGATGTCCACGTGTATTTGTGAATATCCTTGTGGGGGAATAGTGATCCACCTATTACCAACTGGCCCATATGACATGTCTCAATCAATCTTTCACCATTGTTGTTTCTTATGCCCATTCCATGTTTTCCGAGAACATTTTCATTACCAATATTATTTTGTCCGATTTTGGCATTAAGATCACCTGCAAGAACTACTATATCTCTTCTACGTGTTGCGTTGAGTTCACTAGTTACTTGTTCATAGAAGAGATCTTTTTCTTCTTCCTCAGCATTCTCTGTTGGGGCGTAGCATTGGATAATTGTTATATTTCTACCCTTTGCAGCTAATCTTGCTATTATTATACGTTCATTGATTGGTTTCCATTCTATCAGACATTTGGCCGTATGTTTTGACATGAGAATACCAACACCTCTTTCGTGAGTATTGTAACCAGAGTATATGATGGTGTTACCTTTTGATGTATCTAATTTCCCAGTATCCTTCCATCTTAGTTCACTAATACCAATGAAATCTAGGTCATAAGCCTCCATTTCTTTCTCAAGTTGCGCTAATCTAGTAGCTTCTCTTAATGTTCTGATATTCCAAATTCCAAATCTTGTCCTTTTCCGTAGCTTGGTCTGTTTTGTCGTTGAATTAATTATTGTATCCGAGGCTTGTGTTTGCTTCTTTCGAATCGTTGAATTTTTGCCCATACTGGTGATTAGTCAGTAGTGGACTAGTTTACTGACGGGGCTGCCATCTATCGCCTGTAAACCTGCGGTTGAATTTGTATGGTTTTTTTTTGAGGTTGCATTTGTAAGGTTTTGGCATTTGTAAGGTATAGGCATACTTACATGTAATACATTGAAAATTTAATGCATGCGGATATATTATACATTCCTCCCAAAAAAAAATTTAAAATATGTATCAGATATATGTTGTGTAATACATATTGTCATTTGACGACAACAAAATTTGAGCATATACAATAAATATCGCTCCAATACTTAATCTATACTTATAATGAGTTTGACTTGATCCATAGAGAAATTTTTTCTATGAAATTATGAAACCAATAACAAAAAAGCTATTCATATTCTGAAAATTTTTTGTGCTCTTTTTTGGCACTTAAAGGCCATTTTCATTTTATTCAGAACTTTTTAATTCTTAAATTAAAATGTATACATTCATCAATATATAAAATAAAACTCCTTAAAGTTAAATATTCGCGTTCAAATAAATATTTGAGTAAAATAAAATTTGGAAAATTTTATATTATTATTTTTTTTTTTTTGGTATAATGATTTTATTTTTTAGTTATTTTAACTTTTCTTTGTTCTCAAAGGAATAATATCTTTTCTTTTTTTGGAAATTCCACTGTGGAATATTTATTTATTATATTTTTTTTCCCCGATTTCCTTAAAGGAAAAATAGAAATAAAAAAATTAAAAGAAATTAATACAATAATTGGAAATTGGGAATGTTTTATCTGATTTAATTAAAGGAAGCTAATGCTAATGAATTTCATTCTTGAGAAGATTTTATTTATTTAGTGTCCTCTATATAAAATGTTTATCCAATTAATTTATTTTTATAATATTAAGAAGAACATGCATAATAAATAAAATCGTATCGTATTTTCTAAAAAAAAAAAACAACTAGGTACATGTATATGTTATAATTTATTTATTTTGAAAGAAAGTTAAGTAAATTTAAAACAATGACCAGTTAACAGAAAAATGTCGGTGTTTTATTATTATACATATTAATATATATTTCTATCTTCATGAACCAAGAGCAATATTATAATGCCCAGACCATATGAGCATATCCGAAGTTGAGTTTCATTTTATCGGAAGTGAACAAAAATATTTTCGTTTAGAATTTTAATACTTTTAAAATTCCTTAAAAATTTAAATAAAATAACAAATCTTGACCTAATTCAACTTTATTAATAATTACAATGTGAAAGTATGTATAATAAATTTATAAAACATAAAATTTTCTTAATGCTTTCAGACTAAAAATGTCAAGAATTTTTTCAAGTAAACAAAATCAAAAAATTTAAAATAGCATCTGTTCAAAATTCTCTTACAATTTCCTCCTTACAAAATACTTAAATATTTTTAATATTTGAAAAAAAAAAAAAAAAGAAGTATATTTTTGAGCACTTATGTCTATATTCTCAAGTTTTCGCATTCTATTTGTACAATGCAAAATGTTCATGTACATGTTGTGCATACATACAATATAGAATTTAGACATTGTAAAACTATCAGAACAGAGCTTAGATGAATTTTCTATTAAAATAGCGAAAAAGACAATTTTGAAAATATAATATTATTTTTATTCTTTGATAAAGTAATAATATATAGAAACGTTAAAAGACTAGGAAATAATTATATAGATGTTCGTATATTGAAGAAATTTCAATATAATCTCTTTATTTTTCATTTATTTATTTTGTGGTATACGTAATTAAGCACAAAGCCTTATAATAACACATTAAAGATAAAAGCTATATTCACTCCTAAATAAACTCAATTAAAATATGAAAAAAAAAAAATCCATATTTACATAAATAATGTTTGTTCTAGTTAGAAACTCTATTATGGTACATTATATATTTCTCATGCTTTTTTTTACTCGTAAAAAGATATAATAATTCTTTTATGATGCATCAAAGAATAATTTTATTAATTCATTTCTATGTGTCATCTTCATGTATGGATAATTATGGCATTGAATATAATATATATACATATAATATATGTATAAATATACACAAGTACATAATATTCATGTTCATGTATAAAAAGAATTTAAGATAAGCAAATGATGTTTTAATGATTTGACACCATAAAGTGTGATAAAATAAATATTATAAAATAAATATATTAAACTTGAATATTATGTATATATACGTACCTACATTAACTAATATTATATAGGATTTTTTTTTGCTTATTTGTCCATTGACAATTTTTATTTTGTTCTACATGACATGCACTTCAAATAAATTAGATTACAATTTATTTTCAGAAAGTTCGTGACTTCATTCAATTCGTTTACTTTAAGTTCACTGTTCAATGAAAAAAATAAAGATTTTAAGGCCTTATGAATTTCAAAAAATAATTTTCAAAATATAAATAATTGGAAAAATTTAAAAATAAATCTATTATTGATAAGGAAAATATAAAAAAAGCTTCAGTAAACCTATAGCTAGCCTAAAATTTCCATCTTCACGTGTACTGTATTTCCTATAGTACTCTGGCGGAGTACTATAAAGTACAGGCATACCTCGATTAACGCTACCTCTTTTAGCGCTGTTTCGCTATAGCGCTCTTTTGATTTTTTGAAAAAAAAATTTTTTTTCTACTTTAAAATATTTTTTAAAACGTTTTATTTTTCTAATTTCATATTTATAATTCTTGGAATCCCTCTTTTTCAAAATTTCAAAAATAATTATGATTCGGGAAATCCTAAATATCAAAAATCATCAAATAATTATAATTCGGGGAATCCTAATGTGAAATTTTGTATTAATTGTTCATTCGAAATAGTGATACAAATTTTTTTATTGTTTTGTTATACCTACGTATTGAATTCTAATTTAGTTTCTAATTTAAAAAAAAAATATAAATGAATTAAAAAAAAATTTCAAAAAAAAATACAATTTTTTTTTATTTTTCACTTCATAAAGTACCAAAAAAAATTGGTCAGGAACGTAACCATATATTTTCCTGTAAATAGCACCTCTTTTAACGCTGTTTCTGTTAACGCTCAATTTTCAGCAATTTTCAGGAACGCATCATGAGCGCTAATCGAGGTATGCCTGTACTATATCTAGCTCTGGCGAGAATAATATAATATTTAGGTAGGTTTTTCTTTCACCGTAAATTTGTTTTTGCGGGAAAAACAAAGATAACCTCTCTGCCGTGCCATCACCAAGAAGAGAACGATATATTTTATTTGAGGATTTGGTTTCTTGATATTTCTTAACTTCATAATTAAATTGAACAACTATTAATAATTATCACATTTAATTTACTCGATTGAAAAGCATGAAGGCTTACATAATATACATATTAGTCAACAATAATAATAAATTTGTTTTTATTATTCGAAGACCAGGAACTTTAAATTTAATTTTTTCTCGTAATCCTTAAAAATTATTTAAAATCAAAAAACTATGATGACCATTTTTATTTCAGCATGTAGGTGTTTTATATTAAGCAAGCATTTTGACGATGATACCTTTTTTCTACAAAAATACCTAAAATATATTATTTGAATGCCCAAAGCATGATTATTTCAATCAAATTATTTTATTATTCTAAATCCCAGAAATCCTTGTTATTTTTTTTATCAAACATACATACATACATAAAAACACTAAAAAACATTTATTTTAACCGATTCCCAATTTTTTTTTTGTTCGTATCAAATTCTGTTATTTAACATTATTATTCGACGTATATTATTTAAATTCTTTTTTTAACTGCCATGCCGCCGTCTTGACGATTTATCTCACTGTAGTTATCATTTGGTATTAAAGAATTTATCTATTAAATAAATTTATATATTTCAGGAAATTCATATTCAGCTTAGATTTATTCAGCATAAAAATATTGCAGAGAAATATATGTTTACAACAAATTTGTATCTACATTTTGGTAACATTAAATTTTTTTTCAAAGTTGTTAGCATCAAAAATAACAGGTTCTATATGAAAAGGAAATCTATATATAAAGACAAAGTTTAAGTTTAAGTAGAGCTATATTCGAATCATTGAATCTTGAATAAGCTTACTTTTACTTAAACTGGTCATTTTTGCAAGTATGTAAAAATAAGTCTGAAGAAAGTGATTGTTGTAAAAACTTAATAACTATAAATTAATACCAATTGTAAAAATTTTCTAAATATTATATGAATTATGAGAATGATAAAACTTTTATTAGTTTTCGTTCTCAATTTATGTATTTTAATAAAGTAAAAAAATAATAATGAAAATTTAGCATTTTTTCCAACATAATAACTAGATAGTGTTGTTCGTCAAACTTTTTAACTCATAAAAAGAAACCTTAAACAAAAACAGATGGGAACAACTTATTATTATTAAAATTATCATTTTAAAGCTTAAGTTTTTTGTTTTTTTTTATAAAAATTGGCATATTTACATACGTATATACATCATATTTTTTTAAGTTAAAATATTTATTTATTTTTCTTGATACTTTTCAATAAAATATTTACGAAACCTTAAAATAAATATATATAAAAAAAAATTTCCAAGAAAAGTTTTTCATTAAAATTTTTAAATAAATATTATTGGAAAACTTCTTTTACGATAAAAAAAAAACAGATAAACTTTTTTTTAGAGTATAGTGGCTGAAAAATAAATTTATTTAAATTTTATTTATTTTCTTTTTTCAATATACACAGCAAAATAAAAAGATTTTCTTTGAAAAACATGATTTTTTAATATTTGATCAGAAGAAAAATCTCTTATTTTCTGGGGCCTGAACGAATTTTATATATGTTCCCTACATTAAAAGTTTTTTAATTTTTTTTTTATAAATAAGATACTACACAAATAAATAAGATTGATTTATAAAAACAAAAAAATTTTTCTTTAAAATTTTTCCTTCCTTGAACATTTTTCTTTTCAAATTTATTCCCATCAATATTCTAATATTATGAGTCTATGTCCAAGCCCAAATATGTGTTAAAAAAATATTGCTACGAACTGTCTCGAATAAATTATTAAGACACGAGTTAACGACGACAGGAATATTGTGTTGTCAAACGATATAAGAGTCTGTGCAAAATTTCAGCAAAATCAGCAAAATTTGAGTCAAACACTCCGACACACGAACAAAGTTTATGTTTTAAATAAAATCGTATAATTATTTTGAATTTTGATATTAAAATTTCGACTATATAATTATAATGATAAAAATGTACATACACAAAAGTTCTTATATTTGTTGAAATATTATATTATATACCTATGTTGTCACTAACTGTACATCATATTTTTCTATAAAAATTATGTTTTAAGAATTTTTTTTTTATTACATGATAGCTTATCATCTATCTTAATTTTCAAGAAATAATAAGGGTAAAATGCTTGTCATGTTGTCATAAATGTGGACAGAATGGTTTAGTATAATAATATTTATATTATCAATAAATTTATCTCTTTTGTTGTCTCTCTAAATATAATATAATATTGAAAGGGATTATAATAATATTTTTATTATGTAAATATAAGGAAAAAAAAATATATAAAGGACATAGCACTTAATTTATAATGAATGTTATATTATAATTTTTATTATTTTTTTTACTAGTTTTATAAAATAAAATAAAATAAAATTACTAAAAATATATGTATAAGGTATATATATGTATCCAACATGTAAATAAATATAAAATTATCATTAACTTCTATTGTACTTTAATATTTAATGAAAGCTTTTAAAAATAAAAATTATTCTAGTAAACATTTATGTAAAGGACTTTATTTTGAATGAATTTTTAATTTATTGTTTATATCAGCTGTTATTATAAGATTGAGGTTGAGGATACAATAGAAAAGTTTAACTTGATTTTTTATTTTTTTAAATACATATATGTATTATTTATAATATTCGGATTTTAGCAAGTGAAATTTTCAATCATTAAAGTCCAAAATTAAATTCTTAAAACTCATAGTATCGTGCTTTATTATGAAAATTAGAAATAATCTCCTGTTAAATAAAATTGAAAAAAAAAAAAAACATGTTTAAAGAGAATGACCCATTTTTTGTTGTTAATGCACAAACTAATAAATATGTTAGAATAGAAGTTCAAGGACCCTTAAAGCATTATGTTTTTAATCTTATGCTTTATTAATATTTAAAACTCATAAATTTTCATTTATTTTTTGCTAAGAAAACATTATATTATGTATACGTTATATTATGTATACTTACACAATACACTATGTATGAATTTATAAGTTTCGACAAAATTCAACCATTCTTGCCACACTTCCAAACTTCCAAACTTTTTTCGTGTTGGTTTGAGATTTAAAAGTAAGGAAACAAAATTTCTTTTTCTTTTTCTACAAAGTTTTCCAACTTCAAGGTACTAAATTTATATAATTAGTTGAAGTTTTTAAAAAATTATCTAAATTTGAAAACATCTACTACCGATACATAATTTTCACATCATTTTTAATTGATATGGTTTGTGAGAAGATTTTAGTTTATTTCAAATATGAAAATTATATTAACAAAACTTTTATACTTTTTCCGCTAACAAAATTTTGCCCGAAAAGCAATTAATTTGAAATTATATTTTCTGTTATAAGTTCTTGAATCGTCCAATTTTTTTTATTTAACCAATTTTTTTATTTTAACTAATATTAACAAATTTTTTCTACAACTACAAACTACTCCCTGAACCCTAAAGAATTGAATAAAGATTATATGAACTCATTAAAAAAAAAAAAATTTTTACCACCCATTCTGAATTTTGATAATAACAAAGTTTTTCATAATTAATTAACATTTTGTTAAGCAAATAATAATACATTAGCTGCAAAAAAAAGTTTTTAGTTTATAAAATTATATAAACTATTAAAATATTTATTTTAGAATTCATTGAAAGTCACCAGGTCATAAAAATAAATTTCCAAATTCTCACTCTCTACCTATGTTAAATTTTTTTTTGATATCACTATTTGCTCAAAAGGTCTACCAATTATTATGGCTGCAGACTGCAGTAAAACACGAATTTTACAAAATTTACTAATCAGTCCTTTTTTTGGCCTGAAATGTGAAATCACACTAAAAATAAAAATTTTATTAATATGATAGGACCTCAACAAAATACGAAAGCAACCTTAGTTCTTTTTAATTAATCTCTTTCAAAGAATATATCTACTATTTTTGTTTGAGTTTAATTTAAATAGTTAAAATTTCCTTTTTATGAAATCCGAATACTTACTGTCAAAGCGCTTACTTAAGTATAAAGTAAGAAGTGTAATAATAATAACTTTAATTTTTAAATAGATTGGAAAAATGAAAGAATCTACAATTTCTCAAATCAGGAATTATTTTTGAAAAAAAAAAACAACAAAAATTGTCCTTGTTATATTAAAACGTAAAATGTACCAAAAAAAAAAAACACACACATAAAATGTGAACTAAAATATTTTTGAATAAGAACTACCAATATAATATAATATTAAAAAAAAATAAATCCGCAACTAAATGGATTTTCACTATACTAAATATATAAAATTTCATAGATGGAAATTTTATGGTTTTGGATGAAATCTAAAAAAAAGTAATTTTTCATCAAAAAGCATCAAATACATAAATGCTATATTTATATATATTAGGTATATATATATTCTGTGTACATTATATTTAGTTATTTATTTTCAAAGGTGTATGAATACTAAAGTAGGTACAGCTAGATATTACATACAATGTGTTTTGGGAAAATATTGCAAAAAAAATATAGAGATTTTATTACTTTTTGCTTTTCGTTATATTTCGTTATATGTAAATAAAATTCAATTTATTATTTTGATTACAATGACAGACCTCTTTGATGACAAAGGAATTTAAAAGTTAAGAACATGTTCCTACAGCTGAAGTTTCCAATTTATTAATATGCGTTCAAGATTTTAACGGTGTTTCTATTTAAGAGTTGGGGATCTGAAAATGAGGCGGTGAAAATGTTTGAAGTGAAAAAAAATAAGTTAATTATTTTAGAATTAAATCAGTTTGCGAAAATGCACACTATTTCGGTTTATTAAGTTATGGAATCTTTGATTATTGCAGAAAGCCAGACTCCTAGAACTCCTGAAACATTCAATAATATAAAAAAACATGTAAATTACGAAGAATTATTGAAAACTCTTTCAAGAAGAAGAATACGAATTTAAATATGTATTATAAATTTAATCAGTTTAAAGCAATTAATATTATTATTAAATTTTAATAGTTTTATGGGAAAATTTATAAATTTATTCATCAAAAAAAAAAATAATATTATTAAACTGACCATATATAATTTTATCGCAGACAATCATTTTATGAAGTGACATATTGGACAGTTTTATTATTATTTCAAAAGTTTTTCATAATTTCAAAAATATACTCTTGTTTACTGCACATAAATGTGCATTCAATTTTCCCATTTAGAAAAAGATTTATGTATTACGTTTTTTTTTTTTTTTTATCAACCTATCAATTTTAATAAATATTACATTTAGAAATATTTTGGCTTCATCCTTATAATAAACAGAAAAAAATAGTAACATCGATTTCATTCATATATAAACATAAATCATAAGTATTTGAAAAGTTAATAAATTTACTATTCCTTGGCAGAAAACTATACTTTGTTAGACTATTTTTCTTAGAGTAAATTTTTCTTTCTTCTTTTCTTACTATTAATCTATAGCTATACTATATATAGAAACAAAAAATTTAAAATCAATATTGATATACATGATATACGCGGTTTAAAGTGTTCTTTTGTAAGTATATATAGATATTTTGGAAAATATAAAGAATATTGAATATTTTGATTAATGAATTTCTTACTTTATAAATCGTATTTTTAACTTCGAAATTTCGTAAAACCAGCCTTCGTAAAGCGGGGGACTCCTATAGTGTGCTATGTATTGCTTTTATTAGCAGTATATAATCAATGAAAATGTATTATTAATGAGTAAGAAAAAAATGTCTATCTTTAAATAGGCTCCGTCACAATAAATATTTAAATTGACATTAATATCTAAAAATAAATTATATGTTATACTCATTGACCAATTATGAATTAACCTTCGTTATTTTGAAAACATCAAAATACAAATATGTATAATTATCCAAAATATCAGCTCATATTATTAAATACTCGTTGATAATTATTTATTTTTGGGTATGTATCCTATAATCACTCATCTAAATCTTATTTGTCTTCAGTAAGAATAACTTTTATTATTTTTATTCATTATTTTAATTTTTCACCACCAGTGTGGCGGCATGGCGTATTGCATCTATAAATATTTATGTTCGGTATTTATTAAATTTACTTTAATATTTATATGCGATTGATTTGGTATGAGAGAAATAAAATATACCAAAAACATAATATATCCTTATATCCTGTGTATACATTATAATCACTTAAGGTAAACAGATTGGGTTTATGATGTCAATTTAGAATATTTTGTGTCTCAAAAACAATAAGAATAATCTTATGGATTTAAATTTTTATATTTTTGTGATTTTCTAAATTGTAATTTTATTATAAAAAATTTTCCAAGTCCTTTTGGTATTATTTTTGTTCATTTTATTCGTAAAATGTTATTTGCGTATAGAACGATCGCACAATATTGTTGGAGAATTTTTAATTTTTTTTTAATACAGGAAAAAGTTATAGTGGTTAAAAAGAGAGTTTTCTTAGCTGCCAGGATATTAAAGTGTTTAATATTAAGAATCCAATCACCATTTTGCTTTATTATTACTATTTCTATGTTAAAATTTTTCTAGAACACGGACCACTTGTAATGTATCCATATATTGATTTTTAGAATATTTAAGAACCCTTTAACAACGTATTACAGTCAATGAAATATAAATATGTATAGAAATCAATGATAATCAATGACACAATCAATTTTAAAAATTTTCATTAATTAATTTTTTTAAGCTTGTCGCATGCAATTAAATGCGATTAATTATAACTATTGGGGATAACTTCGACCATAGATTAAGAATACAGAAAGATGGGAACTTCATACAACATTATTTTTGGTATTTTTAAGTCAATGTGTTAGTAAAACAAAATAAAATACGTGATAATTATCAATGTATGAAAAGAATTTTATTTAGTTTTACTAACACCTTCACAATAAAATACCAAAAAAGACTGAAAAAATGTTGTATGAAACTTCCCATCTTTCTGTATTCTTAATCTATGCTTCGACTAAATCTTTTTTTAATGTTATTATGAGCAGAATTATTTATTTAGTTTTTTTTAGATCCATGAAAATTTTTTGTTGACAAAATTTCTATGATAGTTATTTTTTTTGATTTATTAACATCGTTATGTCCATAAAATTTTTTTTTATTTTAAATAAAATAAAAATAACAAGCCATTAATTTTTTTTTGGTTTTAACTCAAATTGTAATATTTTTAAAAAATGTTAAACATAAAAGAAATTATCCTCAATCCAATAAATCTTGGCTCTTCGTAAAAGTCCTTTCCGTCTTAATCTTTTAATAAATAATATAAAATATAATTCACAAAAACTTTTTTTTTCATTCTTAAAATAATATCGCATTAAAATTTATTCTTTTTTTTAAGCGCTTATGACATTTTTTTTTAACTTTCTTTTTGTTATCAAAAAGCAAAAAAAATTAAAAAAAAAGTTTTTATATAAAAAATAGTTAAAAAAAAAGGAAACCCATAGAATGTCCTTAATGGCCTTAGTATTAAATCCTACATTGTAAATTCTGATTATTTATTGTAGATGTACATTATGTATGTGAATATCTTTGAAATAGCGTCAATCTATGAATCAGGAGGAAAAGGTGGAAAATTTAAATAGTGAATATAAAGAAGTCGTATAATACTATGAATATCAACTTGTTGAAAAAAGAATATTTAGGTATATAAGATCATGTCATGAGGTCGGCCAATCAGATAATCAAGGTTTCGTTAGTGATAAATTTTAATATTGGTTTGTCAGAATTTCAGTGCAATTAAATAAATCTTCTTGATTTAAGGTTTTAGAATTTTGGATTCAGAGATTAAATACCGTTCACAGATTGTTGAAAAACGATTAAATTGATGACGATTGGCGAAGATGGAATTCATTTACGACCAAATTGACGAAGGTCAAAAAACGATAAATGAACAAATTGTAGCGAAAAAATACAATTTATTAAAAATTTATAAATATCAATTTTCGCTTTGCTATGTCCTTATATTCCTTTGAGCTATATCCCTTACTAGATAACAATATTTTTGTCACATTATGTATCTATCTTTTTACGACATTTGATAATGTGATTTATATTTATTATTAACTTCATAACTAATTATAATATGTAGGTTGAAACATGAAAATTCAAATTCAAAAATAGTTTTTAAATGAATTGCATTTTATATATTTTATTGAATTTTGTATAAAAAAAAATCCACAACCGCATCAAAAACTTTTAAATGAATTAGCAAAAAAAAATAAAATAAAATGATGGCTTAAAAAATGTATGTTACATAAAATGTTATAAATAATTTTATATTAGATTGACACATACATTATAACATTAATTGGATTATTATAAATTCTAGGTCAAGTTGGGTCAAGCCGTGATAAAAATTTATTTATTCAATCCTATTAACACTCGCGACATTGTCAACTTACCAGTATTCAATTTATGAATTCTTAACTCATCAATATCAAATAAAATAGATCGATAATGTAATCAATTGAACCAAAACTTCTTTGACTCAAAAGAAAATGAATTCAATAATTGCGATAATGGATAGTGGAAAATTAATTTAAAAATAAAATGTACGGAGCTTATGGCTTAATATCGAAATTGGATTTTATTGGCAGTTATGATGTTGTTGAGTTCAAAAACATTTGAATTTTATTTTTGTAAAAAATAGACTTACCTAATATAAAATTGTTTTACTTAACTAGGTGTCTACATTAGCGTATTTTTCCTGCATGCGATTTTGTTCTTTAAATGTATTCGTGTATCTTTATACAAAATCCAAGATCGCAGCAAAATACGCATGCTGATTTTGAATAATTTTTCAGCATGCGTATTTTTTGACATTTCTCACAAATTTTGCTTTTTTTTATTAATTTGACATTTAAGTCAAGTAAAATGGTACAATTTGGAAAAATGTATAAAAATCGCATGCTGTAAATCTAACCCAGTGGCATATTGAGCACACACAAATACTAATAAATGAAACAGAAAAAATTGAATACATTCATAAATACGCGCGATTCTAAATCGCCGTAAAGAACGCGTCATTTTAAAAATAAAAAAAATATAATTTTTCTTTAAATTTTAAGATATTTTATTTGCTAAAAATTTGTGGCAAGGTTTAACATTAAAGTCTACACATCAGGTGGTGTAATGTTTTTTTCTTACTTGTTGTCATAACTACAATCAATTGTAACGTAAGTACATATTATATTTAAAAAAACCACGGAGGTAATGTACATATATGTACAATGTACGCAGCATTCACATTGGGAAAAATATTTTCTTTTTGCAAAAAAAAAAAAAAGAAATAGATTATTGGAAATGAGTTCAATGATTTTTTAAAATATCGTTTTTCACCAGAAAGCGACAAAAAGTATTTTTTATTTACACTCTGATATAAAAATGTATGTTTTATTATTTTTACTTAACTGTTTACTTTTGAATATAAACATAATGTAGGTACATTCTGTTTCCACACACAGTATCATTGAAATATATGTAATTGCAGAATTTGTTTCAACTACGATATTATGAAACGTTTGTAGAAGGGTAAATTTATTTCTTTTTGTAGTAATGAAAAATTTAAATTTTTGATTATGAATTTAAACAAAAATAATAAAGTGGAGTTTTAAAGAGATGATTACATATAATATTATAAAATTAATCGTTTTTATTTGGAATCTATCAAAAAAAAATTAAAAACTGATGTACAGAATTCGAATTTCAGCGTCTTTAAGTTCTTTTTTAATGTTTCGACCGATTGTAAGATTCAATGTAAAATAAGTGGAAGCTAAATAGTATGATTTTTAAAAAAAAAAAAACCAAAATAAAGGAAAACAAAACGTACCATAGTTGTTCGTCTTGGGAAGAACAACTATATTCAACAAAAACTCAAAAAAGAATTAAATTATGGAAAACATAAAATAAACTGATGAAATTAGTAAAATTGACTGAAATTTCCTTAAGAAATGGAGAAAGAGCTAGTAAAATGATAAATATTAGAAAAAATAGAAAATAAAGTAACTGATAAAATTTCGATTAGTATCTCAAAGGTTTTATTTCTTATATTTTTATTAATTAATTATGCTTAACTTTAAAATATCTAAGTTTTATATTCTATTTTTACTAAAACCAATATGTTTGGAAAAACATATATGTATACCTTATTATTACATTTATGATAAAAAAAAGTTTTATTTTATGAATGAAAATTGAATGTATAGTATGTGAGAAGAATATACTATTTATTTATTATAAAAATTAATGCATTGAATTACGGTTAACACACTTTTTGATCAAATTGCCGGTGATTTGAATTTGATTGTCAAAATAATTTCATTCGAACATGCACATTTTTCCATTCTTTTATTATTTATTTCAATATTTTATTAAATAATTAACTTTAGCAGATAAACATACATAACATGTCATCATTACACTATCATCTGAATATTCAGTTTTCTGTATTCTTATTTTTTACATATATAGATTTTATGCAATTGGAAGGAAAAAAAACTAAAATTATTAAAATATAGTATTTTGATAAGGTCCCTCTTAAGACATCATATTTAAAAAATATTGCAAAGAAGACAAGATAAGTAGCCTATCTAGAATCAAGAGACACCCATTATGACATTAGTATTGGAAACTGATTCAACCGACAATGACAATAATTAATAAAATCTACGAATTAACGATATTAATAATTTTTACAAAAAAAAAAAATCTGTTTAAAATTTAATTTTTAATCTTTTTATTCATAGCGATGCCAACGATAGTAATCTTTATTATCTACTGGAGTAGCAGGTGGAACTGTTCCATGAACTGTTGTTAACGGTGGTGTTGGCATTCTGATTGGTTCTCACATGTATATAAAATTAAATCTGAAATGAAAATTATGAAGTTATTATTTTTTAATTTCAGAATTTAAATGTTCATTTATTGTAGGAAATTTTTATATAAATTGTTGCAATTTTTTAACAAAAAAAATTCTAGGATTTAGAAAGAGAAGAAAAAGTACTACTCATTATATCTCATTATTGATATTAAGATGTAAACAGCTTACAGTTATTTATCAAGCTCAAGAGATCCATATTTTAATTTTCACACTTACCGACATAGTGCTTGTGGCAATGATGAAATTATCGGACCATATCCTTGTGAATTATCATAAAGCTCAAATAAAGGTGCCGCCACTAACTTGTAATTTTTTGGTACAGCAAATAAAGCTGTAGTAATAAAAGTCAAAATAAATAATTAAAAGATAAAAATATAAAATTAAAATAAGGTATTGTTGAGAAAAAATAATTAAGAATGAATTTCATATAATACAAATGTTATGTTAAATTCAAATTTTTGTACGCTCCAATAATAAAAAATACATAAATAATTCAATAATTTATTATTCCATTACAATTCGGTTTTAAAATTTAGAACAATTTATAAAAATATTAAAATTATATATATGCAGAATTACCTGGAAAGTAATAAACTTTTTTTTTTAATTAGCAATATTTATAATAAAATTAACTAAACTTTTAATTATAAACAAACACCCGCTAAAAATGTCTGACATATAATAAAATTAATCTTCCTTAATTAACTATTAAATCTAACTTCTAACAAATCAAAAAAAAAAAACGAATAGAACATTTTGATCGGTCTAAAAAATCATAAATAAATCGAGTAGAATATTTTGACCGATAAAATTAGGATCACAAGTATATTTTGCTTTAACATTAAAATATTAATGCAATACTGAAATATGTAGTTGTCAATGTAAAAATATTATGTAATTTACCCTTTTCGTGAAGTTGGACCAAAAACAGCCTCTTGTGTTCCTTTGGTTTCGTTATATGTGGTGGAATGTATGGATACTGAGGTGGCTCGAAATTAGGTCGCCACCAATTTCCAATTGTATCTTCTACAATCCATTCTTGTTTAACTCCATCTTGTCTACCCAATGTCTTCAATTTTTGTTTTAATTTGTGAATTCAGCATTATATTTATGAAAATTTATTACATTTTTAAAATAAAAAAAAAATATTTTTTCCACAAAATAAACAAACATAGCAATTTCAACTTTTTCATTAAATTTAATTAGTGTATAATATGATAAATCAAATGCAATAATTTTCTACCACAAGAAATAAAATATTTTGAAATTCTTCGTTGAATTAGCGATAAGATAAGAATTATGCACCAAAAATGGTAAGAGTTGTGATAGAAATTGATATTTATAATATTAATGTTTTAAGTTTACTTTAACATTATTTGTGTTCAAAAATAAATATCTTGAATTTTTTTTTATTCATACCTACATCACAAATGAAATAAAATCGTATTTCTCTCCGATTAGAGCTTATTAACTGATTTATTTTTAGACTTATATAAACCATGTATCACAATATAGTGAGCTAAACTTAGATTTTCATCTCTTTCTCTTTAACTTTTTCTATGAAATTGCCATATTGTTTGTACAAAATTAGACATAATTATGAGTTTGTCTTGAAAATATAAAAAAAAAAAAAAATAAATAAATATTGTTTACAATAATTCAGAATTAATATGGTAGTTACAACATTTATCAGAAAACTCAACATTTTGTTAAACTTTCTTGTTGTCAAATAACAAATACCTCTGACAATAAACGTTTCAATCCATCAACTTCATCTTCTCCGGCATTTAATTCGCCACCAGGTAATTTAAAGAAAGTTGTACCTAACTGCAACAAAAGTACATGAGGCAGACCATGCTCATGTACCAAAAGAACGCCTTCAACTGATCGTCTCATTCCAATACGATCGAACTCATCACGCATTCTCTGGAATCGAGCTGGTACCGATGGATCTTTTTCAAATAAGGGTTCCTTTGTGCCAAATGTGTAATTTGTTAAAGGATATCTAAAAAGAACAAAAAAAAAATTCATAATTATAAATTTATTACTAGGTATCTGGCTGTTATAGCTAATACTTGCCAGCCCAAACTTACAAGTAAGGTAGGTAGGAACCTTAGCTATGTTTCTGTAAGTAGATAGGTAAGGTATGTACCTACCTAAATCGTTTGGTTATGAATTTTATATTCACTTGCATTTGGTGATTTAATTTGTTTTTACTTTTGGTTGAAAACATTTGAAATCAGCAGCATATCGGTATCGACAGCCCAGGTCTATTCAATTGCAGAATTTTTCCACAAATAAATTTTTTTGAGGTTAGAATTACGAGTTACCAAAATAATTCAATGTTTTAATCAAAATTAATCTTGATGAATTCTTTTTGGTAAAAAAAAAAATTTTTGAATTTTAGTTTTTTGTATTTTACATTTTAGTTGCAATTCAAATTTGAAAAAAAAAATTCATTAATGCCAAGATCAAAATGGCAAACTAGAAAATTCAAGTACCTACACAGGAAAGACGGGCAAGAGGGCACCTTAGATAAATTTTTCAACTCAATTTATTTCTTTTAAATATTAAAAAAAATATTGTACTTACAAATTAATTGTTCGATTAATTGTCATTGATTGATTTAATTTAATTTGCTGATTTGATGTTATGATTTGAGAATTTGGATCTCGATTTACAGGCCAGCCGGTTTTTTTCTCCATTTGCTTTTATTATTTTTTTTCAATTAAAATTTTATTTGAAAGAAATTTATAAATTAATCTAAATAAATTTTTTTTTATTATTTATAATTATCTTTTTTAATCGAAATTAAATATTTTATGGTGATCCTTTGCTACTGCGTTCTGGTGCTGGGTGCTTCTTTAATTATTTTATATTCTTTCTAGAAGAGTGATTTATCAGGAGGAAGAACAATTATTCTGCAATTTCAGTTTTGTTCATTCTTCTTTTTTTTTTAACAACCAAACAACAAAGCCATAAAGCTAAATGACAATGTCGTAAGAAAAATTTAATCGCAATTTCATTAAATCACAGTTTTGTTTAAGTCACTGCGCTACGCTGCACATTGAAAGTTATAGGTGGCAACACCGAATAATACATTAGTCTTTGCTTATTTTCCCAACGTTTTTAATACTTTTTTCATTTAATTATTAATTAATATAAAATTATTACTTAATTTTCATTTAAAATTACATTAATTACATTTCAAAAGAAGCATTTATATAAGGAAAAAATAAAATGAAATCAGCCTTGAAGCGACGCCGTTTAAAATGTATTTAAAATTCAAAACCCAAAATAAATAACGACATCGCTAGTAGCGAATATATAATCTTATCTGTCGCTGTTTTGTAACAGGGGTCTAAATGAAAATAAATTAAGGAGTGCCAAATCGTTATTTTTTTAACACAGTACACATTCCGAGTACACATTTTCAACAGTACTACATACATAGACGTGTGAGATACACTAGCTGGAAAATTCAGACTGTCTAAGCTCTTTTTTGAATGGAGTAATTCATTCCAAAAAGAAGTTAGGCAGGCAGAATTTTTCAGCTAGAGTATAGTGAACAAATTTAATAACAAAATTAAAACAGATTATTGCTGATTCGGACAGTGTGATGTAGTTTTACGTCAAATCTGGATAATGTTTTTGTTGCTTCCTTGTAGGCAACACCTTTTTTTTTTAAATTTGAACCAGGTTGAAGTAATGACTGAAACTGGCTAGGATTTAAATGGAAATAATATTTTATTCCAAGGTTCCACAAGTTCAGGTAGTTTAGTTGGTTTTTAGACTTTAAACATGATGATCCCATTTTATAATTCGAAGATATTGTTTGTTTTAGTTAAAAAAGAAGTATAATAATAGGATAGGTAAATTTTTAATTCTAAATTTAATTTATTTGTTTATTCAAGTCATAAAAATAATTACAGTTACAACTCCTATAACAAAAAATGAATTGAATGTAAGCAATTTTGTAAATAATGCAATCGTAAGATATTTGAATTCTATCATAATTCCTTGCGAAATGTTAAGTAGGTAGAATAATTTTAAAACTATATTAGACAACATTACTGGTTTTTATTTTCTTATGTAGACAAATATAAACGATGATAATCGTTCGCACCAAAAGCGCAATTACATTTAGGACATTTACGTTGACGTGTTTCGTAACGTGTCCTAAGACAATCATAACAGAAGACATGGAAACATTTCGAAAGAACAGCATCCTTTCGCTTAACTTTACACGATGGGCACGTTAAAGTTTCTTTATATTCGCGAATTTCTTCCATCATTACTTCATCTATTGTCGTACCTGTCATTTCAATCTTCTTCATTCTTTCTGCCTTACGCTTGAATTGAGCCAATTCTTCTTGTAATCGCTTAGTTTTGTAAGCTTCCGCTTCAAGGGAACTTGTTTTCTCAGCGACTACTTGTTGTGCTTCTTTCATTTGAGAATGATATTTTTCGAGGTGAAGTTTTAAATCTGCTGCAGATTGAGCCGATTCAATAGCTTTTCTTTTATGCATTTCCATTGCTTGCTGGCGTAAAACTAACTCTTTCTCTATTGTCGCTACCGTATTCTGTAGACAACGCTCTTTTTCTTCCAGTTTCCGTAAAACAATATGCATTGTCTCGATTTGCGTGTCCCTTGTGGCTACCTGATCTTCAAGAACTTGTTTCTCTTCTCGTAATAGTTTGTGCATTTGATTTGCTTTAATCCTTTCTGACATGAGTTTAAAATTTGCATCATCTTTTTCTCTTAGTTGCTGAATTAATCGAGAGTTTTGTTCCTGCATATCTTCAAAAGCTTGGCCCGTAACTTCCATTTCATTCAATAATGCTTCTTCTTCGTGAGATCCAACAAAGGGTCTAACGTAACCACCTGGCCATGGTCCATCAGTCGTCATTGGTTTTTGATTTGCAACTTGTTTTTGCAATTCATATTTTTGTTCCTCCAATTGTTTTATTTTACGCAATGCTTCTTCGTCAGCTAATTTTTTACGTTCCTCTCGCTTACTTTCTTGTAGTTTTTTCATTTGCAGCCGC
This sequence comes from Hybos culiciformis, assembly GCA_964007475.1. Lineage (NCBI taxonomy): Eukaryota > Metazoa > Arthropoda > Insecta > Diptera > Hybotidae > Hybos > Hybos culiciformis. The sequence continues at coordinate 9,568,101 of OZ023274.1, read as the reverse complement.
AAATCTTCGATTTCAGATCTTAACTTCTTTTCAGTAGCCATTAACTGAACTTTATCACGCTGTTCCTTTGAAACACCTTTATACATATCGAGTAATAGTTTCATTTCCTTCTGATCATTCATTGCTTTCCTACGAAGAAATTTTTGTTATAAAATATTACATTAATTAAGTAAAAGTTGGTAAAGTCGCTTTATTTGGAAAAAAAATATCACTTACTTCAATTGAGCTTTTAAATCTCGGACAGCTTCACTTTCAGCTGCTTTTACTTCTTTGGATTTTTGCACTTCTTTGCCATCTTTCTCTGACTTTATACTAGCTGTGGCCCCAACCGTTGTCGTTTGACCGTCCTTTTTCTCACCAGACCCTGCTGCAATACCTTGATTGGTAATTTTTTCTTGTTTAATACCATCTTTCGTATCTTCGTTGTTTGCCTCTGATTCCTCTTCACCTAGAAAATTTTTATTTTAAAATCAGGTTTTATGTAAGAGAAACTTGTCTTAATCAAGTCGCAATCATTTCAAACTTTCTTACTTTTAACTTTTGCTTCTGAACTTTCTTCTTTAATGCTGCCAGAACCTTCTGAGCTGGTTTCTTCTTTAATAGAACTTTCTTGCTTCAACCCTTGAATATCTTCAGTTGATTGATTTTTACTGCCCTCAAATTTCGCTTGAAGTTCATCCAGTTCCTTGCGAAGTTTTGTATTATCCGTTGAAGCATCCTTGTATTTTCGCTTATATCGTTGAATTTCTCCTTTCAATTGACCATTGTGGTTTTGCAACGAAGTAATTAAGTGTCTCATTTCACGATTAATAGGAGCAGTTTGTTCATTTGCTGCCATGTTTTGTTCAAATTCAATTCTTAGCATTTCATATTCTTTTCGAATTTGTGCCAAAACATCTTCCATCTGAATCATTTCACTTCGAACTTTTTTTTGTGCAATTAATTCTTCACTTTCCATCATTTCGATTTGTCTTAAATGTTGATTTTTTCCAGTTTGCAATTGATTTCTTGTTTCATCCAACATTGTTTTAATTTGCATACTCTCATTATACAAAACTGAAAATTGAGATTGCAGGCATTTATATTCTGTTGTCTCAACAATAACTGATTCTGGTAGTTGACGAATCTACAATAAATGTTTTATTAAAAGTTATGTTACGTTTAATATTATTATTAGAAAAACCTAACCAAACATGGGCCTTTGTATATATTTTAATTTTGAACATCATCTTTATACCATTATTGAAGCGTTGATTTGATTTCAATTATCATATCATTTACACAATGATTTTTTTTAGGTTTCTTTAATGACTTTGTTAACAATTACAAACATTGTACTTAGTTCTAGCCAAATCAAATCAGAACCTTATACGAATCTAGATAATAATCTTAATTAAGACAATTTTTGGTTTCCTATAAATACTTTTAAAATTTTCTAATTTTAAAACTTACATCCATTTTTAATTTTTCAACCTCTTTTAATGTTTCTCTATGAGTGGAATGGAGTTTATCTAACTCGGTTAATCGATTGTTAGCCAACTCTCTGTTCTCTTCTAATTCTTTTTGTAAATCCTCCAAAAGTTGGCTGTTAACACTCGTTGTGCTCAACGTTTTAGCCGATGCAGTTTTTTCATTTTTATTTGGATCTCCATGCATCTGATGGTAGGCTTTTAATTTTTCAATTGCTTCAGCCAAATGATTTTCTAATTTATCATTACGACATCGAACTTTCTCTAAATCATATTGTAATTCATCAATTTGATTCCGTAACTCAGCATTTTCTGTCTCTTTAGCTGTTAGCGCATCTTGATATTCTTTCATTTTCAATGACATCGTATGAAATTTCTCATGTAAAGAAGTATTTAAATTTTGTAAATTGTGATTTTCTTTCATGATTTCAATTTGAGAATTTGTCAATAATTCGTCAATTAAATGAACAACACCTGAATTTTCAGCATCAACTTCATCAGTTTTTAAGCTTAATGTAATTTTTTCATTGCGTTGCATTAATCGATCAATTACTTGAACAATTTTTGCAACTGCACGCTTTGACACTTGAACACGATTCGCTAATTTATCGTCCAGCTCTTCTTTGTCCCAGGTTGACAGTTGTGCTAAAAATGATGTAGTGACTTCATTCTCATTTTTATTCTCTGATTCGTCAGCGGTTTCGGCATCAAATCGTTGCAACAAAACACGAATATCTTCATTCAGTTGATTCCAATAACGATTAACGACATTAAGAACAGCGTCATCTTGTGTTTGTCGTTTTTCAAGCTGCTCTATTCGATGTCGCAGTTCAGCTTCAGTTCGCATACGCTGTTCTATACGTTGAGCCAATTTTTTATTTTGAAATTGCAAAACTTTTATGTCCATTTCCTCGAGAGTTGAACATGGTCCAATTAAATGCGGCTCGAAATGAACTTTTTTGATCGGAGGTTGTCCTGTTGGTGTAGACGTAGAAGTGCCACTAGATTCTTCAGCACCTCGCTTTGCCATATTTAAATTTACCCTTAAAATATATTAAATTTATTTAAATTCAGGTAAATTTAAGTAGTACCTACCTACCTACCTACCTATAGACCGAGGTATGAAGACTATGAAGGTAAGGCAGAACGGAACACGAAATTTAAGATCAAACTCAATAAAAAACTCAAATACAATGAAAATAATTCAATTATTTGCCAAAATTAAATAAATTAAGATCTGTTTGCTGTAATATTGTTGTTTGGAACTCTTGAAGCGTCGGTCGAGTCTGATTCCATTATTAGATTATGGTTAAGTCCTGCCAAATGGAAAAACACATCAAAACATAATATACCTACCTACGTGGTGGCAATAAAGTGGTTGTATATCAAAATAGGTTTTTTTGAACAAAAAAAAAAAATAAAATTAGGTAAGTACCGATTTTTTCAATCAAAATTCACGTATTGGAAAAATTTTATTAAATTTTCCATATTTTTTGTGTATCTGTCTGAAGAATTCTGGATTGTGTAAAAAATGCTAAAAAAATAAAAAAAATTGCTACAATTATTTTAAGTCTTCTTTGGTTCGTCGCTTTTCTAAAAAAAAAAATGCAAAAAAAACAATTTTGAAAGAAAAATTTACCTTTGAAAAAGCTTTAATCGATAATTACAAATTTTATATTTTAATTAATAAATAAATTTTAGCGTTTTTTTCTTCATTAACTTCATTAATTAATTGCAAATTGAAAAAATAAAAATTAATAAAATTTTCCGGATTTCGGATTGGAATTAAAATGACAGATTGACAGCTTGACAGCCAACAATATTCGCTTACGTTTTAACTTCGCCGCTCTGTAGCAAAATTTGTTTTGAATATTTCATCATAGGTGATCTTTATAATGCCCGCCAGTACAAAAAATCAGGGCTGAGCATAATTTATATTTTAAACAATCGAATCGGCTCAAATGATCACTCAGCAGATATAAATATTAAATTAGAAAATTATGCAAACAATGAAGTCTAGGGGCTACTTTTTTGTCCAAATAGGTCCTCATATGGACAAAAATTGTACAGAGAAAATTATAAATGTACCTACATAAAGGAAATAAAAAATCACACATTATAGGACTTCACACAAAAAAAAACGCTCTGCGACATATATATTTTATCTAGTTTACATGATAGTCCAACCGTGGTTGAGTCGAAATGTGGTTGAATAGAGGTCAAGTGTTTACATGATGTAGTCGAAAAGCATGTGGTTGAACTGTGGTTGAATTAAGTTTGAAAATAACAACAAAAAAGAAACAAAACAAACAGCTATTGTTTATTTTTAACCGGGTTAATCGTTTACATGGATAGAGTTAACTTAACCGAGCGAATTTCTTGGGTTGAGTCAGGTTAACCCAGATTAACACCGTTTACATGTAGTTGAACCTAGTTGAACCCGGTTTTAACTCTCCATGTAAACTAGATATTTGAAATTCACAACAACAAAATATAAAATATTTCAAATTCTTTTATCGTGAAGCCGTACTGTTTCTAATTTCAGCTCAGTTGCATGATAATTGACTGCGCTGCTTTCGGCACTTAAGACTTGTACCACTTACAATAATGCATTTCTATGCAATCAAAAGTAAGTAAGTAAGTAAGTTTTTATTTGAGACTTCTTTTTTTTTTTGTTTACATTTACATCATGATATCTTATTCTTACATTAGTTAATTATAAAGATATAAATACATGGGCTGTAATGTGTTGCCCTTGTTGATGTTTTATATTATAGGATATTGCCAACATGGCTCACATTTATTATAATTGACATTATTATTTATAATTTTATTAATTAGTTATAGCGTTTAAAGTGTATGCTCAAAGACACTATTAAATTTGCTTGTATAGCTATGATACATTGCTTAGGAACTAAATTAAAACTAAAATAACAATATTAGACTACTAACTAGAAAACTAACAAAACAAAATAGTTAACCTCTTAAAGTGTTCGGGCTAACTTTACTATAAAAGGAGGGAACCTGTGGTGAGAGTTCATTGTCGATGGTTAAAAGAAGAGTATTATCATTTACTATGTTAACAGGATGCAGATAATAATTGTCTGTTAACGAAAACCGTTTTTCGCTTTCATATAAATAGCGTATTAGTTCATTAGGATGAGTTTCAAGTTTATTTACGAATTTTTGAGTGAAGTCAATCAAGTAGGTCATAGCTGGAATTATTTTAGCCTTTTTATAAATGGTTTCATTCGAGAATCTTTTAGTTCTACTTTGAAAATTTTTATTAACACAAAGTCTTAAAATTTTTCTTTCAAAAATTTCAATTTCTTTTGCTACCTGCGGGGAAATAGAGAACCAGATAGGGAACGCATAAGTGAGGACAGGTTTAATTAGCATCTTGTAGATGAGTAGTTTAGTATTAATGAAAAGATGTCTATTTATTAAAAGTGGTAATAAAATTTTATAAGCAATATTTGCTTTATTCAACGCAGACCTTCCCTGCTTATTGAATTTCATCAGATTGTTGAAATTAACACCCAGATATTTTACGTTAGTGTCACATACTATTTCCGTTTCATCCAAGATTATTTTTAGATCTCTACTTTCCTTAACCACCATTCTACCTCCCTTTCCTGATGCATTACGAAAACATATTATTTTTGATTTAGAAGGGTTTAAGTTTATGCCCCACTTGATATAATAATCGTTAATAGTTTGAAGATGGGAGAATACCTTAAATGTTGCATCTTTCGGGGAGTAAGAACTAGCGTAAGTATTAGTGTCGTCAGCGAATAGTAACGTTTTCCCTACTGATTCATCTTCATTGACGTATTCGTGTGGAAAATCATATAAAAAGAGGTTATAAAGTTTTGGTCCGAGTACAGAGCCTTGTGGCACCCCTGCTCTTACATTGACAGATTCTGATTTGAGATTTTCTATCAAAATATTTAACGTTCTATTGCTGAGGAAAGATTTAATTAATTTAATAAGATGATCTGGAAACCCGATTTGTATTATTTTATAGAGCAGGCCCTTCGTCCACACAGAGTCGAAAGCCTTTTCTACGTCTAGTATAGCTGAAGTAGTGCATTTTTTTTCCCTCAAGTTAATCACAATATCATGGTGGAACTTAGTTAACGCATGTAAGGTGGAGTGAGAGTGTTTAAACCCGAATTGGTAGTCTGAAATCACTTCAATGTTGCTTTCCTTAAGATCTGTATCCATTTTATGAGCGATAATTTTTTCGAGAATTTTACTAAAATTTGACAAAAGTGAGATGGGGCGATAGCTGTTAACTTCAAAATTTTGACCTTTCTTGTGAATAGGCAGCAGTTTAGCAATTTTCCAACTGGATGGAAAATAGCTGTTGTTGATACAGTTGTTAAACACCACCACGAGAAAATTGATACTCTCACCTGAAAGCTTTTTAATGATGTAGTTAGAAATATTATCAAAACCGCTAGATTTTTTATTTTTAAGGGACTTAATTATATCACAAATTACAGAGCTGTTGGTGAATATAGTGTTGTTGAGTGGCTCAAGTGAGTTGTTTTTAGGCGAGAATGTGGTTATACACGAAGGAATCGCTTTAGTTTCAAAAAAGTTATCCACTGTATTAATCACCGTCTTATAATTTTCTGATCTATTACAGGGGTGTTTTTCGCTGAAGATTATATCAAAATGGTTTTTGAAAGCTTTTAGTTTATCTTCAGTGCTGTCCAAAACAGTGTTATCAGCTGTTACTTTAAGTGTGTTAGCTTTACTGTTTCTACCTACAATACGGTTTATTTCTCTAAATGCATCAGGACCGGGCCTGATTTTGTTTAATCTATCTTGAAATTTAAGATTTAGATGTATGTTTATTTTTTCAGAAATAATTTTCCGAAGTAAATAAATTTGATTCTGCTGGTTTTTATACTCATCGTTGGTTTTATTATAATTTTTGTGGAAAATTTTTTTTAGATTTTTTTGCCACTTGTATTTTATTTTCAAAAGATTTTTAATGTCAACCGGTAAATTTCCGTATTTTTGAAATTTGTTTTGGACCATTTGAGAATGAGCTACAGTTTTCGAATGGAGTAGATCAGTGAATTTATTGATGATTTCATCTATTTCATCATTTCTAAGATTTCTATTCGGGTTTATTCCTATATCTAATAGGCCTCTGTTTATATCGGTATTGAATGCTTCCCAATTAGTGTCATTAAAGGACTGCACTAATGCTGGTTCTTTAAGTAAAAATTCAAAGTTACTAAGTTTGATTTTTAATTTGACCGCAAAATGATCAGAAGAGGAGGAAATGGTACAAATGTCGTAGTTAGTTGTTTCCGCCCCTAACAAAGAGTTACTAACAATAAAATGATCCAAGTATGAAGAACTTCTTGGGAAAGTTGGGGTATTTGGTGTAATTTTATGTAAGTCCGATACAAACATATTTTCGTTAAACCATCTAAACAGCCCTGAACCATTTAAATTATTAACCTTATCTCCCCAACTGATATGTCTAGCGTTTAGATCTCCACCAATTACAGTAAAGTCATATAGTTTACTTAGCTCACTTATTGCTGACATTTCCTTACTCATGTGCTCGAATTTACAATTTGAAGGGAAGTATACTGAACCAATTAGGATTTTTTTAACAGTGTTAAGAATTCTGAGATCAATTACAGCAAAGCAGGAAGCAAAAGACAATGACGGGTTAATTTTTTGGTATTTAATTTTCTTATTTAATATGATAGCTGTGCCCTGTAAAGCATCGTTCCGAATTATATTATAGTTAGAAAGTCCTATTCTATGCCTATCTTGTAATTTTGTTTCTTGAATGAAGACAAAATTTGCTTTGTGGAAGTTTAAAAATTTATCTAAGAATAAACGCCTACTGTGTTCAATAAGTGACCCAACATTATAGGTAATAAATTCGAGATCTGAATTAACCATAGGATAATAATTGGTCTAATAAATTTAAGTAGTTAAGTTTCTGGTCTAAAGGATTCATTAGTTTAAAATTATTGAGGTAAGAACTGATTTTGCCAACTAGTGAGTCAAAATTTGAGTTGAAAAGTTGATGAGAAAGTTCTTTGAACTTTGCAAAGATGCCTTGACTGTTGTCATCCTTAGGGTTTGGAAATTTGTTAACAGTGCCTTTGCTTTGTACTTGAATAGAACTATTGCAGGGCGGGCTACCCCTTAATATGTCGGCGAACGATTTATCACTCTGAACTGGAGGAGAAAATATTATATTTTCCTTAACTTTACTTTTTCCCTTTTTAATTAAATCCTTACGCTTAGCGTTATATTCTTTATATACTGGGCAACCCCTGTAATTCGCTGTATGCCCCTCTTTTTCGCAGTTGGCACAGTATGGAACACTAACACTATTTTTTTCTATTGTGCAACACCCTGGTTCATGAGAATTTGGGCATTTTACACATCTATATTTTCGGGCGCAATTACTCGCAATATGCCCGAACGATTGGCATCGCTTACATTGAATAGCGTTTTTTTTATGGGGTTTTTCCCATTGTACTCTTTGGAATAGGACGTATTTAATACTAATTAGTTCCTCAGGAGATTGACCAGGATTCAATTGTACCAGGAACAGATTGTAATCCTTGTCAAGTTTTTTAGATCTGTCCGTGAAAAATTTAGACACTTTAAGTAAATTAGTATTTGGTGCCAGTAACTTAAGTTCATGTAGTACTTCCTCTTCATTAAAGGAATTGTGAATTCCTCTCAAGATTAAATTTACCGTTTTATTATTTTTGTCTGTGAAGGTATGGGCCTCGATGTCATTTGCCTCTCTAATTTTCTCTATCAAAGATTTGTGTAGCTCATGATTAGCTACATAAATCTTTGATTTATTGCTATTAATATTTACTACTTTAATGGCCTCACTCAATTTACGAAATTCAGCGTTGTCCAATATGGATTTAACTGACGCGTTATACATAATTATCGGTGGACAAAAGGCAATTTTTGGTTTGATAGTCCCACCACCTGTTCCACTCCCCTTATCTACTTTATTTTTACCAGTTTTATACATAACTTTTGGATTTTTATCCAATACAGGACTTTTATTAATTTTTTTAATATCAATTACATTTTTAATATTTTTATTGTCATTTACTTTTACAGGTTGTATAATAATTTTGTTATCCAGGATTTCAAATTTATTCTGATTATGACTGAGGTTTCTTTGGACCCCAGATGTTGTTAATCTATGTTTATTTTTAGAATTATAAGAATTTACCTCATCGGTGGATTTACGTTTGTTTCTGTGGATTGTCCAATCACCAGTATCCATTACCTCATCGGGAGAATCAGTATTTTGCATCTCTGTTAATGATTTAGCAGCAGCCAGTCTTCTTTTTTCTGAATCGTATACAACATTGATTTTCTTGAACAATTCTTCGTTCTGCTGTTTTAGTTTTGCAATGGTTATTTCCTGTTCCTTGAATGCTCTTTGCCATTCCAATATTGTTCCAGGTTCCTGACTCGGACCTGCCACTTCTTGTGGACAACTTTGATGAACATCGGCGTTGATACTAAATACATTTTGCGGATTTTTTTCAAAATCCCAATCTAAATTAATGGCGTTAGCTTCGTCGGCGTCTTCTTCGTCCGCCATTTTGCAAGTTGAAAATGAATTTAAATTTCTTCCTTTTTTTTTTTTAATTAAAAAATAAAAAATAAAGGAGATTTCAAAATGGTTAGGATATTTTTATATAATGATATAGTTTTCTATATCCAAAAATAAAGTGTTGATTTCCAAAGTAAATTAATTTATTTTAAATTAATTTTAATTTTATTTAAATTAACAAAAGTTTGCTTTGCGATCCGCCTATCTCAAACTCTCGCTCTCAATCTCGCAATTCAAAACAAAATCTCTATGCAATCAAAATATATACCTACAACACTACTTGTCAAAAATTAGAAAATTTGTAAAAAAAAAAAAACAAAGAAAAAAAATTTAAATTTTTAGAAACAAAAATTATCAATAAGTTAAATAAAATATCAAATAAATTTTATTAAATTATTTAAGTTTGTGTAATTGAGCAAAATGAGGGAAAAAATTTTATATTTCAAAAAAAATTCAATAAAAAAAATGGAATGAAAAAATCTAAAGATAAATATTTTTCATATGTGAGAAAAAGTTGTCACGAAAATTATGGAACTGCTTTGGATTCGACGTTATAAAATTTATTTTTTAATTTTATTTATATTTTTTACAATACAATTATTTTTAGCATATAAATTTAATTCAATATTCAATTTAAATGGTAATATTTCATATCAGAATGGTCAAAAAATGCTGTCGGATGGTCGAGATAGTGGGAGCAGTAATGAAAAAATGAGGCTGAAGCAGTATCAACAGAGGGACGATGAATCGAAACGACTTAATTTCATTCATAATTCTGTGGTTGTAGACGATGAAGATCTAACGAACAGTAATTTAAAATCAGCACCAGTTGCTGAAAATTCACATCAATCACATCACAACACAAAATTAAGTCCAGCTAGCTTATTAACATTAAAGCAATTAGAATTCCAACCGGAATGTCAAATAAATTCTAAAGAAGCAATATCAGCGCTACAACGTGCTAAAACAAAAGACTGTAAAAAACATATCGCAACTACAGCATGCTTAATTCAAATGGGGAAATTTTATAAAAATAAACTTGAAAGTACATGCCCCAATGGAAACTATACCTCTGGAAAATCATTAGGTAGTTATATCTACTTTGCTGATGAAAATTTTCATTGCTTTCATATCAATTTATTCAATTTATCAAATCAATTTATTCAAAAATTTCAAAAACAATATTTTTAGGTTGTTATAAAGATGAAAAAGAATATCGACTCTTATCGGGCTATTTCGTTAATTTGAAATCAACAAACTCACCAAAAAAATGTATTCAAATTTGTTTGCAATCTGGATTTATTTATGCCGGTCTACAATACTCGACAGAATGTTTTTGTGGTAATGAAAGTCCGCAAATTTATTTAAAATTGTCTGATCCTAATTGTAATATGAAGTGTCCTGGTGATCCAAAAGAAGCATGTGGTGGTTATTTTACAATAAATATTTATGAAACTGGTATATCAAGTAAGTTCTGAAATTAATAATCGTTTATTTGTTAGTTTTTTTCTGAGTCGAGAGATTATTTATTTAAAAAAAAAGAAGAAAAAATAGTAACAATTACGCGAAAAAATTTTGAAGCAATTAAAATAAAATCTAGAATAATCGAATTTTCGTTTTTAGAGTTTTCAGCTCAGTCGTCAGAGTTAGTGCCGAAGACCGATGTTGAAAAAGCCAGAGTAGCATATCTTTTAACACTCAATGGTAGAGCTTTAAGGCAGATTCATCGTTTAATAAAAGTATTATATTCAGAGGATCACATATTTTATATCCATGTGGATTCTGTAAGTACAATATTTTTCTCTTCGTCTATGTTTACTATCTTTTTTAGATCGCTAAATAATAAGAACATTTATATTAATTTATTTTTTTTCATTTTAGCGTCAGGACTATCTATTTAGAGAATTACAAAAACTTGAAGATAAATTTCCAAATGTTCATTTAGCGAGAGATCGGTTCTCTACAATATGGGGTGGAGCTTCACTTTTAACTATGCTATTAAATTGCATGAAAGATTTACTGGAATCGAATAGAAAATGGGATTTTGTAATAAATTTAAGTGAAAGTGATTTTCCAGTAAAATCTAATGAAAAATTAGTTCAATTTTTGACTGCTAATAAAGGTATGAATTTTGTGAAATCACATGGACGTGAAACTCAACGTTTTATTCAAAAGCAAGGCTTGGATAAAACATTTGTTGAATGCGATACTCATATGTGGAGAATAGGAGATAGAGAATTACCAAAAGGAATACAAATAGATGGTGGAAGCGATTGGATTGCATTATCAAAAGATTTTGTTAAATATGTAATTAAATCAAATGAATTAATAAAAGGTCTTCTTCAAATTTTTGAACATACACTTTTGCCAGCAGAATCGTTTTTTCATACAATTCTTAGAAATTCTGAATTTTGTTTAACTTATATTGATAATAATTTACATGTTACTAATTGGAAACGTAAATTAGGATGTAAATGTCAATACAAACATGTAGTGGATTGGTGTGGTTGTAGTCCTAATGATTTTAAATCAGAAGATTGGGCTCGGCTTCAAAGCACAGAACAAAAATTATTATTTTTTGGAAGAAAATTTGAGCCAATAATTAATCAAAAAATTATTTTACAAATGGAAGAATGGCTATATGGGCCTTATCCAAATGAATTTGAAAATTTGAATTCATATTGGCAAAGTGTGTACAACATCAATGATAAAAGTCCTGGTCCGGATGATGCTGCTTTAACAATTTCATATAGTTTACTTCGAATTATTAGTAGAATTTTGGATTTTCAACCAAAGCAATTATTAGAAATAACCAACTTTAAACATCAAGATGAATATAAGGGTTTCTTGATACGATACGAGGCGTACTTTTCAGGTAAATTCACATTGTCGGGTCACGAAACTGAGAAATCGGACTTTAAAGAAAAAATATTTTGAGTATTTTAAATTTATATATTTCAGAATAAATAAATTAAGAATAAATATTATATCAATTTATCATTTTGCGATGAATATTAATAATAAATTAAAATTTTTAGGCAATCAAGAAACAATTCAATTGGAAACTAGAATTCGACCAAATCAAGCTTATAAAGTATCCAAATTATCAAAGTTTGGTAAAAGAATACGACAATTTGAAGTTAGCTCTGATTATGATTTAAAAGAACAAGTTTCAAGGAATTTACCTAAATTTTTATCTGCATTTTCTGATCCAGTATTATCATTTCGTTTCGTAGGATCACAACAAGCTGAAAATCATTCCTATAACTTAACATTATTGTGGCTTGATCCAAGCGGCCAATTAGTTGATTTCAATGAAATTCATGTAGAAGATTCTCCTTCGGATTCAATCAATTATTCAAAAGCTAATTTAAAACATCCATTAACGCCTGGGATTTGGACAGTTAAGTTAATTGGACCCACTGTAATATTTGCTCAAACTAAATTTTTAGTCGTGCCACAGCAATACGAAAGAGGGAAAATAATAAACGCGCAGAAAGCACAAATTTTATATTTTGGTTCAAAAGTTAATTTAAGTTATCCAATAGATTGGAAACAGTATTTATTATCTAAAGAAGATACACAATTGTTAGAGGAATTAGTTCAATCCAATGCAAAACGAAAAGATTCAGCTTTATTTGAGTGGATAGATGGTTTAGTTTCTAAATTTTATTTAATTCGTGAAACGTGTTTAGTTAGTCATAATCAACAAATTTATTTTGAAGAACTGAAATTAAATGGTATTAAATTTGAATATTGCCAGAACACATATTGGAGTTCCTTAGCACCAGATCCAAAAAGTGATGTATATTCGTTGTTGAATCGTAGATGATAAAATATTGTTATTTTTTCCTGTTATGTTTTTTTTTTTATAATTCATATAACATCAAAACTATATGCAATTAATTTTCCTTAATTACTTAGTTTTTTTTTTCTATTATATTAATTATTTTATTTTAACGATAGTTACTCCAAAAGTCTAAAAAAATAACTTCTACCAATATTTTAAATAATTGACCCTTTTTATAAATATTATAAAAACTTTTTAAACGATTTATCTTCTATATATAAAAACTCACTAATTTTACTTTAAATTTTAAACCAACACAAGAAATTCAACTAACTTCTACCGACGCCCTTTGTTGCACATCTTTACTTCACAGTGATTAAATAACGAATGAATTTAAATTCTTCACAAGAAATTCAACTAACTTCTACCGACGCCCTTTGTTGCACATCTTTACTTCACAGTGATTAAATAACGAATGAATTTAAATTCTTCTTTTCATATTTATTGATTTGAAATCCTTTTAAATATTTCCCTAATTATTTCCCTATATTATTTCCTAAAAATGTTCCTTTCTTTTCTATCTAAATTATCTACTTGCACATGTGCTATAAATATTGAATGTTTACTTCATTCTGCTAACTTTTCAGTATACCTCACATAGCTACAAATCTAAATAATATCCTGCTCTACATTTATCTGAAATAACTGCTACTAATATCAATGCTTTTGGAGATTGCAACCATCGGTAGAAGAAAGCCCTTCTTGATTTTGAAAGACTTTACAGCCCTCTGAGTAACAACGTCAACGGGATTTTGTCAGCTGTTACATATATTACATTGTTTTATATTTCCTTTGAAGAATTAATTTACTATGTTTGTAATTTTATCGTAAATAATTTACATTTAAAAAATATTGTTTGTTTTTGTTCATGTTATACACGCATAATTCTAAAAAGCCTCCTGATTATACTTTTTCCATGTGCATTTTTCTATTTCAAACTTTTCTGTTGATGACTTTTGTTTTTCGTAGATTTAAAATAATAGTTTAGGAATATGGTTATAATTTTTACATTAATTTAAGAACCAAATGTGGAAAAAACATTAAATGTATGTCTAGTATTTTTTAGTTAACTGTTGTGAAGTCATGTATAACAGCTGTAAGATTGAAATGTTTAAAAATTTGTGTATAGTTATTTTTTATTTTAATTATTTTAGTAAAGTTAAATTTTTTAACTTTGATCAAACTTCTAAATGGACAATTCAGTTTTTTTTTTTAATTAACATCAATTTCTTGATTTTTATCCTGAAACTCATCCAAGTTTTTATTGTTTAGTTCTATTTTTGGTGACTCGAATTGATTAAAATTTAAAATTGTGCATTTACAACACATACAATATTTGCATTTATTCCCACATCCTCTAGTAAAAGTATCAAAGTAAAATCTAATCATTTTCATAAATTAACTAGATTTGGGGAAAAAAAAATTAGAGAAAAGGTTTATTAAAATTAATTTCAAATTAAAAAAAAAAATTCCATGTATACAAGTCAAAAGAAAAATTGATCTTGGACAAGAAATGTTAAAAGTTATGTGTATGTAATTCATTTGCCAAAAAAAATTTAACAATCCTTTTCATTTCCGCAAAAAGAAATTAAATAAATTTCAAATTAGAAGAAATAATTAAAAAAAAAAATATTTTCTCGGGAACCATATATTTTTTTTTTTAACTGCTGGATCAAGTTTACCTAACGTTGTAAAAATCGGTTATAAGTGATACATATTAAAAAATATAAATTTGCATTTTCTACGTTTTGCTCTATATATTATTATTAGGTATACGTATTTTTTTTATCATGCAACCAAATATAATATAAAATATATAATTATTTATAAACAAGAATAATGTAATCAAATTAGTAAGAAAAATATTTTATAAAATTATTTTTAAGTTAAATTCGTAAAATAAACCAATCGAGCCATTTTTGAGTTATGATATATGTGATACATAATAGTCATAAAATTATGTAAAAAACAGAAAAAAAATTTGTTAATATAAACATAAAAAGAATATACATAGATTTTAATTCTGTCAACAAGATCTTGTTTTTATTTCATCATCAAGAGTGCAGTTTCAGTTTATGATATTTCTAAAATACAAAAATCTAACAAGTTCTAGAAATTCGTAGTACGAAAATAATAAAATTTATAAATTGTTTCCATTGTTTCTAAGCACAATTTTTGGCTGATTTGACTAATAATAAAAAACTGATTTATATATATTTTGCTAAATTCACACTTTAAACTGAGAACTGATTTATAATATTTCTTATTAAAATGTTTATTTTAATGTGCAAAAATTAAATATCTAAGTCCTCATCTGGATCATCTTCATCAAAATCATCATCAGAATCTGGTGTATAAATAATCTTGCTTTCTTCTTGCCTAGAAATCAATATATAAATAATGAATGAATTTAAAACAAATATATATTTAAAAAAAAGAAAAAAGAACCATAGCTTTAGTTATATCGTATGTATTCTTAAAGAAATTGAAATCGCTTCCAAAAATTTTTAAATAAATTAAAATTAAAGAAAAAAAAAGATGCTTACCTTTCATAAGGTAATTTTAAAGCATTCCTAGCTACCAACTCTTCTTCCTCTAAATCAATTTTAAATGTTCCCAATGTTTCTGGCTTTATTGTTGGCATTTCTAAGATTTTATTTTGTTTAGGTAATTCAATTGAAAATTGATCTTTTTTTGCTTTATATAAATAACACTTATTTGTTACCAGTCCTCCACTCTTTCTTGTTAGAATTGATAAATTTTCTAAATCTTTAATGGTCACAATTGAATCGGCCATATATTCTAAAAATGAAATTATAAAAGACTCTGGAATTATTTTTGTCGAAACCCATAAAAAAATTTGCGCTATTCTTGGATTTCGTTTTAAATCTGCTATAAATTGGAATATCACTGATGTTTTTTGTTCACTAATCAAAAATTTCATCAATGATGGGATTATGACATTAATTTCATTTGTAGTGCCTGACTTATTAGCTTCATTTCGAATACTATCGGAACCATTTTGATTACTTAGCATTAAAATACTAGCAGAATTTATTCCTTGCTCATGTAAAAAATTCTTTAAAATATTTTCAGAATATTTTTCATAGCCAATGTTATCTAAAAATGAAATGAATATGTTATTAAAAATAGTTAAATATTAATAGTAGCTTTTGCGTACATAATAATAATGCTATTCCCTCAATTATTAATGGATTCCTTCAGAGCTGAAACTGATAAAATTACCCTGTATAGCAGTTTTTCTCAACCTTAGGGTCGCGACCCGAATTTGGGTCGCGAAAGATTTTCAATGGGTCGTTTTAATGGGAAAATTCTATTACAAATGCTACATATATTTTTTCAAAAATAATAAAATATTTTGATTATGTAAGAAGAACTAATCTATACATCTATTTTCTAACAGATTGCTCTGTTTTTAGACTGATAATAATAAAACAGCTTTTAAAATTCATTCGCTTTAAACAAATCGAACGAAAAAAAATTAATTATCAAATGAATGTGTCAACAACATATTATAAGTCGTTAAAATAAAAATAAATAAAACATTTTAAAGGTGTCTTTCTAGCTTGTCATTAAATTTTTCAGATTTCGTCGCGTTATTTTTCACATTGAGGGTCGCGTTATTTTGTATTCATATTTTATAGGTCGCAATAGTAGAAAGGTTGAGAAACGCTGCTGTATAGTACAGAATATCATATTTTACAATCGAGACGAGGGAACAATTTATCTTGTCTCTAGTAACGTTAACTAGGCTTTTTACAAACAAAGTAGTAGATGATTGACTGACTAGGGAAGGATGGTTACATTACATTACACTATACAACACACCGACCACTAATTATTAAGAACGATCTACTCACCAACAATTAAGACAAATTTGTTATTTTTCGAAATTATTAAATTCGACAACATTATTTTTTTGAAAAATTAAATTTAAAAAAATAAAAATTTAAATAACAAAAACAAATTTAAAAAATCGAACCCACTTGTAGTGTCACAAACTCACTCAACTCATTATTACTCAAGCTCACATATCACCACGGACTAATTGAATATTTAGGACATAACCTTCCAACTCCAAGACTCTGAGCGCTCATAGCGGACAATAAATTCAAAAATCAAGAAATGAAATTATTTTTCTTTTGCAATAATGGAATAATCGAATAATGGTCTTCTATGCATGCATAAAATTAATTCAATAAATGAAAAAAAAATAACCAATAACTTTTTACGAATATCCATTTTAATTAATTTAATTTTTTTTTATAGGGCTAATTTGTTCAATCTAAAAATATTTATTTTGTTTACTTAAATCTAAAAAATTTTATAAACAATTTCTTTTCGCACGTCATGATTAAGTTTTTTTCACAGATGAGTGGTTTGTGTATGTGTTGAGTAATTCAAATAAAAAAATAATTTACAAAAAATTTTCCCTTTTTAAAATGAGTCTTATTTTTCATATCGACATTAAAGGGTGTTTATTTTTGTGACCGGTTAAATTAAAAGACAAAATTAAATTTTGTTTATTTTTTTTTTATATAAATTTTATAAATAAAAAAAAACAAACTAAATTGCCTTATTTCAATTATAAAAATAAAAAAACTTAATTTTTTTTATTTTTTAAATTTATAATTTTTAATATTTTTTGGAACGAAAGAGAAAATGTTTTTTTCCTGCTAAGTAGAAAAAATAATACATTATTGTGACGTCAACAAATTGGTTTTTATTTATAATATACAATTGAAGAAAAAGGATAAATTTGTAATAAAAAATTAAATACCTAATTAATTGCAAAAAAAAATTTCATTTTCGTGATTTTATTTTTGTTTTGTGAATTGTGTTTTAAAAAGAAAAATAAATAATTATTTAATATCTTTTTAACCTAGGTAAGGTACCTACGTACCTCTTTCTAGTTTCTACCTCTTTGATTTTGAAAATTAAATATCCTTTTTGAAAAATTATATAGGATTTTAAAAAAGTACTACACCCAAAGTTGTTATTCTTTTGCATTTTATTAAAATGTGCCTTCTTTGTTGTAGGAATTGAAGAAAAAAATATAATTTTTATTATTGATTTTTATTTTTATTATTATTTTTTTTTGTGTGTCCTAAAATATACGAGGATCGATTGATTTGTCGTTGTTTGAGTAGGTACCATTGTGAATAAGTCTCAATAATGAAAATGAAGTCTCAATTGGAAAATATTAGTTGAAGACGGTTTTGGTTAATTTTATCTGAGCCCTACCTATACGAAAGTGATAGGTATCTTACATTTTAACATGACTATTTTTCTAGTAGGTGGCATACTTATGTACATAGGTGTAGGTACCTACCTAAATCGAAAAATACTCAATTAGAGTAAGCTAAGCTAAGCTAGGATAGTTTTAGAATTATTTTTTCTTAATTTCTGATATCTTCTTCGATTAATTATTCAATTAAGAATAAATTATTTCAATATCTACCTACCTAAGTTGTGTAGGCACCTACCTAATTAAAGTTTTAATTAAAGCATAAATTTATTAGTGGGTACCTACTACTAGATACTACTGCCTAGTTGACAATTAAAATAAAATACTTATTTTCTATTAATATAGTTTTTTACCAAAAAATTTAAAAGGATAATCCTTGACTAGGTACCTGCATTTAAAATAGGAAACGTTTAAATTTTATATTGATTTGTTTGGTATATGTACTAAATTCTTCAAGGTATAAATCAAATAAAATATAAAACAAAAATATAATGCTTGAAATACAACTTACTTATAACTTATAACTACCTATCTACTTATTAAATAATTTTTTCTACCAAGCCTCGTAAATGTTAAAGTTGTTTCTGTAAATTAATAAAAAGCATAACAAAGTCGAATAAATGTTAAATTTATGTACCTACTTATATGTATAACTATGTAACTATAAAAAGTTTTTTGTAAAAAAATAAAATTTTTAAGTAAGCACTTCTATATCTATAATTTTATGATAGATAAGTGAATTTTTTTTCAATTCTACCTAAAACCAATCAATAAAAGGATAAAATTCCAGTTGAAAAGGTAAGTTTTGTTGTTTTCATCGAATTATATGTTTACATAAATCCAAGCATGATTAAAATTAAATGGGTCAAACATTTTTTATTTTCATATTTTAAATTTATTAAGTAATTTGATTATAAAATTTCTTTATGTGAATTCACGAGTATGTATAGTTAAAATATTCGTGAATAATAAAAGTAACATCTGAACACACTTCATTTAAAAAGAAACTATTATTTACAACCACTATATGTACAATTAACTACATAGTATAGTTACTTACTTACAGTCTGGCCTACAGTATAATTTTAACAGTGTGGAAATGTTAGAATTTTCTTGAAAATGTTCCGAAATATACAAAGTAGAGAATTCTTGAAAATGTATCAAAATATTGTGCTTTAATAGATATAAGATATGTGTCCCAAAGTATGCATACCTAAGTACTTACAACATAAGCATCCAAAACATTTAAGTATGTACTAATTTAATAAACATTTTGCTTTATATAATAAAATCTAAACGTTCATGTTCTTTTATACACAATTCTTAAATTTTTAATGACAATCTCATTAAACTAATTATAAGAAGTTACTTATTTATAAAGATTAAAATAGCCTGCAAATAATCATTAGAATAAGTTAAAATTGATTTATGAAAATTAAAAAAAAAAATTACTCTCTTAAAAGTTAATGTCGATAATTTACTGTACCATCAGCTGTACATTTGAAATATTAACAACTTTATAATATGTTTTTTATATACGGAAATTGCTTTCATTCATAATTTCATCATATTCGTATAATAACCATTTTTGCATTTTTAAATTCAAAAAAAGAAAAAAAAAATATTAAAATAGGAAATTATCTTTCTAAGTAAGTAAGTTGATTTTCTGTTTTTGCAAATTGATTTTACGGTTTCACATATACCTATATGTATTAATGTATTAATATATCTGTACCAAGCATTTGTTATTCCAGCCATATTTCTATTTCTCCCTAAAAATAATAACAATTTTATGTTTTTTCTTTCTTTCTCGATTAGTTAATGTTTTATAAATTTATAATTTATAAATTTTTGAACTTGTTTACAATGCAAGCTAAACAAATGATATTATGAATGTCCCTTTTTTATACAATTTTCCGAATTGCGTTTTATCCTTTTGCAAAATTATGTATAATGTGCTTATACATATGTAATGTATTCAACGTTATGAAGTAAATATTATTTCAACATTGATTTCGTGCCTGATTAGACCCAAAAACATAGAACATGTTTATATTTTATAAAAATTATACAGAGACTTGATTTCGTCAAGATCCAACCTCATCAAGATCTGTCGCTATGATTTGATAAAATGTATATTAAGTAAATTCGTTAATTATATTTAATCAAGGTGGCATGATATTATACTATAGTACCATACTTAAAAATTTCTAAATTTCTCAAGAACAAATTTAAAAAAAAAATTATTTGAGACTTCATTTTAAGTAGCTCTGAGATATTGTTCTATCGTATCCTTTTGAATTTACTTTTCGTTGATATATTTTAGCAGAATGTATTTAATTCATTGGAAAAATTCAGCTGTAACAAAATATTTTGTAATGGTTTTGCAAAACATGTGATTGTAAAGTAATAATAAAATAACAATAAAGTTAAAGAGAATGAGGGAAATATACCAAAAAAAAAATTTCAAGGATAAATGGAAGAAGATTTTTTTTTATACCTAAACATTTTACTTATACCTACGTATAATATTTTAGGTTTGAATAAATTTACGTTCACGGCATGTGTTTTTTTATTTTATATATTTTCATTTATTATTTTATTGGAAAGGTGTTTCAAAATTCTTTAATTTGATTTTTATCTTTTCTTATCCTCGATAGGGAGAAAAATAGAAGAAAAGAGAATTGAAGATATAGATAAATAATACATAAATAAATAACAATTTTTATATTAACACATAGAAAAGAATTAAATAAAAAATAATTTCCCCCAGCCCAATACAGATTTACTAGTCCATTCAGACAGAATCCTTATACCTTTGTAAGATTTAAAATGTGAAAACGAAAACTTCTGAAACTAAATTTTATACCTAACGATTTACTTTTTAAATTGAATAAAAACATCTCTTGAACAAAATTGTTTTTCCTACTTCACGCCTTTTACTAGATATTTTTCTTATCGAACTATTGCTTTCAAGTTAAGTAAGTAGATACATTCTTACTTACTTAATTTAATATTGCTTTCTGCATTCTTTCGCTGAATGGTTTGGTAACAAATCATTACTAAACAGATTGCTCTAAGGACTTTCTTGCACTTAAGACCATAAGGTCATAAGGGACTGTAATATTTATTTTATAAAAACAATATGTCCATCGTTTTTCTGGACAACTATGGGTGTTCTATATTAAAATTCTTCACAATGGTATCCAACTAAAAATATTTTCTAAAAAAAAAAAAAAAATTTATTTTAAAATTCAAAAAGCTCTAATTTTTTTGCATATTTTATTTAATTTTCCTTTCACTTTAAAACATACAAAGTAAGTATATTCAAATATGTACAACTAAACAAAAAGCTAAAAATTCCAGCAGATTCAGCAAAAAAAAAAAGATTATTTATAATAATAAAAATAAGTAAATTTTTTTTATGATTTCATTTTTTACACAAATGTTTTAAAAATTAAATCATCAAAGAGTTAGCTTTTTCGATCATTATACTGAACAGCTTTGCTTGTTGGTTATTCTAACGAAATTTGATGATTTTATTTTTAAGGTAACAGAGCAGGAACAATTGTTTGATTTAAGTGAATGAGAATAATTTTAAGTTAAAGATGTCTAAAGTTTTTTGTAGTAAATCAAGTTTTTAAGTCTATACTTAGTTAAGTACATAAGCCACAAGCTTCGTTGCAAAAATTTTTTAATCCACAGTCGAGTTTAGAGCTTTTGTTGTGTAAAGTAAATTTTGGACAGACTTATTTTCTAACTTAACGTTTTTTTATCTCTTAAATTTTCTGAAAATTAGGTTGATTTTTGTAGAACAGAATATAAAATCCAGTTCTCCGCATTTCGATTTATATTTTCTCTATTTAAATGCTAATTTTCATTGAATTAATTTATTTAAAAATCAAATTTTATTTTATAAGAACTGTATTGTTAATAATTTACATTTTATATTTAAATTTAAACTAATATTAAAACAATTTAAATATGTATAACGTCAGTAATGTGGAATATGTTGTATGTTTATTTTTTTTATTCTTAGTTTCATATTTCGTATGTGATAAACAAATTACATATTTTTTTTTTTTATAAATTTATTTATTTAATTTAAATTCCGTGGAAATTAAAAAATGTTTTCTAAATAAACAATTTAATTTTTTATTCAGAATTTAAAATATTTTTTCTTCATCGAGTTTGTTGTCATTTATAATTTCGATCTTTTATCTGGAATCTTATCTTTTTTTTGGCACCTTTTCATGTCTGAGTATTGCAGATATCCATATTATTTTGTGGCATAGTGATTACGATAATTTTTAAATATTTACTAATCCTCTGTTTTTCTTAAATTTTAAACATATACAATTAAATTATACATATATATATACAATACATATGGTGCATGCGTTCATAAATTGTATTCGATTTCAAGAATAAATAAGAGAGCATAAACAAGTGTTTCATAACTTTTTTTTTATACTTAATTTAATTTTTTTATTAACAGCATTTTTTTTTTTGCCATCATAATTTTGTAATTTTTGTCGATTTTATTATTTCTTTGATATCTCTTAAGTGCAATTAATTTTTCTTTATATTTTTAATTTGATGGAAAAAAAAAAATTCAATCCCCTTGAAAGAAATTTCCATCAGTTTAAAGATAAAAAAAAATAAAAATAAATGAAAATTTAATGACCTCCACACTTAATTAAAAAATTCATATAGTACAGAGATAAATCACATTAATACTTAAATAAAAACATATTCGGTCCAATAATAGACCAAATTCGAGACAGTACTGAGGATGCTGTTATCGTTTATTGAGGCAAGAGTATTTAATACTTATTTTGAAAAAGTTTCCTTTTAGAATGGAAACTGACACACCTCTCATTCAAATATAAGTATAGATACAATGAGTCAAGAAATTACTATCATTAAATTTGATGAACATTCTCGGAGATGTTAAAGGCAGATATTGGATACTTTTAAGTACGAAAATAATTTTTAATTAAATACTCAAACTTAACTACAAACCTAGTAAACATTGTCTCATTTAATAATAATTATTTTTAATTCTATTTTTTTTTTTAAATAATTGGACACTAATTTTCTAATTTAAAAGTTCAATATTATTCAAATAACTATACTTGAATAAGTTTGTGAATCTATTTCATGGATTGATCATTTAAAAAGTGCCCAATAAAACTCTAACATTTCCGATTTTTGAAATATAGATAATTACCTAATCCAATGGTTCCCAAAGTGTGGTACGCGTACCACTAGTGGTACATTACGCTTAGGCCAATGGTACAATATTTTCTTCTATTACAAATTAATTGATTTTATTTATTAATTGTTTCGTATACTAAAAATTAATGAATTTTTTCATTAAAAATTCGCACATTTTTTTTTCTTTCTGATAAAAATTTAGATGCGTTTTCAGAAGTAGAAAGAGATCAGTTATCAAAAATTTCTTGTAATGGTGATTTAAAACTTGAATTTAAACAGCAAAATTTAAAATATTTTTGGTTCCAATGACGGTCTTAATATGAAGCAATTTCTGATAAAGCCTTGAAGTTTTTGATGCCATTTGTTTCATCATATTTATGTGAAGTCTGATTTTCGGCAATGTTGAGTATTAAAAATAAATTCAAAACACGTTTAAACCTTACGTTAAAAATTAACTAAAATTGAACATAATATTACATATTTAATGGGCAACAAACAACTTTATCTTTCACATTAACTACTATGTACAAACTGTATTTTCTCCCTTTTTTCTCAATGTAAATAAAAAAATTTAGTTTATTATTTTAAAAATTTCTGATACTTTTGCAGTGGTACGTATATTTAAGAAAAGTATATTGATGGTACAATAGAGAAAAAGTTTGGGAACCGCTGACCTAAACAATACACTATGCTCACATTTACTTATTTAGCCTCGGACGAGGTCTTGTATTTAGTTAGTTTTCCAAATATGAAATTCTATATTGAGTTTTATTAATGCATATTATATGTACTTACACATACTATATGTACAATGTTATGTAAATGAAAATATTTTCAATCTCCTTGTTTATTTTATGCGATTTTATGTAATTTTTTTTTTTCAAACAGTTATCGCTTCAAAAACTTTTCTTTTGCATTTTATGGTCTTTAATCTTAAATAAAATATATATACAAACTAACAGATGTTATGATTATCTTTTGAAAAAATACATTTTTTTTTTGTTCATTAATTTTTATGTACAAGATTAGAAAAAATAATAAATGTATAATGATGTATAAAGTATTATAACAAAATAAATAATATAATATTATATCTATATATGTACACTCTTATACATTTAAGCATTATGTATTTATATATTTTCATGATATTGTCCAGACAATTTTTTTGTATTAGCATTTTAGCTAAATAAAATACTTAATATTTTTTATGATTTCATGGTTTATTAATCAGCCTGAAAGAACGAAATAATCCTCACTAAAATTAAATGAAGGATTTTACTCAAGAATTTCGAAAAAATTAATATAATAATCTGATTTTATAAAAAAAAAAATATGTTAGGAATTTTTCTCCGAGTTATTCTGTACGATTGCTTTTTTATGCAAAGAAATTGTGCGAATTTTGCTTACTTTTTGAAAACATAAAAATAATTTTTTATTTACTTAAGTACTTAAAAAATTTACTATTGAAACATTCTGATACGTTTCAATAGTAAATGTTTCCGCACTAAAGTCAATCGACGAAACCTTATTATCATATTCGTGGTAAAATCATTGCGGTGGTGTGACATGACAATGTCAATAAGACATAAAGTCAATTCACTTTATGTCTCTAAAAAT
The DNA here is from genome assembly GCA_964007475.1 of Hybos culiciformis. Taxonomy (NCBI): domain Eukaryota; kingdom Metazoa; phylum Arthropoda; class Insecta; order Diptera; family Hybotidae; genus Hybos; species Hybos culiciformis. Next base: position 9,543,031 of record OZ023274.1, on the reverse strand, counting down.
GAGTGAGTTGATTTAAGGCCCATTTTACTGTATTAAAATGTCAATTGACGTTGTAGTGACACCTCACTGGTAAGATCTCCTTAATAGAAGTGTAAACTTAAGATAGAAAAATTTCTGAATTGGAATTTTGAAAATAAAAGTGCAATGATGAAAAACAAAACAATTATAAAAGTACTTATGTACGTATTATTGATTTTTTTTTTCATAATTATTGTTTATTTACATTTTTATTGAATTTACAAAATGTTTATTTAATATTTTCAATAGTTTGAATTATAAGCTCTTTTGCACATTTTTTTTTATTTTCTTTCAAAAGTTTGATCTTGTAAATTTGAAAATTTGATTGCATAAAAAAAAAGAAATTATGTTCTGTTCTAATTTGGAACAGATGTTCTTACTGATTCTTGTATACAATATTACGCTATAATATATAGCATTGTTGATATTTGCTTTAATGGCGCTAAATTTGTTTTAATAATATTATTTTTTTTTGATAAGTTAATAATAATTTAGTTAAATTTATATATTAACTTAAAATTTAGCTTCATAAAACAAAAACTTTTATATATTCAATGCACAATATTAATATTTCTTATTGGTTAACCTCGTGGTTAACATTTTTCATTCTGCTGAACATATGTTTTTCATTTATATATATTTAGCTTGATTTAGTTTTTTATTAGACGATGCAATACTTCAAAAAACTTCCAAAGCGCATTGTATTTTGTTAAGAGCGAACACTTCACAAAATGAATAAATCCTGAAATTGTCAAGTTTTTTTTTTGTGATTATGATATTTAAAACAATTTTTTTATGTTCCTACATTCTGAATGTCTATCCATCATATAATTTCATTTTCGGACCCCAGTCTGAACACAATTGTGGGTTATTAAAGTTTACTTACCTTACAATTGAGCGGTTTTTATCGAAATCCAGTTGTCATTAAATTCTCAATGAGCCCAATGAGGAAGAATACTACATAAATAGACAACAGAAAATAATTTATAGAAATTAATATTTTGTTTATTAAAAAACAAAACTAAACATTACATAAATACTTACATTTGAAGAAAATGAATATTAAATTTTTTCTGTAACTATATCTACTGTATACCACGTAGTATAGTAAACTATTAAATTACATCAAAATTACTAATAACTATAATATTTTTTTCATTATTTTACGCTGAAAAAAAATACTGAAATATATTTATTTTTATTGGATTTATTTTATTATTATAAGTTAATTGGAAAAAAAAATCTGTGGCATTAAATAAAAGTTGGATAACTAACAGAAAAGAAAGTCTTGTTTTTTTAATAATTCTTATAGAAATTTGTATGATAGAATCTTGTATGGCTATGAATATAATATTAATATAATTGATTCTTTTTTGTTTCAAGCCATATTATCTTATTTTGTTACATTTTTATTTATTTTCAAAGAATTTTCTCTTCTCAAACTTGTTTATATTTAAATAAACATTTAATAGTAACAAAAGATTACTTTACTATTTTTTTGGAAGATTTATTTTATACATAAATACGAACATAAATATAAAATAAAAGATTAAATATAATTGATGATGATGATGTTTTTATTAAATTTTTCATATTAAATTTGTTCTTTAGAGGAAAATTAATATGATATCAAGGTCACTAAAGTTGGTGTACTAATGTTTTTACTTTAGGGTAAACAATTTTAATTTTTTTTTTTTGTTATTTTAATTATATAACCATTTGTTAGCTTTTTATCAAATACTTATTATTTAAGAATTATTTGTTCTTTGTGTGACAAAAAAATAAATTATTTTAATATGTATTTCTTACTTATGAGGAATTTTCTTAAATTCAGATTAGAATATAACCAAACAATAATAGACCATAAAGTCAAACTAAAATATGCATATAGTCGTATAATAAATCATATAAATGAATGAATAATAAATTATTAAGCATGGTCGGTGATGAGGCAGAGATAAGACTTATGGTTAAGTCAACCCATGAAGATAATATAATTAATGCGTTCTCATAAAACTATCAAAAAGTAGTAGTTAGCTGAAACTTTAAAATGTGATTATTTTGTGATTATTGTATTTTATTTCAATTTATCTTATAAAACTGAGAACGGAATAAATTTATTTTTAAAAAATTTACTAAATTATTGAATTTACTTTGCATAAATATTTTCTTTCAAAAACGTCACTGACGAAAAAAGAGTATACACAAAGTTGTTAATAAAAATACTTCATTTCTTATCTTATAAATTGTACTTTCAATAAAATGTAAACCTATAACACAAAAAAATTTAGTAACCAAGACTTTTTCATACCACGTGTGATACTACGGATACTTACTACTATCGACCTATTCATGCTTATTTCAAATTGTTGTCAAACATTACCAAAAACGTTACATGTTTACACTATCCATAAAGTTAAAAAAGCGTTTATAAAAAGTTACATATATTCTTTTTCTTTTCAGTTCAAATCATTGAAAAATATTAAAAAAAATTTCAATTACATGGTGTGCATATGGAAGGAATATACTATGTTGTACATATATACCGGCTTTTATTAAAAAAATTGAAAAATATTTTCATTTATATCTTTTATTTAATTTTTTTTAATTGATAATTTTATTTTCTTTAAATTCATGTCATTACAAATTTTTCATCGTTTTTCATTCAACATCATTGAAAAATTTCTTATGTCTTACACTTTAAATGCTTTTTATTTTCGAACAAAAGTTACTTAGTGTATTTATTTTTATAAAACTTTCCAATCGCTAATTTTTTTTTTATTGAAAAATTGAAATTGAGAAAACAAAATAACTTATAATACTTAATAATTATAAAAAAAAAAAAAAAAGTTTAAAAAATAAAATAAGAAAAAAAAAGTAATAAAACCTTGAACTTTGCAATAAAAAAATTATACGTACATATGAATGTACAATTATATATAAGTTTATCTACAGTAAAGCAAAATCCATTCATTAAACCGGAAACATTTTGATTTTCACTAAGTTATATACAAATTTTGTACATAGAGCTTATATTATGTAGTGTCAATTATTATTTAAATTCAAATCTGATAAAATGATTTTTGAAAGCAATTTCCGTAAATGTCGTCATGTCAGCATGTAATTTTTTAAGGAACTGCCTACGTCAGTCTAGTCTAAATATGTCGGTCACAATAGGATACGTATATCAAAAATAAAAAAGAGACATTCACGAACAAGATTTCTGCTCCAAATCTACATTTTCTTAAATTAAATCTATGTTGAAAATGTTTCATTTTTTGGTACAAAAATTGACTTAAGAATTGAATTTTCACATAGAACTTTTACTGAGCAGAAGTTTACAATAAGTTTCTTACGATTTGTGAAAATTTTCCAAAATTTGACTTATCACACAACAGAAATTATATCCGTTGACATTAATTTTTTTTTTTAAATGTATAGCATAGATCTTGTAAATGCACCTGTGGCCAACACTGCAAATGAATTGCGCTCCAAATTTGCATATTAAACATATCTAGATAAATATTGAAATTATGTTTAATCCATTTTTATATTTTTGAAGTCAAAAATAATGTTATTACTTCCAGCTTCAGTTCATTTCTACAAAATCAAATAAATCATATTTCCGTTTCAAAAGTTATATAGTTTAAGTAATTACTTCTATCTACCTATAATATACGAATGTATTATGTATTCATTTCTACTACTATATATATACATATACTAAACTAAGTAGATATAAATATTATATTTCTTTTTGCCTCAGCTTCAAATGTTTTTTTAACATTATTTACGATGTGATTTTATAGTTTTATATGTCAATTGATTATAGTTACCGTAAATTGTCATTATTTAAATTTATTTTTATTTATATAACATGCATAGCGTAGCTATACAATATTTTATTTTGTTTTGAAATTAAATTAAATTAAATAGCAATTTTATATCACCTCTAAATTATTATTATTGTAATTATTATATAGTTTTATTATAATTATTATGTTCTATATTAAAGTGACCTTTGTAAATTTTCTTTTGTCGTGTGATGTGAAGCTTTATGGCTTTTTATGTCGGGTCGTCGCGTCGTGGAAAATTTAAATACGATATTTAATATTGAAAAACAATAAAATAAATAGAATAATAATCAACAGAATGATAATTATTTTCTTATCAAATTTACGTAAGTACGGTATATCGTAAATATTTAATATTATGTACATAAAATAAAAAGTAAGCTAAATTATGTACACCAAAGTAGCTAGTAAGTCAGAGTCAGAAGTATGAGACATATACTGTGTTAACTAAAGAAAATAAATTTCCTTCGGTTTAAAGGATATTTGAGCATGTTTAGCAGACAATATTATCTTTGCTTTGAAATACACAAAAAATGATTGTACTTACTTTAATATTTTTCTTTTGTAATTTTGAATTATAATTTTAAGTTCACGATTCAAATTTGATTTAGAATTTTATTAATTCAAATATTCAATGATATTATATTTGATATTTAATTTGAAAAGTTATCATTCTTTTTGCTATAAGTTAGAACTTATTTATATAATAATATCTGACTTTATAGTTATTTATATCCAAATCTTATGTCTTTTTATATGCCAAATCCATTTTAACTCTTTGATGGCTATATGGATCTGTCAATTAAAATTTCAATTTCTTGCATATTAATTTTATTTAAAATTTATTTTTTTTAACTTCATTGCAAAAGTGAATTCATGAAGAAAAATGTTTATAAGTGTGCATCATTGTTTTCAAACTTACTTATGTGAATAATTTTTATTTGCACGTGAAATTTGAAGAAAAATAATAATGAAAGGCAAGAGGATAAAATAAAAATCACATGCTATAATGATATGTATTTTACGTTTAATTGAATCATTAAAAATATTCATAGGTATGAAGAAAAAATTAAGAAAATTACGTGCAAAATATACCAACATTTAAAAAACAACAATGAGTTAGGGTTACAGAACTAATATTAGTGGGCGCGTTATGAATAAATATGTTTCAAGAGTATTATTTATTTCTTGCATTAAGGCACATTTACCTCTTTATACAAAAAATAATTCATCTGCATTTCACTGAAATGTTTAAGTTTAAATTCGATATTTCTAGATTTAGTACTTACATTACATTAAATCAGAAAATTATTGAAAATAAGTAGGTAAATAAATAATTTTTCAAGAAATATTAACAAGAAATAAATTTGCTTTTACCACAGCTGCTTAAACATAAAAAGCACAAAAACATGTTTATATTTTGTTCTGTATAAGTACTAGTATCGCCGTTCTTATCAATTATCGCGCAGTACAAACATAATGTTGGACGCACTACGAGCGGGAAAAATTTAAATAATCATTTTTAACTAAATTATTTAATGAATGTAAGAAAATTTAACATATTAAATAAGTATCAAAAAATATAAATAAATAAAAAAATATGCGACCATATTTTTAAAAGGATTAAAATTATTTGTATTTATTTGAAAATGCAAACAAAGTCCCACGTACATATGTATATATGAATTGAAAATGCAAGTAGTATGTGAAAAGCATGATGATTGCCAAAATTTTTTTTGAAACATATTTTTATTAGAACAACACGTTCGTTTTGCACATTATGAATTTTCAATTAAGCATTCTATCTAGGGACTGAATATTCGGTAAATAAATACTTTTTTTTGTGTCAAATAAAAATGTAGGTTATTGCAGAGATGACAGAAAGAAAATAATTTGTTTTAAGCAAAATTGAAATAAAAAACTTGACTTTTGTCTTCAGGGGTTTTTTAATTAGAAAAAGGATTGCAAAGCTTGAGAAAATTTATGTATTTAATTTGTTCGGTCTACGGAGTTAAAATAAAATTAGTTTTCAAAAAATATTTGACATTAATATAGTTAAAAAAAATTTGTTCAAAGTCTGCCTAGATTGAATACAAGTTACTACTTCCCAAAATAATAGTCCTGCTGTGTTCCAGCAAGTAAATAAGAACTTTGTAATGTCCTAAGTATACATCAGATACGTTATGATGTCTTGAGATTGTGTAAAACTAGAAAGCGCGGCGGTGTTATTTTCTACAGACAATGAATAAAAACTAAGTAAGATAAACAAAAAAAAAAACAAAATTTCTGAAGATTGAATAGATAACATCGATTGTACTAAATTCAAATTTCGTTTAAATTCAATTTTAGAGCACTTTCTTATCATTTTTGATGCACCTGCTTTTATTGTTTTCCTTGCAAACGTATATATGTGAATTTCCTTTTTAAAATATATTTCTTTGTGCCAAAAGAAGTTTTTTCTGTTTTAGGAAGGATGTTGTATATGCAATGCAGTGTTTTTTTTCGGGAAACTTGAAAAAAAATTATGAATCCATCATGCCACACCAGTACAAATAACTAATTTACATTGTAGACAATTTTGGTAGTCTTTATATATAAATTTTGTTAATTTGGAATAAGTATAATCGATAATTTATAAATTTAGACCTTTAGTTTAAATGTTTAAATACATAGAGGACGTCAACATCATAACGTTATTAGCATATTATAAAGACTGCTTAATGAGTAACTATGGTAGGGATAACTTCACATTCCACACAACTTTGTGATTGCAATTAAATGTTTTGATCGTTTATGGACCATTGTTCAGCGATATTTATATACGTTCACGCTTCTCCCATAATTTTCAATTACTAATATGCCGCATTTAATGTTGAGCATTGAGTTTGGGACTGCACAAATTAATTTAGGGTAAAAAAAATCATTATATTCTTCAGTGTATATACTTACCTACTTACATGTTATATAAATATAAACTCTTAACTCTGTATTCATTTTTCTTTTCGGTTTCCCTATTTAAATTTCAGTGTTTTTAGTAATTGCATATTTTAATAGATTCTCTGAACCGGAAAATTATTTTTATACTCAAAATATTATAAATGTTCATACTTATTTCATGAAAAGTTTATTTTTTATTAAATTTTATTTTTTTTTATGTTTTCAATAATTGTAATTTCATTTTAATCCATCCAATATCACAAAAATTTAAAGTTGATTGTTCTTTGAAAGTACTGGCACTCCAATCCGTGCCATTCAATAAAATTATATTAGGTATTTATTATTATTATTATTTGTATTATTTGAATGCAATTTACCATTTATTTTTGTACACCAACCAAATAAGTAAATTTTTTTTTAAAATTATATCTTAATTACAACTGACTACTTTATATTATATACATTTATCTGTAATATTGTTACAATCTGTTTCAAATGTCATTTTATCTGTTTTCGTGTATCTATACAATTTTTTTTCTATAATTTTGATAATTCATGATGAACAATTGTGATAATGAACTTTTCTGCCGAAAAATATTGCCATACATCATTAACTTTGGTTATATAATATACAATTTAATCCAAGATGGTTACTTAACATGATTTTTGAATGCTTCTTTAATAGTTTGATCCCCTATTTTTATTTACTTAAGTTAAGGATTGATTAACGAATGGAATCATAATCAATCATTTGCCGACATAATTCATTCTGTGGATGACTTTCGAAGTGGAAAAAAATCGAGACAAAATAGTGACAATTACGAGTTGCTTTAAATTGAGAACTGAGTTAAATCGATACTTAAAGCTAGCACATTATTTCCTGTTAGATTCTTTTTGATTTAGCATTTATTTAAATTCTGTTAAAAAAAAATTATGTTTCAACTTATTGGTTTTTACTACAAATTTTTTTTGAAATTTGAAATTTTATTGAATGATTTAAGTTTCGTGCATCGTTTAACATTTCTAACAAAAAATGCGGAAATTGAATTTTTTTGTTTTTTTACATAAATATGTATTTAAAATATTATAGAAAATTGACATAAAAAACATTAATTTAATCATTGATTTATTGTTTTCACAAAATAATATTTAAAATTGAGCTGTTTTTTTAAAACTTAACTTAAACATAAATTTTCCTTTTGGTAAAAAAAAAATAAAAAATACAAGAAACAACATAATAATTCTTTTACAATTAATTTGTAAAGTTACATTTTTATACTTTTACAATTTCATTTTAATTGTAATATAAAAATAATTGATTCTCATGAACATGCAATAAACTTCAAGATTTATGTTAACTCATTCATCCATATTTATTTCATATTATTTAATTGAGTATTTTAATTATATTATTTAAAAAAATTTATCATACTACCCGTACTCATAGTGCTTTATTGTTATCGCTTTGACTTCAGTGGGATTTTTACATTAGACTATGTGAAATGAATTGAACTATTTTTTTTCGGTTTTTTTAGAGGTGATTCTTTGAAATTTCTCAATGATGAGTTTAAGGCCAAATATTTGAAACCACCAAAAAATTAATTGATTCGAATTAACAAAATTTATATAGAATTTTTGTATGAACAACGACGATAAAATTAAAGTATTGATAATTAAAAGATATAGCTAAGATCTTCAAGATTATGTTATAATGATGAATACGCAATATTTCTTTGGTTGAAATTATCATCATAGGAACTATTAAATTCCAATTTATCGGATAAAACTAATATTGAGCATAGAAATTAAAAAAAGTTCTTCGCAAATATTATGTGTTGATGTTGGCCCCCTTTATATATTAATAAATGTTTCATGCAAAATAGTGAAAGGTTTCAATGTGAAAGCTTTATGTTTTCAATAAAAAAAAAAAAAAAAACGACTTCCTTTTAATTAAAATCTAAATTAAAATTTTATCTAAAAATATTATGATATTTTGATTACTAATTGTATTTTTTGGACATATTTTAATGAATAGTGAAAATTATTTTCATTGAGAAAAAAATAAATTCTGTTTTTTTTTTCTTCTTTTATTTTGTTTTCTTATGTAAATGAAAGTGAATGGGAAGTTTTTTTTTATTTATATTGTGACTTTTTGAACATTAAATTTTAAATAAAAATTCAAATTTAATTTTTAATATATGCCATAAAGATATTTTTCTATTCTGAGAAAAAAAAAAACTAAACAGAACTATTAATCTTTTTTTCTTTTATTTTTCTTATAATAGTTAAAAAAAACGTGAAAGTTATAATAGCGCGCGTATAAATATGTTTTTCTGTGGGTTATATTATAATTTTTAATAATAAATTTTGTTATAAAAATAAAAAAAAAAATTGACCTAATAATGTAATAATAGGGCCTGTACCATTCTTTTTTCTACATATAGAATACATAATATGTTTAAAAACCAAAGTCATCAACTTTCAACTTATAAGTATGTTATAAAACTATAACAATAAAGACTGTAACGAAAAAACATAATTGTAGTAAGAAAATAACAACAAGCTTATCAATGATTTTCTTATGATGGAAAAATATTTTTTTTAATTGTAATTAATTTTGAAAAATTAAAAACAAAACAAGCATACAAAACATAATAGCAAAATAATAACAAAAACTTCAGAAAAGCTTGTTGTCGTTCATTGGAACAGTGTGTAACAAGATGTCTCAGAACTCGAAACTCATGTTAAAAAATTTTAATGTGCATTTGATCGGTAAGTTGTATTTACAATCGTAAATTTAGCTCGGTAATTGGTATATTAAATGCGTCAATTATTATTTAAGAAAATTCTATTTACACACTTCAATTTTATTTACTTTCTTCATTTTGAACTTTTGTTTATTTTTTGCATTGCAAATGTATTGATTGCAACTACCTCTCACATGCACATTAAAACAGTATACAAAACATGTTCATAAAATTTGTTATACACATGGACACTTGTCAATATTACATCACTCGACCTAACGGTCTCGTGGTTTAAGTAATGACGCGTATCCATGTGTTTTTATGTATACACAACTCGTTGTAATAACAAATTTTCTTAACATGTGTTGTAATCTACTATTACTTTTTTCTGAGACGAGTTCATATTTCTAGTATATTTTTCAATTATCGGGAACAATATTTTATTTCTGTTGGCTCGGTTGGCTCTTTACAAAAACCTTAATTGGAATAATAAAAGTTTTTTTTTCATAAATGTTGTAACCTAAATGTTTAGTCCCTTTGGTATTTTTATGTCATCGCATACTTTTTGTTCTAGATAATCATTTTTTATTATTTTTTTTGTTTCGCTTTAATTAACAATATAAATCATCGTAATATTTTTCAGTGTTACATTCACCTGTTTTTTCGTTCATATTTTTATAGTTCTAAATTCTGATAAAAAATAGTGTCAAAACTAAAATAAAAATATATGTTTTTTTTTGTTGTTCTCATTTAGATAATAAATTAATCTATCAACATTTTCATAATAAATTTATTACATTTTACGTAATAATAAAATATAGGTTTTTATGATTAACTAAAATTTATTTAAAATCACAATGTTATGCAAATATTAAATTAGCGAAATAGCTAAGCATCGAAATTTTAAAAAATGTTTTTGTTTGACAATTTTCGTTTTTTTTGGAAATTTTCTATTGACTTATTGATTAATCTCGGCTTCTATTGCATCATTTATTTACATAATTTTGTAAAATTTTACAAAACTTTTCTTTGAACAAGGATATCAAAAATTTCTAATTAAATAAACCTCACAAAATCGGTATAGGAAATTATCAATAATAAAAAAATGAATATAAACTTTCACAATTATTCGGAAACAAAAAAATCATAAAATTTAATGCTTTAAAATGATGGTCAATAATATAAAACTATTTAGCGAAAAATTATATAAGTACTTAATTTTCAATTTACCGCATTAAAATAATTATATATCAAATAAATCTGTTAAAGAAAAAATTTGACATAAACATTTCCTGATTAGCATATCTTATTTTAAATTTAAGATTGTTTTTATTTTTTCCTGCTTTTTTTTTTTTTTTTTTTTTTTCTTTAAAAGTTCATGTTTCCTCATTGCAATGCAAAGTACCAAATTTAATATAAATTTTTTTTTAATACTGATTAAAAGAAGAAGTTTAAATTTAAAAATCAGAAATTTCTTTTGAGAAAATTTCCTCTAATTATATTAAATAAAATCATAAGACGGAAACTCTTTGCGTAAATTCTAATACTTAATAGTGTAGCTGCAACTGTTTAGTGCCATTAGTGTTATCACAGCATACATACAGTATCAACTACTTAGTTCAAGAAATCGTGAATTGAAGTTTTACTTTCGAAACGATCAATAAATTAATATCGTGCATCTATAAGTTAAACTATCGCCTTCTCCGGAATAAATTTTTACTACGGTACGTATAAAGATTGCATACCGAGACCACCACTGATTATTATTATTTTAATTCACATCAAGAGAAACATCTGCGATAGGGAAATCAACCCATAAACCGCTTTTATAATTGAAAATATTTTAAATTGCTGTTGTTTAGAATACATTTTATTATTTTTTTGTTTGGACAATTTCTTTGTACTCTCTAAATATATTCAGAAAGTACATAAAAAAAAAAAAAACATTTCGCCCTTTGTGACAATTATAGAGGGAACAAAATATAATTGCTCAAATAAATTTAAGTGTACAACTAAAGAAAAAACAAAAACCATAAAAAATGAATACAAAATGCTTTAAAAGAATTTTAAAAAGCGTTGGCGAAATCCCAAAATAAAAAAAAAATGCGTTCGTGCTGATTTATTTTAGAAAAGAAAATAATATAATTTTTTTTTTTTGTTGTTTTCTAATTGCAACACACATTATTTTGGCTTGCACCATAAAGCAACTTCAAAATTTTCAAAATCATCAACTTAGGATGAACATCGTACAAAAAAAGAAAAAAATACCAAAATAAATAAATAAATAAAATTTTTATGTTTTGTTTTTATTTATGCTGTCAGTGTTGTAAAAGGAAAGGAATTTCATGATTTTATGGTATAATCTAATTTGTTTTTTGACATAAATTACATAGAAAAAAATATTAACTTCTGAAAAAATAAAAAAAAAAACATGTTGTACATATATTTAAAATTAAATTATGTTTTTAAAAATTTGGCGTAAAAAATTTTTATTATTACTGAAGATTCTAGTTTTCCAACTACATAATATGCATAGCACACAAAATTTTAATATTCCATAAAATTTTCTGTACTGAAATTTGTTTTTATGTTATTTTTTTTTCTTTAATAAAATCTTAGAAAAACTTATATTAAAATAAGTGTGAGATAAATTAAAAATTATAAAATTGTCCAATAAAAAAATCAAAACCTTCTTTTCTAAATAATATTTTAATTTCTAATGCCATAAGTTTCTTAGAGCTTTTCTTTAATTCGATATTTTTGAGTTGTAGTTTAATTCGATGTCAAGAAGTATTAGTTTTGAATTCATTTTTAGATAATTTCTTACAACTATTATAAAATAATAATTATAAGAATTATTTTTGTAATAATTGGAGAACTTTTTATATGATTTAATTACATAATGTCTGTTATCCCTTATCATATAATAATACTAGATGGAAGTTCAAGTGATTTACATTATGAATGTATGAAATAAATGAATTAACAAAAAAAAAAAAGATACTCGATTATTATCTAGTGAAAAATTCAATATTATATTATAGATTCTAATTAAACAATTTTGTATATCAAAAAAAAAAATTTCTTATTATACCTTTATGTAAATATGAAGCGTGTTAAGTTCAATTAAAATAATTAAATGTTCATAAAAAATAATTATTCATTTCATTATGTAAAACTTTTTCTTTTCTTTTATTTAACAATAAGTAAATATTGTATGTAGGTATTTAAAAGCGAAACATAATTTTATAATTTTTAGTTTATTGACCTTGGTTGTACTAAATTACAAAAATCTTTTTTTTTTTTTATTCAAATTGATAATAATTGGTATTAAATGTTAAATAAAATAGCTTAATATTGTAAAAATTGGCAGCTGATGATATCGTTTTTAATCCCAAATAATTTAAAGAAAGCAGTTAATATCGTTTTTTAAATGAAATAATTTAAAGCTCCTTACAGTTTTCCAAGCTTTGTAACATCCTAAATGTATGATGTTGGAAAATATGCAGATTATTTAGCATTGACCTTTCTAAGGACCAAAAATATGTCGTTCTGTACTAATAAAATTCTCAAACTCGACAAGTTAACAATACGGACGTGACATTTTTAAATTTATTATAGTTATTTCTAATATTTATATTGTTTTCTCTGTTTTCATTATTTTGACAAAAAAATTGAGGTTAGTAAACAAATATTGTCTTATTTTATCTCGTTTAAAATTTTCAAATTAGTTATATAATAATAACACATGTACATATATGCAGGATGCAAACAAGAGAAATATGTGCATATGTGTTTACTTAAAAACTTAGAATATTTTTCTTAAAATACAAAAAAATGTCATTCCCCTTCTGAAATGTTTATCTTTATTTTATTTTTTCATGTTCTTGAAAAAATATTGGCTAAACAAGTGCATTTCAATCAAAACTAAAGAATTCTATGTTTTATGTACACTTGAAAAAAACACAGAAGAGATTAATTTTATTTAAATTTCATCAAATAGGGGTTTCCATAAATATTAACTCTTTGTCGCCTGACTGTTGATCACATTTATTTCGATTTAAGTACTTTTATGTATTTCTTAAGTATAATTAACTCGTTTGGCAGGTGATATAGCACCAAGCCAAACGGGTCACGATACAATAAAACCACTTTTTATATATAATTTCTGATGTTGGGGTAAGATACAATGGCGAATGATATTATTTTAAAATTAAATAATGTAAAATGGTAGTATAAATCTAATATTCTTAATTGTGTTAATAATACCTGAAATCGAAAGCAAAAGGGTTAATTTTTTATTGAAATAAAATATTTTAGCTCCCCTTTGTTTCAAAATAAATTTTTAAAGTATTTTTTAAATTAGTTTTTAATATAAATTGGCTAATAAATCATTAAATCCTTAGTAAATTTAAAGTTTGTTATATGATCAAACTATTAAAGCTTATTCGTTTTACTTAAACGTACAATGCACTTGAATTAAAATTTAAGAATGGATTAAAAATTTGTTACTGAGGTGGTCACGTCTTCTATTATTTACAAATACAGCTGTTGTGATACAAACAAAAATATTAATAACTCAACCTTTATTAAAGCTTAACATTTTCGGGTATTCTAAAAATTTTGTTTAAATTATTGCTTTAATTTAGTATTAGGTTAAAATAATAAGCTCGTAATATTTGGACGAATATGTAGTTATTATTAGATTAAAATAGTTTTTTTTTATTAAAATTCTAAATAAAATAAATAAATATTAATTTTGTGCATACAAGTTTCTAATATGTGATTGAAAATAAAATTTCAATGATATTTTTCCATCTTTGATTTTATATTTACTTAATACTTTTTAATGCCTAACAAATTTATGTTTAATGTTCATGAACCTAATTAAAAATATTTCATATGTATGTACATGAAATTTCAAGAAAAAAAATCTATTTTCAGCATTGTTAAATTTTTTATTTTTTTTTTCTTAGTTTGATTAAATGGAATTTATTTTCGAAAGTGAATGGGAAAATTTTCTGTCTTATTTCAAATCGATATGCTTTAGGTTCAACCTGATTTTCTATGTACATTCATTTTATTATACTTAAGCATTAAAAATACAATTTTTTTTCCATGCAAATGAAAATCGAAAATATAATATAAGAAGTGAAATATTATAAATAAGTAATTAAATTTTATGCACTCTACAATCTACATTATGGTGAATTGTAAAAGTTTTTTACCGCATTTTGTTTTTTTTAAATTATTATCAGATGGGAAAAATTTTGCGTTTATATTTTATCCAATTTCAAAGTCACAATAAAATCATTAGTTGTAGTATATAAAGGCACTGGTTGTAATAGAATATTAACATACAGAAAATTAAATAGAAAAAGTTTAGCTAAATGTACCTACATAATACTTTATTATTAAGATTTATTATTGCAATATTCAAAAATATTTTTCGACTTTTTATTAAACAATAATGATTTATGAATTACTGTTCAACATTTTTGATCTATTATAATTTTACTCAAGTTTACTCCAATTTGGTAGAACAATTATTTTACCCTTTAACTATTTAACAGGAAATTCACTATACATAAAATGTTCATTAAAAACTTGGATGATATCCAAAATTTTAATAGAAATTAAAATATTTTTAACATCTCTTATTATTTTGATTGCTTTGGCTTAATTATTATTTCTAACAACATTCATTCATGCATTTCAAATGCTCTGCAAAGTACTTTAAAATTGTTATATGAATTATTCATAATATGAAGTACAGATACTTAGCTTATTGATGTTCTATGTTAGTTGAAATTTTGTTTTTAAAATTCTAAGGTAATTTTAATTGAGTTTCTATCTGAACTCTTAACGAAAAATCAATCATTCAAGAAGATTTTTGCAATAATGCTTTAAATCTATGTAATGCTTTAAATATATGTATCTAGTGAAATATTTTTTTTTAAATATAGGATGTAAAAATCTTTAGTCTTTTGGATCATGAGTGATTAAGAAAACCTCTTGCAAAGTATTTTAATTGATATTTTACAAAAGTTAGTTAAAATTATTCGATTACGGAGATGGCGAAAGAGATCTGCTTCACTTTAAACTGCAGTACTGACAGTGTTTCATAATTATTGTACATGGTTGCCTGGATTAATATTTTATTTGTCTAGTTTCGGTACTAAAAACTGATTTATTGTCAAATACGTAATAAAAAAAAATTTAAATAACATTGTAACTATGTAATTTCAATGCATACAAATATCTTACATAAATATAATATGAATATTTATGTAAATCACTTAATATAATAAAAAAACTCGGAACAAAGAAAATTTTGACATAAAATTAAATTCTGTGAAAATGTAAAAGAAAATATCGATTTATTTTAAAAATTCTTCTATAAATTTTAATATTATTAACATATTATTAAAATTTCAATTAATTGTGATAAAATTGAGTGAATGCATCATAGATTTATTTTTTACTTTGCTTGAAATTTTACACATTGTTGATTATGCACATATGCATAATAATGCCAGACAAAAAATTGGGGATATCATAAAATGAATATATTTACGTAATATGTAAATTTTTTTGTCATTTTCATTGTAGGGTCAATGTTTATTTTAGGATAATTTTTAAAGAAAATAAATTATTTTTTATTTATGCTTGCTCACATTCCAGATGATTGAAGAAGTTCTAAAGAATTATGTATGTAATTAAGTATGTTATTATATTATTAAAAATCGTACATAAGTTTATTTATTTTTATAAATTATTTTCCTCTAAAAAAAATTTTTTTATTGTACTAGTATCTACATTATTTATACATACGTGCATACAAAACTTATTTTCAACATAAAATATTATTGGGAAAAAAAAATTATGCATTGAAATAATGTAGGTTGATAAGTGGATATTTTTTTTTTTCAACTTTTAAAGATACAAATTACAAATTTATTAATATTTTTTACTTTATTAACAAAGAAACTATATTACAAATCAACAGCCGGAACCCGCGAGGTTTTGTTGTCTGAGCGCATTTACCCCGCATAAATTACTTTTGTGAGTTAAATTTATAGCCCCGGTAAATGATTTTCGTCGCAAAATACCTTTCTACCTATTTACACGCCGCGCCGGCCGGTTGAGAAAGGGATAAAATATTCTTATTCATAAAACAAATCTAAAAAATAATAACCATTTATGTAAGCACATAACAGGCACGAATATCTGTAAATCTAAACATTTTAAGTCAATGTAATACTGTTAAATTTTTGTCATTTTGTTGTACATACACGATTACATTCATAAAGCCTAAAATAAATCCTTATAATTAATTTAAGAATAAAAAAAATATTCCATTAAATTAACTTATTTATATTTAAGCAGTAGAACGTATTTTTTTTATAGGTTTTATCAATAAAAATTATAAATTCGTGTATAACATTAATATTCCTTTTTTTTTATTTTGGTATTTCTTCAAGGACTTTTCTACTCTGTTCAATAAAATAATCCTTTTTTGTTTGACTTACTTAGAGGCGATGATGTACAAAAAAGAATTTATTTATATAAAGCTAGTGAAATTTATAGAATAGAAAATTACAATATACTTTGCCACAATGTAAACTTATAAATTTATTTATAAGCTTAAACTTAATGTTTAATGAACCATAGTTCTTTTTCAACACGATAAATTAAAAAAAAAATGGTGCAATGTTGTACTAGTTTTTCCAGACAAACTGTGTTATGTACTAATTATATATTATATACAATTAAAATATAATAATGTATATACAGATTATCCTTTCTAATAAATTTTCATATCTATGTTGTACAATATGAATAAACATAAAAGCATAATTTAATAATTATATATATTTTCGGTATTTTCGTAACGTAGACAACTAACATAGATTTTTCAATAATATTGTTGGATGAAAAATTTTCCAAAATTTCAATATTTTAAAAAAAAAAAGTTGTTCCTAAAGATGTAGGTATGATAGCGAAAACCACCTAAATTAAGGAATTTTAAATTAATAAATTGGAAGATCCCTATATGAAGAATTATTTTATGTCTGAGCTTATGATAACTTTAAAATTAGATTTAAAATATGAAATAATGAAACTTTTCTTGAGTCATGGTTGAAAAAAGAGCAAATTTTTTAATGTGTCTTTTAATGTTTTTAAGAATCATAAAATTTTGACTGAATCGCTAAAGCTTGTTACTAATGTAGATGTAGAATGTGTGATATGATACATAAACCTATTTTATAAGAAATAAATTTTTATCGAGTCCGTTTTTAAAAAATTTAAAACTTATTTAAAAGATTGAATCAAAATGTATAAAACAATTTTATATATTATGTAGTGCATAATCTATATAAATATACCCTAGCCATCGTTAAAAACATTTTCCTCGATTTTTAAATTCTTACAAATTTTCTTACAATCAATTACTAAATCCCTTTTGAAATATAAATATAAAACTAAATTATATAATAATAACTTTAAAAATTAAATTAATTTTCATATTTTCTTTTTCTTTTTTTTACAGGTAAGACAATTGTTAGTAAAAGGAATTTTCAAAAAACCTTGTAAGTAATTAAGATTATCATGTAATTAATTCCTGGAATAAAGTTAAATAATCTTAAGGATTTCAGTAGAAAAAAAAAACTATTTAAATGTTTCATGTACATATTTTGCGCAACATCATAATAATAATTTGAAGTGATTTTGGAATCATATAACATGTAATAGGTTGTTTGGATGTGTATCATTTATAAAGTAAAAATTCAAAAATCTAACAAAAGACTCGGCATAAGATAAAAGTAACAACTTTAAAAGATTTTCTAGTAATTCGCTACTAACGAGAATTTAAATCTAAATGTCAAGTTGACAAGTTTAATAATTTATATCTTTTCTGTATACTTTTTTATATACGTAATCGACATTATCTAATTAATTTTAATTAATTTTTAAATGTATAAAATTTCATGTAAGTTTTTTGTTATTAAATAAAATTTAACGCCCTACTGCTGCTCATTTCGTAATGTTTTCATATGTGTATAATATACAATGCACTCCCACTAAATCCCTTTAATTAGTATGATTAAAATCAGCGAATACCTAAAATTTAAAATGTATATAATACGTATAAGCATACATGCATAAGCATTTTACATATATAATGTGAGTTAATATAACGACCTCATTATGTAATTTGCAAATAACCCCGTGGAGACAAATTATTTTAATAATTTTTTTTTTTTTTCGCAAATATGGAATTTAAAAAAAATTAAATTTGGTTTTTGCATGGGTTTTGTTAACAGTAAAGAAACAAAAAAGATGTGTAACGTGTGTAAGTAGGTTATGTTAAAGTAATCGACAATAATGAGATAAAAGTAAGCCACAGCAAACTGTAATCAATATAAATGTTTAACAAAGCTTTTTATATGCAAAAAATTCAATGGAATATATCTATGTTTGATTAAAATGAAAGTTTTGTATTGCCGACCGAAGCCAAAAGAGTTTTGCGAGGACAATATAGCTACATAACCTACAAATGTTGTTTTTATTATTTTTTGAATTGGCGCAGTCTGGGACACCTGTTAGTCTCTAAAATAGCATTCTAATCTTTTGTTATCTCTAATACTCATATCAGTGTCATATTACTATATATTTTATACATTTTGTATACATACAATATTTCGACTTCTGCATTGGTTTAATTTTTTTTTTTTCAAACAATTACTAGGTATTTCACAAACATTTTTTTTAAATGATTTTATTTTGAAATTAATCTAAAGCAACTTGTATGGAAATAAAAACACAGACAGGATGTCGCCAATATATAAATAAATTTTAATAAAACTAATCGAATGTACATAGTACATACTATATACTACTATGTACACATTAGATAATAATATGTATAAATTAACTATATGTATATACATATTTGTTTTTAAACAAAAAATGCGTGTGCGTTTTTGAAGTGCTATAACACACACATTTTACAATAATAACAATTAATATAAATAAAAAATGTTTATTCTTAAACTGAATGAATTATAAAGTGTGTACTACTAACGACATTAAGTTTTCTTTTATATTATTGCCTTTAAATTGAGTAAAATAATTTTTATATTTGTTTTGCAATATGTATTTTAAAGAGAACTGAAATTTTATACATTTTTAATGAATACTTAAATAAAAAAAAAATTTTAAAATAGAATAAATAATATTTTCATCTTTTATTTGAAATTGAATAAGAATATAATATTGTATGATATAACTTGGTTTTATGGCGCCTTTAACATCTTAATATTAACAAAAAAAATTTTGCCGTAGTCCTTCATGTCATGTTTAAGTACTATTTTCATGATATTCAAATTCCTCAAGGGATATTCATTCATTAAGGATTCTGTCTCAAATTGTAAGTACGGTAGTAGCAAAGTGATATAGAGATAGTATGTTAATGGAAATTAAGGGAAAAATTTAATTGAAAATGTCTAAACCAGATTTTAAATGTTACAGATGGCTTTGAAGAACTTTCTAAGAACAGTGATAAATTCAACCGTATTTATAGAAAAAAATATTTTCCGGTTTTTTTTTTTTTCGTAAATACGGGTGCGGGCTCAGTCGCCATCCGACTCTTGCACTGAAAAAACTTAAATTTTCTGTCCTCTTAGTTCAAGGTGAAGAATGAGCGCGCGTGATAAATTCACCCGTATTTACAGAAAAAAAATAGAGAAAAAATATTTTCCGATTTTTTTTGCTATAAATACGTGTGCGCGCTCAGTCTGTATCCGACTCTTACACTGCAAAAACATAAATTTTCTGTCATCACAGTTCATGAGTTAGGTGAAGACTGAGCGCCCGTATTTTTAGAGAAAAAATATTTTCCGGTTTTTTTTATGATGCAAACGAATAGTTCTGACATCAGATCGTTGATCATTTAGTTTTGACTTTCAAAGCAGACGATTTTTTAGTTCTAAAAATCGTCTACAAATTCGAAGGAAATTTTACACAATTTAATCGATTAAATGAACACTAAAAATTAAAGTCTCATCATCAACCTGAATTTTGCGTATATTTCAGCCTAATTATATAAATTAACTCATTTACCTTCAGTTAGACAATAATGCAGTAAAAGAAAGTATTAGTTTTCTATTAGGATTAGGAATCATAATTAAAAGAAAGGAAAATAATTGGTGAACGTCCTGTTACAAAAAAAATAATTGCACATACATACAAAATTCACGTATGGGTTATTGATTTCTAAAAACTTAAACCTTGAAAGTTGGAAATTCTCTAGGTTAAAAATATTTTATACGCATTTTTTTTTATAAAATATTTGTTTATTATTATTTATTTATTTTTTCAAATAATTTTCTTATGGAAAATTGTAGGGAAATCACGTGCCACTAATCAATTGCATTTGTTTTGAAATATAAGAGGAAAAAAAATGGTTGATATTAACGACATCAGTATATAATATGAAAAATGTAATAAATAAGGTATATGTAAAAAAAAAAAACTTCACAAAAAAGAAAACTCAATATTCATTGGCTTGGCACATGCTATAAAATGTATTGATTCTGCCCGAAGGTTACAAAAAAAAAATAATTTAAAATAAAAAATATCATCTTTTTCAAATTCCGAAAAAAAATTTTGACTACAAAAACATACATTTACAAAGAAATCCCATTAAAAATTTCGATGAAATCTTTTTTTAACACCCCGAAGGTTATATTAATGTCGCAAGTCCTTTGTTTCTGTATTTTTTTTGTCTACCGCAAACCTAAAACATTAATTTAAATAACTTTCTGAAGATGAAAATTTTCCCATTTAGTTGTTCTTAGAATTTCTTTTTGATGGTGATGAATCCTAAAATAATTCAGTTTTATATAAATATTCAGCAATATAAACTGAAAAAAATTATTCTAACGATGAGCAACTATGATAAAGATTTTAAGGTTTGGTTGGGTACATAGGCCTATGATCCATTGTACGATCTTACTCGATAATTCTTTTATACCCCCCTCGAGCTATCACTTTTTATAATTATTTTGTTGGTGGTTTAAGCAACTTTTTGCCGTGAGTCTCCTCTCGCCAGACTCGACAGTATGAAGATGTACCATCTCTTTCGCTATTGCATACGTTCCACCATCATACGCAGAGCATCAATTTCTAGTTACCGGATGAGTTGAAAGAAAAATAAGACAACCACATGAATTTTTCCCCTGTACCAAATGCTATTTTCATTTGGGCAATTTTTTACGATTTTTATAAAAAGTTAAATAAAATTTAACAGTGAAAGAATGAAAACAGAAATTATATGTCCTTGAACCTTTTGATAATTTTTCCTTTAGATGACAAAATAATTGTAATTGTTTTTCATCTATACTCTCTATAGAATTCTAGTAGAGAGTATAGTAATTGAGGTTGAAGGGAGACAATCAAAAAATTTAAAAGCCCTAAAAATATTTTCTAAAATTATTTTATTTTGTAAGTTGGTATGACAACATATAAAATATGTCACATAAACATCATATTTTATAAAAGATGTTAAAAAAATAAATAAATGTAACAACCATTATTTGCGAAAAATATAGGGCATGCTGATTTCAGAAATTAGGAAAATACTGTTTTTTTTATTTCTATGATTGAGAAGTCTAATAAATTTATGTGCATACATGTATGTATATTATTTATCATTCAGAAAAATAAATTTTTATTACTGGCAAGTCTCAAGTTAGATATTAGAGAAAATGAGCATAACATTTTAGCTGGCTTTTAATATTTAGTTTTATTGAGAAAATTAAGTAATTTTATTTCTTATTGCTGTCTCTGATGTTGTAAGAGGAGCTTAGTTTTGTTTACGAATTTGGGGTAGTTGAAATTTTTGAAATGTGAGTTTCACAGAATACAAAGACAATTGCTTTATGTCGTTTTGCAGACTTACGCAGCCAAAATGCGACATAAAGTCAATAGATTTTATTTCATATTTAAAGAAAACTTTTCCAAAAAAAAAACAATTTTTCTAACAAAAATGATATTCTTGAAACAAAATATTAGTCATCTGACACTATTTTTATTATAATTTTCTTTTCACAAAAATGTTTTGCTTCAGAAATTTTAACAACTTTAAATTTGAAAAGCTGTTTCTTTATTATAATTTTTTTTTTGTTCCACATAAAAACTGATCTTGAATTGGTTTATATTTTTTTTTTCGCTTATAATGAAGGACACAGCTTAGATCTCAAATTACTTGAAAAACATTTTTATTTTTTTAAATTCTAAAAAAGAAATAAAAATTAAATAAATGACATTTTGAGTTTTTATTTACATATTTAAGGTAATTTTATTTTATTTTGATCTAGTTTTGTTCCGCTATTTTGGACATGCAACATTTTTTTTTAAAATGTTCTACATTTCAAAAATAAAGAAATATTTAATGTAATTTTCTGTAACGTAGGCAAATATTTTTTTTTTTTCCATAAGAAATTTTTTATGTTATTTAAATTTATTTATTTTAAAAATTAAAATTCTAATTACTTTTTAATTATATACACAACTCGATTTTTAGTTTAAAAATCCATCAACAATATCTGCAACTATATTTTCTTATATATAAAAAGATAAAATATGAAATTGGAATAATGTTTGTAACGAATTATTTTACAGAAAATGTTATTTATTTATTAATTTCCTTTTAATTGACATTCGATACTCATACTATTACCCAAACTCTAATAGCACAGCCAATATGAAGAAAAATTGGAAAATATTAAGCCAACTTTGGTTTATGTAAGAGTCGACTACTTGTAACCGATTTTTCTGAAAGTGGAAGGATACAGTGACTCAAACAAAAAAATTGCTAAAGGTTTATAGCATATAGAATATTTATAATTCCGATAAGTTGCAACAAATAAAAATTGAAGAAGCGCAAAAGATGTAGGTATCTCTAAAAGTCTAAATGAATATGTACTGCATACAACAGGCAGACCTTTATAAAATAATTTCTTATAAAAATAAAACAAAATTATTTAAGAAAACATGCAATCATGAAAGTAAATAAAAATCATAAACCACCTGTCAGAAAATTTAAATAATTTTCTTGGAAATTACTGATAATTTTAATAAACATTATATATATCAGCAATTATTACATTTTTACTTCACCTAAATAAATGTCAATTATTTCAACGAAAAAAAAAATTAAAAAAACGTTTTCTGTATTTTACATTTGAAGAAAAAAACTACGCTCCCATTTCAATAATTTCTAACGTTACATTGACTAAAATTAGTTCTTTACAATTTGCTCTATAAGTATCGATTACTTGACGTGTTTACCAACAAAACTGAGTTAGTTAATGATTCTTGTTAATTCGGCTGCGTTGATTTCAAATATGCAACCAGAATTTATCAAAATTCATTACAAACTATAGTAAATTAGTTTTGAAATAGGAACTTTATATCAAAACTAGCCATATAATTAATTTTATTAGTATCAAAATTTGCCATTTATTTTTTTTCCTCTCAAAAATGCAATAAATAAATAATTTGTGAAATACTCGACAATTTATACACATAGATAGATATTTCAAATAATTTATTTTCATATCATAGAAACTTTTTTATTCGTTATTATATACCTTTTTACGGTAGACTTCATGATTTTTATATAAATATGATAGTACAACTAGTAGCATTTTCAGCAATAAATTTTTTTAAAGATTTTTGATAAAAAAAAAAACGAATAAAAATTTTAAACAGATTAGCATTTTCAACTTTTGACCAAAGAAAAAGACATTAAACTTTTTTCTATGTACACCTGGAAAATTTAAATTAATATTTTTATTGCATAAATATATAAGGGAGAGAAACACAAAACACTTTTTATGTCGTATGTAAAAAAAAAACATAATTTATAAAATTTGTTACATTATGCTTGTTGTCCAGACAACATTGTATGAATAATGTAGTTTCAATTTAATTTTTATTTTAATTTTTTTTTTTTTATGGAAAACCTTTTACGAATTTTAATTTTTTCTTATTATTATTATTATTTATGATTCATTTAAGTCAATGGACTTTTGTTATGCACAATTTTAATTTGTTTATTTACAGAAAACATAATAACTTTTGTAGTGGCATTATATAAGTTCCTAATATATAAATCATAAAATAAAATTTTTCACTACCTGATTTGTTTATATGTAAACAGAGCAGAGAGATAAAAGAATATTGCTTTTGTTATCAATAACCCCATAATTTTTTTTTTATGTTATTTCATATTCATCAGATTGTTATTTTTGTTTTAAAAAAAATATATGATTCATGAAAAGAAAAGAAAAAAAATCTTTTTTTTGCATAAAATGCGATTCGAAAGTATTTTTCGTTGATAATAATTTTATTTATAATTTTATTTTTATCTTTTCAAAATAATAATTATAAACAACAATTTATAGTATTTATTTCTGTGCTTATGTTTATTTTATGTGCAACAATGACATATCAAAATCAGTAAAATCTAGAAATTTGTTCTCAGTTTAAGTTGACTGAAGCTTGCAATAGTGACAAACATAAAATCAGGAACTGAAGTAACACTTACATGTTTCTTGAAATATTCCGTTTGCTTCCGTCAAAAAGCTTTCAAAATTAATTACAATTCGATCATACAAATTAATACTTTTTTTTTTCCACAGGTGTGAAATAGAGTTCTAATTTAGATCTCAGTTATTCTTAACCAAGTTTTTTTTACGAAATCTGTGATAAAGGATTAAATCTACATTTTTTGCATAAAATCAATATTTATGGGTGAATATTTTACTTTTCGAAAAATAAAAGGAAAACTATAACAAAAAAAAATAATTTTTTTATGTGGTCTTTTCATTGTCTTGCGAAAAATTATTTTTTTTGTACTTAATAATATTGTGTTTTTTATTTATTTTTATTATTCTACTTTTGTCCTTTCAAAATAAAAAAAAATTCTATTCAATTTTATCCACTTTTCCGACCTATTTTACTTCATAACATTTTCTCATATTAAGTAAATTTTTATTTTATTCTTAAAAATGCAAAAAAAAAAAAAATTTGAATTAAACAACAAGAGAACAAAAAAATTAAGTTAAATTATATTTAGAGAATAAGGAAGTCCTTGACATTGAATGCATTGTGGTGAATGCATAATTTGTGTTTTATCAAGGAAGTGAAAATGTTTAGTGGGCATCATAAAAATTAAAAATAAGATTTTTATCTTTTGTTTTTTGTTTTATGTTTTTTTTATACATGAGTACATAATTTTAAGGCAAAGCAAAATTGTGATAAAATATTTTAATGGAATTAATTGCAAAATGGGTTGTTTTAACAAAAGTACCAAGGATTTCATTTAATAATCGGTTTTTATAAATGTGTACAGACTTCGGGTTTAAATGAGCTTCCGCAAATATTCATAAAGCGAAAATAAATTAATTTTTCATACTATTTTTAACCCTAAGCCAGAAGTTAACCTGGCGCTTGAACTAGAATTAATTCTTAAATCGTAAAAAAGTAAACTCAACAATAAACTTTAAATACGAACAATGTACACTTTTGCCCTGAAAATACGAATATTACGGCGACATTGAACATAGAATAACATATGGGCAAACAAAGATACAAATTTGCAAGGTAGAACAATCTAATATTGAAATATGTATCTTTTTTTTTAATTCTTTGTGGGATAATATGTTTATTGGATGAAAAAACCAAAAGGTTAATATTTGGTTTGTGCTCTTTTATGAGACAATATGAAATTTATGTGCATTAATTTTTTGTGTACTATTAGCTTTTAACTATTTATTTTTTCAACATAAAATATCCACATATGCTGAATTTCATATAAAAATGTATTTTTTTTTATCACATTTTAGTTGGTATAATTCAGGTGATAAATATGTATTTTACCTTGATTCTACTTGACTTCTATGGTTTGCATTAGACAAAAAAAAATGATTTTTTTTTCTTTGGGAAAATATAAACATAAAGATATACATAAGAACACAAGAATGAGGAAAAAATTAAAAAACAAAAAATTCATATCGTTCTAGTCTGTTGGTTTCTCTTTTTCTTTCGTTTTTTTTTATTTTAAATTTTTTTTTTTTTAATTTAATATTAAAGTTATGATCAAAGGAAATTTAATATAATTTTTATGCAAGTTTATTTTTTTTTTGTTGCATAAAATAATATTTAAGTGTATGTACTTTATATATAGAAAGATTATGTGAACATTTCTTAAAAGAACATTATAGGGCGCATTTAATTTGTAATAATTCGTATTTAGATTAAAGATAAAATATAATATTGAAGTGTTTAGACAGAAGAGGTGTTATAAATGTGTCAGTAAGCACAGTGATTTCCTTGGAAATTTCTCCTTTTTATATTTTATTTATGCTATAATAACGGACAATAGTGTTCTATCAACTTTTAATCAATATTGTTAATTTATGTATTGAACTAATTTTTTATTGCATAAAACAACATAGAAGCCCTTTTTACTTGTTTTATTTATATGAATAATCTTTTATAATTTTATTTAAATCTAAATATTTAATTTAAAATTATTACTGAATATAATAGCTCTGTGACCTATTAAAAGAATGCATGTTTCAATTATTAAAAATGATATATTTTTGGTCAGAACTAATGTGTGATATTAATATCAAGATAGTGTTAACTACATAAACAAATTTTGGTCTCAATTTCTTTAAAGAAAAATAGTACATAGGCAGGCTATTTACTTTAATTAACATTTTAGAACTATTTTCCAATCCAAAAGATTTACGAAGGAAAGAACAGAAAGTAGTGCTAAGCGGTGGTGATTAAATATATATGTTTGTTAGGTATTAATTACAACGAAAATTTTCACAATTATTTTTCTTTCAAAATAATATAATTTCAATTTTAATTTATTTTCCTATAATTAAAATTAAAATACTGAATACTTAATTAAAAAAAAAATTAAATAAAATAACCTATTATATGGTTATTATTTAATTGTCTTAATTTTGGAACATAAGTTATTAAGAAAACTTTTTTTTATTTCCAACGCAGTTTATATTTATTGTATTCATTCATTTTAGAAGTTTTATTTTATACTATTTTTTATTTTCTGACATGACAAATAACTCATTTTTTAAAATATTTTTTTTATTATTATTTATTTAATTATCTGCGAAAACTTTCAAAATTCTATACTCATTCAAAAAAAAACAAAAAAATTATTCGTATTTTTATGCTTGCAATAATTAAAATTTTCTCATGAAAACAAAAATTTCTTAACTCAGTTTGATTTATTTGAAATTGTGTATGTATTTATAATTTTTGTAAATTTTTAGACAAAAATTCGTGAAAATCATGATTTAAATAAGTTAAAATATTATGATTACAAAATAATATACTTTCATATTTTGTTTTTGTTCATTTTAGAATGGTTTATTTGTATTTTTTGTTTTTTGTTTTATTGGTTACCAAATCACTAGGTGGGATAAATAAAGCAAAAAAAAATATCTGAAAGTTGCAAGGAAACTAATTTAATGCGTTTTGGGAATAAATTCTTCGTAGTCAAAAAGTAGGTATCTGAAAGTTGCAGGGAAACTAATTTTATGCGTTATTTTTAATTAAATTTGTTCATCAACTCTGTCGCAATAATATCCAAAATATTATCACAAATAATCTGTCAGTTTCATTCAATGTTATCAATCTATGTTGCCTATCTGGTCTCGGTAGACATATAATATTTATTATAGAAAACATATTATTTTAGGTATTATCGTGATAATACAGTGTATTTATTTAGAGAAGATAAAAATGGGTGCAAAAAAAGAAAAGAAAAATAAGGTTAGGCTTTTTTGTTCATCTGTTTTACTGTCCAAATTTAGTTAACAAACTGACTAACCTAAAAACGAGTAAAAAGTTTTTTTTTTCATAACAATTATTTTAAGATTATTTTTTTTTTTAGCGAAAGCGCCGATTCCATGTATTTGAAAGACAAAATATACTATTATAATTTATTCATATTTGAGTTTTAGATACAATAATATAATTTAATATGAAAAGATTTTATTATTATATTTTTATGTGAAATTATTATAATCATTTTTGTATATAGTTCTACCTTAAGGCAATTTATTTATGTATTTTTTTTATAATATTAAAATTTTAATCAAAACATAAATCACGAATTGAAATTTAGACGTATAAAATTGTTGCATTTTGGTTTTATTTTTCTCTAAAAAATTATCTGCATTGTTGATTAAATTCCCAAGAGAGTGATTGCATTTTAATTTTTTTATTTTTTCCAAACTGTTTAGTGCTGCAATTTTCCGCCAATTTCATTTAAAAACACATCATAAAATTTTAACCAATAATTTTACAGTTATGGTGCAACTGATTGGTTTTTCTTAAATCTCTTTCATATAATTTTTGATCTATGACGCTTGTATTTTAATTCGCAGAAAAAAGATAAAAATGATTAAAATTGAAATAATCTCAACTGAAGTTAATCGCTACCAATTTTTTTATTTTTATTTTAGCGTAATATTTAAATTATTGCTCTTATCTTTATCGAATTATTTAAAAAATAAATTATATTCAGAAAATTCGATATCACTCGAATTAATTATTAATTTAAAAGGGGTTTGGGTTAATCCATTTTTATCACTTGTAATTATAAACTTTATGTACTTAAATTTCTGTACTTAAAAGCTTCAATTTTGCTATTTATACGAATGAATGCTTACCATTCCCTTTTTGTTATTATTTTTCATTTGTGCGGGAAAATAATGTACTTATATGGTATAAATACTTGTTCGTTAGATATAGAGTGAAATTTTTGTAATAATGTACACTACTAATATTTTTGTTCTATATCCATCAACAAATAATTTCCCGATTTTTCATTTTTAATTATTGGCCCTATTTTTTTCTACAAAATACAATATTATTATTTTCTACTAAAAAAAAAAAATATCATTAAGTTATTATCAGAAATCAAGTTTATTTATTAAAAAAAAAAATAAAATTTAAAGATATTTTCCCATCCATAAATAATCCCGTTTGCATATTTGTTCGTCATAATTTTTCATTCACAGAAATTGTGTGAAATGTATATTTATCACAGAAACCTTTTTTTAGGTCTGCCAGAGGTTAAATTGATCAATAATAATAATAATAATAGTAATAAAAAAAAAGGAATAATAATTAATTTTTAAAAGATGGTTTATTGATATTACTGTACTTGAATTTTGTTTTTTTTTTAGTTTCCAATGAAAATTAACTTTTTATGAAGACAAAAATAACATTTTTAAATTATTTTTAATTTTAATTTGCTTGAAATAATTATAGCTTTAGGTTTTATTAAAAAAATTAATATATTTTTTTTGCATCATTTCAATGTGACAATCATAATAATATGTTTCAAAAAAACCATAAAAAACAATAAGGTTATAATTTTGTGCGCAAAATATTTCAAGTAAAAGAATTGCTCTTAGTTTAGAAAACGTAAAAGTTCGAAAAAGTTTTAGTTTCAAAATTGAAATTTTTAAATTAATTTAAAATAATAAAGAAAAAAAACAATTTTCTTGGAATAAAGCCACTTTATTTCAATTTATATAAGAAAACTTTTATGAAGGCTACTCATATTTTTTTTTTCTTCTCAAAATTAATTTTATTTTACTTTTACCAATATAATATATATAATTCGTTATTATTATTATTTTTCCATTGAAAGGCCTTGTAATCAATATTTTTTTTTTTATTGTATATTTTCTTTTAAAAATATTTTCTTTTATAAATTTATTAAATAAAATTATTGTATAAAGAAAAATAAAAAGTTTTTTTTTTTTTTTTTTTTTTATCAAGATGAGGGATTGCCGTGTTAAGAATAATAAGAAAAACTGTCTGAATAATTTTTTTTTTGCGGTCAAAAACCTTTTGGCTTAAATTATAAAAAAAAAAAATGTAAAGAAATAAAGATTTATAAAAAAAATGAATTAAAAAATATATGTTATGTTTATTAAAAAAAAAAAAATCATAATTTTTTGTTATTTCTAATAAAATTAGTTCCATGCAAAAATAAATTTTAACGAAAAGAATTTTTCAAACAAAAAAATCATGTAAAATATTTGTTACGTGTGTTTTTTTGAGCTAGTAATTACCTTTGACTCCCAGACAAATAAAAATTAATTCTAATAAATAGACTTCCAAAGTCAAAAAATAATAATAAATCAGAGTTTAAGATCATGCATTAATGAAACTTATTAATTGTATTGTACATAGTTATAAAAGTTTATCTTTTGCTTAATTATTTTTTCTTTACTATTTATATTAATTCAGGGATTTGCTTAGTGTGCATCACCTAGACATTATACATATTGAATTTTTTATCTAAGAATGGTCTTTAAAACACTTTTCTCCAGTCTAATTGCGGAACAACATTTAACATTTATAAGGTTTTAAAATCATCAACTGGATGACCATTTTTATCAGATCCATATTTACACATAATATTCTTGTAAATTATTGTATTATTAATGAAAGCATAGATAAATAGAAATATCATCATCAATACCACAAATTAAAGAGAAAAGATTGGTTTTTTTTAATTTTGTTTTCGCTGAACAAGTACTTTGCCATTAAAAATTAGTTTTACTAGCATGGTATTTTATCACCGTTAGCGTTAGCATTTTTAAATGATTTTTTTTTCTTTTTAAATAAAACTTAAACCAACAGGTGTTCCACTTTTTCTATGAAAATATACAAAATATTATTTACTAGAATATGATACTTTAAAATAATTTTTTTTTTACGTAAAAATCTAATTAGTTAAATTTTATGATTATTTTTGATAATAAGCGATTAATTTCTGATGCTATTACAATAGTGTAAATGTAAACCTATATAGATGGATAAATTTGGATAATAAAAAAAGTTATAACAAGAATTGAAAGATAAATGAATGAAAAATTAATTTGAATGGAAAATTTGTATTTATTATTTATAATAATGGTTAAAAATTTTGGTTTACAAAATAAGATATAATTGTGAGTATTTTTCGTGGCATGTTTTATACATAAGAATACACATAAATAGTTCAAGTATTAATCAGCGGTGTGATATTTTTGAATGTAATTTCTTAGCCAAAAAATAAATAGTTTCATCTCTAATTTTAAGGCACAACAAAAGTCAGTACCATATGGCCCGAGCTACCGAGTGTACAAATTAAGATTGTTCTAATAGATTTATATGTATTAAAACATAAAAAATAAGTAAATGAATAAATAAATAGTTTCATGTTACATACTTAGTTTATGTTGTTTCAATTGTATTTTTTAAAAACATAAATAAGATTAACTTTTCAATATTTTAGCTTGAAACTTAGTGTAGGAAAATTTGAACTATCTAAAATACCTTATTGATACCAAGATGAACTTAATTTTTGAAAGGTATAAAGTTTTTATCAACAAGAGATATAAAACTTGGTTTCCATTTAGAATTAATAATTTTTGAAAGATTATTTTGCAATTTCTCTTACAGACGTAATGTTCTTATTTCAATGTTGAAGCTGTGGAGGCATAATCCATTGTAAATCTGTCGCTTGTATAACTAACATTTATGTGCACCGAAAGTTTAATTAAGCGATAGCAGATTTCTCAATTCCTGTGCTTATAATGGAAATTTATTCCTTAACTTGATTTTATTTATTTAATTTTTTTTTTGTATTCAAATTATTTGCTCCAAAAATTTTGTTATTTTTTTCTTCTAACAATAATGAAAATTTCATTTTTTGTCTATATTATAGTAATTACCTTGACGAAGGCCGTTTTCATACGAATAAAAAAAATCAAAACAAAAAAAAAAAAAGATAGTATAAAAAGAAATTGGTTTTTATTTAAAAAAATTAAAGAAAAATGCCAAAATAATTACAACAACAAGAATATAAAAAAAAAATTATTTATTATGTAACAATGTAATCGTAAGTTGTTGTTAAGGTGTCCAGTAATGTGTAAAAGAAATGTTTATATGTATATTTCGTTCCAATTTACATTAAAATAAATAAAATTTATATAAATTGCAAAAAAAAAAAAACAGATATTACAAACCGGCTTTTTTTTTTTATTATATTATTATTATTATTTCAGTTTATGCTGAATAAATTTGTAATAAACAATGTAATTTTAAAAATTAAAAAATTAGCAAAAAAAAAAAATCTTATTATTACTTAATAACTTCAATTTATCGCACATTAAATTTTAAAATATAAAAAACAATTAAAATTCACATAAAAATATGAATAAAATGAAAATTAGCTAAAAAAAAAAATACTTGATTTTTCTCTATTTTATACTTTCATAAACTAAAATAGTTTATTTATTATAATTATAATAAAAAGTAAATCAAGTGAATAAAATTATATATATGATTTTTTTTTCTATTCGGAGAAATTTTATAAATTTAACTTTCTATATATATAAACATTCTAAATTGAGGTACCCTATTAATACAATTGTACGCAAACAGAAAAAAAGAAGAATAATGCGCGCCTACACGCAGTTAATTAATAAATACATCAAATACTTTATATATGGCTCGTTTCAATGATAACACTGTGTCAATTTTTAGATATATATGATATTACAAACAATTTTTCACAATTGTACAAGTTAAATTCAAAAATTATATTGGAATCACTAACTTATATCCTGGTGAATTAAAAACGATGACTTTTTCTACTTAATTACATAAATCTATGATTGTATCACTTGAAAAACTGCTGCGATGGTATACGATTAATCACTTTCTGGAATCTCTTGTCATATTTTTTTCCAAAACAGCGTTTATACCTAATGGCTTTAAGTTAAAATTCTAAACTCGACAGTGAATAAATTTTAATATAAATTTTTGTCTGGACTTGAAAATAAATTTATATTTTCAAAAACAGCTGGGATATAATGGCTAATATTATCCAACGGATGTTCGAAATATTTTTATGGCTAAAAAAAAATCGAAATAGAAGTTTGTCAAATTTATCTTAAATCTCTCTTTTAATTCTGAAAGAAATGTCCGTCATCAAAATTATTATATTTTTTGATGTCCCATATTAATAGAAAGTAATTGAGAAACTTGCTTAAATTTACCCAAAAATCTGCTATTCCGATTATAATAAGTTGTGTTCGCCAACCGTAACAATAATATGAATTGCTTTTGAACTTTTCTGAGGATAATAATTCTATTATATAATATAAAATACCTTTTTAAAATACTATACAGAGTTTATAAAATAATTTAGACTGACCTAATTTTAGAATTTTATTTAAAGCCCTACGGAGGAAAAACTTAAAAAGAGAAAATAATTTTTTTATTATAAAAACTAAAATGAAAATAAAAAAAAAATTACAAATAAAATATAAATAAAGAAATAATAAAATGCATTTTTATTTTCTATATATTTATTTCACAATGATTGTGGTTATGCAATAAAATTAAAATTATTTTCTTATGCTTTTTATGTATAATATATATATGTAACCAAAATAGAGAAATTAATTACAATAATATTTTTATTTGGGTCATTTGTCATGAAAACTATCTAAATTTTCTTTCAACATTTTGCTTGAATTCAAAATCTTTTAAATAATTAACATTTTAATATGACCTAAAATTAATTGATTTTTTTTTTAAATTTTTGATCGTTTAATAAAATAAAAATTAAAAATATTAAATTAAAAAAAACTACGAATATTATTAATTGGCCTAGATTTGTACGAAAATTTCAAGTTTATTGTTGTTGAAATCTATAAGAAGGGAAAGATAAAACGGAAGAATTTGGCTCAGATTTAAGCAATTGGAAATTTTAGTACGATAGTTTTTATTATTAACACAAATATTCAATTTGGACAATATAGACATATCTTGTCAATGTGAGACTGAAACTCATATAATGACAATGCAGAGATTGATGTCAGTTTTTTTAATTTAATTTAAGCTAAAAACATATTTTGTTAAAGATTTCTATCCAGAGCTCAAATTTTCTTGTATAAAAAAACAATTGAGGATACCAAAATCTATAATTAAGATACGGCTTTTAATAACACTGTGGTAATTTAATTAAATTTAACTAAAAATAATTGAAACCAATTTTAATTTATATGATTTTAATAATTTTTTGGACTTCGTAAAAATTATTGTTTGAGTTTATTAGTTTGTAATTCCAGCACTACCAAAATATCTTTCATGCTGTAGCCTCAAATATAAGTTAAGAATTTAGATATTCATATTATTATTATTATTATTTAACTAATATATAATATTATAAAAGACGTTGCATAATAAGAACTTATAAATCTGCAAATGCTGTTGAATTCTGTTTTCTTCGAAGTACATAGTTATGCTTAACGAATACTTAATATTCTATAAGGCATAATCTTCTGTGAAGAAGATTAAAAAAAATGAAAAAAGCATTCAATATTTGTACAATTTTCTTAAAATTTCTTGAAATAATAAAGTTTTTGTTAATATTTTTTTTTCCATTTTAAAAGTAATAGTACATGCTATACATAATCCGTGAACAAGTTTTATGGATAATAAAAATAAAAAAAATTGTTTTAAACTATGCACATAGGAAGTCTTGCACGTGTTTTATTTTTAATTTAATTAAAACATGAAATGAATTATTCAATTCTTCTTATATATTTGTTGAAATCTATTACTTCATTTTTAAAACATCAAAATCAAAATGAATGATAAGCAGATTTTTTTTTTTTTTTTTTTCAAATTTAAGAAATTTTATCAAAATTGTTTACATAATTTCTTTTAATTTATTTTCAAAAATAAACTATGTAATTTGTGATCTTGTGAACATGCTATTGCTATAACTTAATTTTAAAAAATGTCAAATTATGTTGATGAAAAATTGTGAGAAGGAAGCTTATCTATATACTTTTAATATTCAATTAAAATACACAATAATAATTAAAATTAAATTATTCGTAGGTACTCAAAATCATGTTACACGTACAACAATTGTGCATAAATCTGTTTAAAATAAAGTAATTTGATTTTCGAAATTTCTATATAATGTTAATTATCACAGCTTGACGATTCCCTGAGAGTTTATGTTGTTATTTTCTTTTTAATTTTGTATAAAGAACAAAGTGAAATGAATGTGTTAATAAAAATAAATACTTAATTTTTGAATTTAATGCCCCTTGGCATAAAAATATGAAATATTAATATTTCAATTTGAATTTATAATTTAGATTAATATTATATATTTTATTTTTATAAATCTTGTTGTACGCATATCGTGGACTGAGAAAATGTTTGTCTTATGTACTTTTTTACAGTCTTGAATAAAAAGAAATAAAAGCTAGAACGTCTCTAATTATTGGTTTATAAAATCGTTTGCCTTTAAATTAAGTAAAAGATACAAAGAAAAAAATTGTAGAAATCATTACAGGAAAACATTATGGAAAACTAGAAAAAACCTTGATATAAAATATGGAAAATCTACATACGGCAAACATTTACTCAGTCGACGATATAAGATACGTATATTTAATGCATATAAATAAGCATTGTTTGCAAAAATTTTTCAAATCTTATTTTTAAGCCCATATACCCATATTAATGATATACATAACATGTACATAATTTATTATGAGGGAAAATTTAATGAAATATAATATTATACAATATTTTGATCATGAGATACTTTTTAATTTAACTCATAACCTATTTTATAACTGCATTGAGTGGATCTGATTATGTTACTTAAAAAAATTATTGATCCAAAACCTAGATTTTATTATTCCATAAATTGTATTGACTTTAATTTGCAAAAAAGGTAACTACTGCTAATTCTAATCTGAAAATACAATCACAATTTAATCATAAAATACTATAAAACCGCGATTCGAGAAAATTGAGACCAAAATTTAAAATCAACAAACAGAAATTGCAATAATAAAAAAAAATTATCTTACACTTAATATTATGAGAATAGCCGAAAACATTTCTATTTATAAAATTTTTGAAAGCAAACTTTTTCAAATTTCGTTATTAATCTAAAGTGTGTGTAATATTTTAAAAACCGCAATATTCACATCGATAAGAGCTTCATTGAAATTCATTTTGAGTAAAGTTAAATAGTCATTGAATTTCGAAAATTATTATTAAAAATTTAACGCATTCATGATCTTGTGGTATTCAAAAATTTATTAAATATCTAAATTATTTTTTTTTTATTTATCCCTATAATTGAAGATTATGTGCAAACATATGTTCGTACCATTAAACAAATAACATAAACATAAAAAAAAAATTATACAACGACTTCATTTTTTCTTTTTATTTTAATTTTAATTTATTTATATTATTTTCTTGAACAAAAATTTTAAGGAAAACTTATTTGATATTGATATTTTAAGTATTTACAATATTCTTCTGCATGAGTTTAATCATTTATTGCCACTAGACCGACAGATATATCATAAAGTTGTTGTTTATCGTATACTTATATAATTTAAATGTACATTATCATCACTTCATGCAATCTTGTAGACGAAAGATCTTCGGAAAATCAAAAATTAATTACAAATCGAATAATTGTTATGATTTGAATATAATAAACAAGATTAAAATTTAATAAAACATTTTAAATTTGTTGAAATTTCATTTTATTATGTTGTTAATATTAAACACCTTATTTCATTGAATTTTATTTGCAAATATATTATAGTTATGTGTCTATACACTACATACGTAATAATACATTTAAATTTTGATATAGAAATTATGTGGAAAAATTGCAATCATATTTTATAACAAATTTATGTGAATAAATTTTACTCTATATTTATTATAAAATTAAATTACTTATAGTTGTCTGTTTGAGAGATTTTAAATTGGATAAATTGAAATTTATTTTTTGAACGTATTTTATGTTATATAAAAATAAAATTATGATTAGACATAATATGAGTGTGTCTTATGAGTTTTTTTTTTATTAAGATTAGTTTTCAAAATCAAATTCAATAAATTTCTTTGAGAGGTGTCGACGCTAATATATTTTGCGAAATGATACAGAGATACAGAAATTTGAGATTCCAAAAATACATTCTAAATTTAAACCAATAAGTATTTACAATTTATTTTTTAAAATTAAAATACTTTTTGGATTTTCTTTTCTTTTGCCATTACACAGTCGGATTGTTTTAAAAATAACAAAAATTTTATTTTCAGTCAGATTGAGTTTAATACTTATTTTTTATTTATTTCAGACAAATATTATAATGAACTTTAATATTTGAGATAAAATAAAATGTCATCATCATCTGTCCTTCAACAGTCAGCGACAATATCGAACGGTAATATTCAATATAATGAGCAAAATGAAACAGATTCCTTGAAGGGTTCGTCTTTTGAAGCTTCATTTTCTACAGACAATGCTCAATTCCAATCGTCTACGATTGAGCCCATTGTACAAATCGAAAATGTTTGTGAAGAAGTGTTGGGCAGTAAAATGACTGCATTAGAACTTACAGAAGAGACTGCTAAAAATAATGGATGTGATGGCAGTGATAGCGGGGTTGATATTGCAACTTGTTTATCAGTTGGATTACAGCGAGCACTTAGCAGTAATAGTGGTGGATATGCAAGTAGTAATGGCTGTTTAGACGAGATCAATTTAAATGGAAACATTTCTTGTGATTCCAGCATGATTAGTTATAGCTCTGATATTGGAGAAAGCCACAAAACAGCAAATACTGTGTTAGGAGCTAATTCAAATTATGAATGTACTAGTGAAAATGGTAGTGAAAGTTCATCAGTTGCAGGTGGTCCAACATCATCAAGAAAACAAAATTCTACCAAGAAAAAAGTTGGTCTAACTGAGCCAGCAACTTTTACAAGAGTTCCTAGACGTGGAGAAACGTCACCATCAGTTCCAATAGTTGGTCAGCAAAATAATCCTTCGAGAATATCTAGGCGTGCAGTTTCAGTTAACCGCACACAATCATTAACCCGACCAAGTCCACCAGTATTACAAACCCGTGAACGTGCCAGATCTCGAGAGAAAGGTGGAGCATCAAGTTCTTCAAGCAAAACAACAACACCTCCCTTCCGTTCGACACCAGTTCGCAATCGTCCTCCAAAACCGGATTCCTTACCAATTGCTTTAATAAGTGCTTCGCCAAGTATTCAAAGATTTGTCCAAAGAACTCCATCATTAACTAGAGGATCAAAAACACCTGGAACGCCTTCTGATGATGGGCGCTGGCCGTCTGTTGGAGGTCGTGGAGGTGTTGCAATGCCTCCGAAACGTGGTGGATCAGCTGTTCCAGATTTGGCGTCATTAAAGTCTCGTGTTAACATGTTATCTTTAGATTGTGCTAAGTCACCAACATCAACTAATGCGTTTGCTACTTTGCCAAGAAGAAAAAAACAAAAATCAGTCGAGGATTTAACAAATGATCGAAATTCAAGAAGTAATTCAGCATCACGTGATAAAATGACTTCATCTGTTGTTTTATCGGGAAAGAAAAGTACACCTAGTAGAGAGCAAACGCCATCAAAAATTAGTTTTCCATTTCCCAGACCAAGAAAGTTAGCGCCTACAAAAATAAAAATTTATCATGAAACAAGTCAACAGACTGCAATCACTGGTCCAGATTTAGAAAACGCTTTTGCTGGAAATCCTTTGGGGAAATTAGTTAAAATTGATGCAGCCGAATTTAAAACTAAAGGTAAAATAGTTACAAAAATTACTTTTGTTATCAACTTTTCATTATGTTTTAATTTTCTAACAGGTACCCAATCTGATA
Source organism: Hybos culiciformis (assembly GCA_964007475.1). Lineage (NCBI taxonomy): Eukaryota > Metazoa > Arthropoda > Insecta > Diptera > Hybotidae > Hybos > Hybos culiciformis. Next base: position 9,503,608 of record OZ023274.1, on the reverse strand, counting down.
TTCGAGATAAAGAGTTGGAAACAATGAGGGAGAAAGTAAGACAATTGACGCAAACTAATACAAATTTAGAATCAAAACTAGAGGAAAAGTCAAAAAAGGTTGCGCAAATGGATATTCAGTTATCAAAAGAGCGTGAAGAAAAATTCGCCGTACAAAAAGAATTACATTTGAACACGGAACGAGTTATAGGAATGCTGGAAATGACAAGAGGTACTCCTACAGAAGAACAAGGTTACGATAGCTTGTTGATGTTAGAGTCACAAATTCAAATGTCTGGCCATGAGCTGAATGAAAAACAAGAAGAAATTAATAAATTACGTCGTCTTTGTCGAACATTACAAAACGAGGTCGAAAGATCTCTCGCATCTCAAGAATGTTTACTGAGTGAAAAGTCAATATTAGAAAGAGAATCATCTGAATTACAAGATTTTTTGCAATATGAAAAAACTGCTCTTAGCGAAGCACTGAAAGAAACAGAAATTGAGGTACAAAATCTGAGTAAAAGAATAGATGACAAAGATGAAGAGATAAAAGTATTGCGTGATGAATGCAGGCATTTAGTTCGGTTGAATGAACAAAGAAGGTAAGGAAATGATTTTTTTTAATTTAAAAATTAGTGTTTTGTCATTGAAACAAAACTTTAACAAACATTTTAAACGATCAAAAACGAACCAAGAGAGCCCATGATAATGAATAAAAATAAATTTGCTTAAACTCTAACTAATTAATTTTTGAATTAAAAAGCGGGAATTCTAACAATCCAAAATCTACTAAAATATTCAATTTATCAAATTTGTGGTTTACATAAAAATGTTTACAATTTATCGTTAAATTCTATAACCATTTTCTTTGAAATCTTTATGTGAAGAATTAAAATTCAATTAAAAAAATACCTTTATTACAATTTTATTTTATATATATGTATTTTATAGGCAAGAAAATAAAGCTATGCAATCAAAGTATGCTGCACTAGAAAATAGAAATCGAGAATTAGCAACTCAAAAAAATGCAGCTGTTTCAGGTGCATCGATGGCATTAAATGGTTTAAATTCGCGCTTGGATAGTCTTGTTGAACAATTGATTTCGTCCTATAACATATCGGAACAAGATTTAGAAGTAATTTGTTTTTATAAGCGTATTATATTTGATTAGTACTTATAATAAGTTATTTAGAATAATGTTGATGTAAGTTTGATGTCTCTCCGCACCCTTTCGTTTGGCACTTTAATAATTTCTATATTGCTTACCCTGTTTTATATTTTGTTAAATTTTTTTTTTAACCCAGTTACATGTTCAATGTAATGAATGAATTTAAATTCGTGAAATATATGTGATGAAATCGATTATATAGCTTGTAGGAGAATAAATAAAAATTATATAAATTTAATACCGGATTCCTTAAATGTTTGAAATTATTTTATTTACAAAATAAATTTCTGTTCGATAGTATACTTCCAAATCATATCCTTTGTTCAACTTGAACTTCAAATAACGTTAAGAAAAATAAAATTGATTTCTATTTTAATATATGCTGTAATTACTGAAAAAGTTTTGTATACCAAAAACCCCGCCCAAAATTTTATGTTAAAATTTATTCTAATTTCCATTTTTCTATTTTTTTATCTTCCAATCTTTTTTGTTATTTTCATTTTCGTTTGCCAAATCTATGCTAATCTTTTTATTTGTAAATATTTATGCACTAAAAACAAAATATTGAAATATAAAAAAAAAAAAAATTGAAAAAAAATTTATTTCAAAATTATGAACTTTCAAACTTTAAAAATTTTTAATAATTTAATGACCAAACAAAAAACAAAATAAAATAATTCCCATAAAAATATAATAAATGTAGTATGCTGGATTTGAGCCAGATGATAAATCTGATACTGGTGATGATAAAAACGATGACCAGGTCGGTAAGTGAATCGCTGGTGCAAAAAAAAAGAAAAGAAAATTAAAAAAAAAATAAAAAGAAAAATTATGATTTCCCAACAACAGCGATTCGTTTTTTTTTTTTAAGACTTATTATGCGTTTAGAATTTTAGATTTTGATAGTGCGATAGTGCCATACTGATTATTAAAATTAGTTTTTTTTTATGTAGTAGGATAGTCCCATATTGACAATAATTGTAGAATTAGAAAAATCAATTAGATTTTAACAGCTAATTCTGTTAGATCTGTTCAACTATTCATTGTAGTTCATTGTAGTTCTGAAATTCATGCTAGAAAGCTTTTAAAAGTGGAAGAAAATGTTTTAAGAATACCATAATTATAAATAAATGATTTTTAATTTTGACACCATTTTTTTAGAATTCTAATTTTTTGTAGCATTTTATTTTAACACACCTTTCCTCAATCGCATCAGTTGAATCGCATCATATATACTCACTGGAATTATTTCTAATGATTTTTTTTTTCAAATTTCACATAATTATAAACATCTGTATACAGCTTGGAAGATTTAGCTTAAAAGCATATATTTTCATAAAATTAATTTCTTGCTTTCAAATGAACAAACAATTTTAAATCCAGCTCTGTTCTTAATGATGATCATAATCTTATTACATTTTTCCAAACCAGGAAAACAACAGTCAAATGGATATAACATAAAGAAAATATCCCTTAGATATAATTTTATTTCATTTTTGAGGACACAATTCTTATTAACTTGGAAAGTAATTTGTCTGTATATTTCTTTACTATTTTCGACACTCTCGTAGGTCCACTTTTCGTCATCACAGCGAGCTGAAATTTGGCACAAAGGTTCATGTCGTGTGACAATTGAAGCTATCAAAATTTGAAGCGGAAATTTCCATGGAAAACCCAGAAAATCGGGAAAAATCATTTGAAAATTCGGTACAAATTTGAGTAGTGATAAATCCGTTTTAGGAAAAATGCAAAGTTTTCTGATTTTTCCGAAAAAATTTTCTGGAATTTTCCGACTTTTCCGGAAAAATTTCCGGTATAAAAGTTTTCTAAATTATGCAGGACTAAGTTCCTTATCAACTGGCATCATTACTTTCTCTCCGACAATGGTGAGAACTTGCAGAAAAAATCGAAGAAAATTCATGTAAAACGCTTTTCCGGAGTTTTTCCGATCAAGGAAGCGTTTGAGCGTTTTGCAACCTGAGACAAAGTTGTAGAGCGAAATGAGTTGCATAAACTTGCTTTTGCAGAAAACTCCATGGAAAACCCGAAAAAGCGGAAAAATCATTGGAAAAATTTTCATTTAAATGATTAGTCATAAAATTGTTTTCAAACATCCATGCAGCACATAATAACAATTTAGTTAACGTGAAAAAGCAGAAAATAAAAATAAGTTAAAAACGAGTTTTCCAAAAAACTGAGGCCAGGCCGCATGAAAAAGTAGAAAATAACTTTTTCTTCACACACAGAGGTGGACTCAGAGTTTTGACTCAGAGATTGGAACATTTCTCTTGAATATTCTTTCTCTTCATGAATCAAATCACTTACGTCCCAATCAAAAAATTTGAGTCCACCTCTGTGTGTGAAGAAAAAGTTATTTTCTACTTTTTCATGCGGCCTGGCCTCAGTTTTTTGGAAAACTGGTTTTTAACTTATTTTTTTCCATCTAAAAAATAATTAGAAATAATTTCTAAAAAAATAAAAATTTATTAGAGTCTTATTAATTTCATCGTTGCCTATGAAATGAAAATAAAAAAGCTTATATTGTTTTTTTAATTAAAATATAATTATTATATTTAAAAAAAATCATTATGTTTAATGAGTTTAAAATTCCATTCAAAAAAAGATTTTTATTAGTTTTGGTCAAAAAGTATTCAACTATGTTCACATACAAACCTACATGTATATATTTATATATTTTATAATTTTGTATGAATGTAGAAGGTTATATTTTGCTTTAAAAAAAATTCTAATATTTTTTTAAATTTTAATTAAAATTATGATATGCATACATAATATTTGTTTTTTCAAATATTTTTTCTTATTTTTAGGATGTAGTATTCCATAATGAAGCTTATACTCAAAGTGGTGGTAGTACTGTTGATGGTAGTCCTGAAAATAATTGCAATAATGATGGAAAATTATTAAATGGTCAACAATATTCTACAAGTAATAATTTATTAAAACCGGATCAACAATATCAACAACAACAACAGCAACAACATGATGGTTCTTTGAGTCCACAAAGAAATCAATCATTTATTGCAGCTGTCATAAATGCCATTAAAAATGCGACAATATCATCATCAAATAAAAAACAAATTGCACATAAACATACTAATAATAAAAAAATTAATGAAAATTTGAATGAAGGTTAGGCTTAACATAATTATTTATATACTATGTTCTTTTTGACTTTCCCCAATAAATATAGAAAATAATAACTAAAATATTGCGTCCTTTATTTTTTCTATTCTTGAAATCAATTTTGAAAATTCTGTGAGACCTCTTAAGAAATCATATATTAAATTATTCCTGCACCGTGTGAATAAATGATGCACTAATGAAATTTAAAATTGAAAAACTAACTGGCATAATATACTATGTGGAATTTCATATTTTGGGTTTTTTTATTTTCAGAAGAATCAGATTCAACTGAAATGCTTGATTCTGAAACTGAGCCATGTTTGATGATGGATAATGTTTTAGAAGATGTAACAATGCCAGATTCACATTCACACAATATGGTTTCATCTAATTGTAATAATTTAATGATATCACAAATTGAAATTCCATCAGAATTAATGACGATGCAAGGTGATGAATCACTTCATAATTTGTCACAAGCCATAACAAATCGACAACAAATTGAAATGCAAGTTGCTTCCCAGAAATTTCCTCATTTAAAGTAAATAAACATAAAAAATTTTTTTTATTATAATTGAAATATGTATTAAATTTTTATAGAAGTCAAGATCAATGTTCCATGGATGACAGTTGTCATGATTCATTAGCTGACATGCCATCGATCAGTGAATACTGTCCATCAACTCAAACATTGGTTGATCAAGTAATTGAAGTTGATAATTTAGTTACAAAATTATTGAAAGTTTTAAGACTGATACAAATGGATAATGACAATTGTATTCAACAATTAATAACTGATAAGTGAGATTTTATTTTTGCTAATTTAAACCTTGTTAAACTAAATATTTTATTAGAATTTAGAATTCTGATTCTTGATTTCCGATTCCGACCAATCAAAATGGAAATTTTGTATTTAGATTTTTTATATATTTTATTTTTTCAGAAACAAATTACAGTTAAATAAAGAAGAAATGCTAGAAAAATTAAAAGATATTGAAGATATGAATGTTAAATTACGTGATGAATTAATGGATGCAACTGAAGAATTAATGATGCAAGGAAATGATCTCTCAAATAGTAAAAATGAAATTCAACGTCATAGAAATGAAATCGATGTAAGATTTTAATGTTAGGAATAAACAAAATAGTGGGGATAAAACAAAAAAAATAAATTAATGAATTTTCTTAGATTATAACTGACTGGTTCACTAACAAAATCATTTATTTTATATAAAAGAAAAATTTATTTTTAAATCACTGAAAAATTTTTATTTAAGAATTTAATTTTAGTTTGCTTCTTGTTTGCGTTTTAATAAATTTAAAAAAGTTTTAACTTCATTTTTAAACTTCATTTTTCGAAATTTCTGCATCTTCCAGGTTTCTGGGACTTATCTACTTTGATCAAGCTTATTCATATGAATTAATGATACTTCAATTAACATGATAAAATAAATCATTGTGAGAATTTTGAAGCAAAAAATTTAATAATATAAAATGTTTATTTAGGTTCCTTTATAACATAATGTATATTAAAATTATTTCATAAATTCTAATGTAGGTATAACAACAGTTTTCTCACAGTAAGTTTTTAATGCGACTTAATGTTTAACTGAAATAGACTAATAAACAGTCATAAGATTCAGAATTTTATTCTATTTGAATATTTTTAATTTAATTTAATTATTTATTTCAACTCAAAGCTCATATATTTAGTTCACAATACATTATATAATATATAAATTATTTATCAATATACAACAATAAAAATTGTTTCAATTAAAATTCAGCTTCTGAATTTACTGACATTTTAGAGTATATAAAGACTTTGAAGAAGACATAACTAAGTAAAATAAAATTTCACATGTAATCAAGAGACAAAATTGTGAACAACTATCAAGTCTTGATGGCAAATTAAATATGTACGTATGCAGGCTCTTCAGACGGACAATTCTTGGTAATTGATGTCACAATTTTAGAGCATTTAGTGCTTAATTTGTGAGTATTAGTGCCACAAAAACTAGAATTTGTGCTCGCTTGGTTTTTGAGAAATTTTGATTTTCGAATTTCGAACATGGGTCAAAGGGTCTCTCTGGCCGGATTCGAATTTCGAAAAAATAATGATGCTATCATTTAGTGCTTAATTTGTGTCTATTTGTGCTACAAAAACTAGAATTTGTGCTCTTCAAAATTATGTGAAAACAATTTTTTTTAGATTAGGCCAAAATTCCAAAATTTGAACGGAATTTTTTCTCGTCGAATTTAGAAAAAGAGAAAATGCCACCATTTAGTACTTAATTTGTGCTTGCGTTTACTGTACTTTGTGAAGGGTGTCGCAGAACTAGGAGGGTGGGGTGCAGGGCGGCGGGCGGGCGAACGGTGGTTGGTCCAACCACCAATTCGCCCGCCCGCCGCCCCGCACCTCACCCTGATAGCTGAAGTTGAAATTTTTTCGAACTTACATTTTTTTCGGCGCGGCATACATTTTTTTTTTTGATAAAACAAATCATCACAACGTACAATAAACGCAAGCACAAATTAAGCACTAAATGGTGGCATTATCGCTTTTTCTAAATTCGACGAATAAAAAATCGGTTTAAATTTTGGAATTTTGGCCTAATCTAAAAAAAATTGTTTTCACATAATTTTGAAGAGCACAAATTCTAGTTTTTGTAGCACAAATAGGCACAAATTAAGCACTAAATAATAGCGTCTTTATTTTTTCGAAATTCGAATCCGGCCAGAGATACCACTTTGACCCATTCTCGAAATTCGAATATCAAAGTTTCTCAAAAACTAAGTGAGCACAAATTCTAGTTTTTATGGCACTAATAGTCACAAATTAAGCACTAAATGCTCAATAATTGTGACAGTTATTACCAAGAATTGTCCAGCTGAAGAGCCCCCACCTGTAATATATGTCATAAAATAAAGAGAATACTAATTCCCGACCGTATATCGCTAACAAAAAATTCAGATCTAAACAGTTCCGAGGCCAGAAATATTTTAAAATTAACATTTTTATTTGAAACTTAAAACATCAACATTTTAAATTTATAAAAACGTAACAGTGTGATAAGTTCATGTAAAAATATATTTTTATTTTTTTTATTCATCACAAAACTCGATAATGAGTTTCAAATTATGTTAGATTTATTTGCAAAGTTTTAAATGTTTTTATCATGATTGTATTTGTAAAAAAACATACATTATTAATAAAAAAATATATATTTCTAAGTTAAAAAAATCATGTTATATAAAAAAAATTGCTTTTTATTCATAAAAATAAATTAATTTTTTCACATTTTTGGTGTTGGATTTTAATATGTAAAGTTTATCTATACTGAGATTCTTGAATTTTTTTGTCAGGAATCGAAGAATTTTATATAATAAATTATACAAACCCATATATAGAGTATTGAAATTTAGGCATTTAATTTAAATTTTTATATTATATGATTTTCGGCAGCATTTATGTTTATAATGGATAAAAGAATGCATGGATAATATTTATTATTAATCATTATAATATCGTATTTTGGAGATTATTCCGCAGTAAATATTTTTACCTATTTTTTATCTATTAAAGATATTAGACATAATTTTGCCGTCAAGTCATTTTGAGCTTTAACAAGATTTTTACCTATAAAATAGTTTTGACTTTCCTGGAAAAAGATTGTGTATTGAATCTTGATGTATAAAATCTTGCACGTAAGATCTTGTACATAAAATTTTTCGCACGCAAATAAATTAATTGTTTCCTTATACAATCTCACGTAACATCGGAACAAAATCATTTGTTAATATAATATTAATTATATATATATTATACATTGGTCTTGGATGCACTTACTAGACTTTTTTCACTCACATAGACCTTTTTCAGTAGTAATATAATGCATACATACTTATGTATATTGATTGGCCTACTTAGAAGCCAATCAGTGCGTAAATAACTTGAAGAAACTGAAATAATTGTTGAAGTTTTTGAAAATTGACTCTATAATATCATATCAAAGTTCTTTCTGCGCCCTTTCGTAGTTTAACATTTCAAATTGCAGTTGCTTTATTTTCACATATTGTATAGAAATCATTCACATCACTATTTTTGGTAAATACAAAATCATATTTATTATTTTTTCAATATTTAAGTTATTAAAATAATTTTAATAAACAAAAAAAAAATGTTATAAATTCTTATTTTTTCTCTTAATTAGAGATTGAATCAAGAAATTTGTAATTTAAATCAAATTTGTGAAAATAGTTCTTCAATTAAAAGTGATCAGACTGAATTTGATATATTGAGTGATCTTAGTAAGGATAGCATATTTAGAATTTTGAAAATATGGCGCGAACAAGGTTATCTTCAAGATCCAGAAATATTAGGATTTATATTAACTGCTTGCAAGGAGGTAAATAAATTTTTTTTCATTGAAATTATTTATATTGTTTGAAATAAAAATTTTGATTTTTAAATTAAATCCAATTAGACCGATATTTTTGAGAGTGTTATAACATAATATTAATGTAATTAGTCATATCTGAAATGATCATTACTCTTTCATTTAATTTTAATGACGTTTTTATTGACATAATTTCATAACATATTCGCTAAATTGAGAATTTCACAATTTTTTGACAGTGTTTATTTGTTTATACACAATCATTGCAAATAATTGATCGCTAAATGTTCATCTTAAACATAACTTTTGATTTCATTAACAATTTTTTTATACATCGCTTCATTTTATTTCATTTTAAATACATTTTTTAAGTGCTTTTTTTTAATTTTTTAGATACCCTTGCGTAAAATGTTCGGCTTAGAGAATAATATTTGCTTATATCCACATATTTTACAAAATCAGGCTATCATAAGTGAATCAAAAAAACAATATGACATAATTGATCATACACTAGATGTTTTATATAATTTACAAGATTTAGTTGAAGAAAATCCAACATTAATGCAATTACAAAAGGAATTGGAAGAGGCTAATTTTAATTCAATAACAACAAATAATTTGCCATTTTATACCGCCTATTTAAAATCAACTTTGCCAGATAAGGAACCTGTAGAAAATTACTATGATTGTGATGGTAGTAGTTCAGCTGTAGATGAATTTAATGCTAATAATGGTTTAGAGTCAATTAATTCTAATAATGGTAATTATAATTAAGTTTAGTGTTTATTTATAATTATTTAGTGTGTATATATTTATTTTATTGTTATTTGTTTTCTTTTTTTTTCATGAAGTTTAATAATGAAGAGTATTAATTTTTAGTCAAAAACAATAAAAGATTTATGTTGTTAGTAACATAATATTCAAATTGTCTTTTAGATTTAAGTTACAATTATAAAATATAGTGATTTTATCATTCGCATGACGTAGTAAGTATTACAATTATATAAAACATTTTTTTTAGAAAGTATTAATAGCATATTTATCGATGAATTTTTGTTCAAAAATTATTTTATAATATCTAGAAAAATATAAGAAAATACTTCCTAATAAATTTGAATTTTGGAATTGTCAAAAATGTTAAGTTAATGTTGCTGTCTTAGTCTTATATTCAAATTTTTTCACTATATACAATTTTTTTTGCAGTTTGTTCAAACTTATTGTAACATAGGATTCATTAAAATATTTTTTCAACTACTTCGTTTTGTTTTTCTAAACTATTTCAAATATTTACAAAAAAAAAAGAAAATTAAAAAAAAATTCCTATAAATATCTATAAATTCATAAGATTCATTTCAATCAAATTAACGGAAAAGCTGCGTTCGATTATTTTTTATTACCAACTTTTGGAATTACAACAGAAAAGTTAACTAACAAATTTCTTACATAAATATAGTATCGTTAAATATCGTAGAATGTTTCTTGTCCATGTAGAGGATTTTTCGAATTTTGTCCATAAAGCAATATTTAACACAGGATCATATTCTATGTGAAATTTAGAAATTTTTTATTCCTTTAGCCAAACATTTAACATTAGAATATAGTTAGCATAAAATCCATAGAATAGAATAATATTAATCTAGTTCCATGTTCAAAACCTACAGTTGGAGTTTATAACTACTTTTACTGTTCTTTAGTCTTTATTAAATTTAAGGTTTCATTAAATACATTTTATTTTAAAAACAAATTTTATTATTATTATTATTATTATTAATGTTCATTTGTTGTACATAAAAAATATTCATATTCATTTTATTATGTAATTCTGTGTTTTAAGTTTTACTCTATACGGTCACGTATTTAAAAAACACTTTTAATATTGTTAAATTTTGAATTGTAAAAACCAAAATTTAAATAAAAATTTAAAGTTTTTGAATTAATATTTAATGGAATTTTTATTTTTCATGATCATCTCTACCTTAAAAGTAATGAAAATAATTTAGAAGAACTTTGTGCCTATTTCTAAAGTGATATGGAAAAAGTTATCAAAATATTTAATTTTCTTAGAAAAAGAAAATATTGTTCTGACATTTAAACGATGGGTACAAAATTCGGTAAGCAAAAATTTTTGTTGTAAATTGAAACCAAGAATTTGGTGTAATTTTGTGTAATTTGCAATAAAATAATAATTTTTGAAGCCAAATAGAAAAAAAAAATTCATATCAAATTGTGAACATATGCATATCATAAATATTATTATAAGTAATCCAATGGAACTATTATGATTATAAGAATGAGAAATTATGTTATTCCAAGAGAAATTATAATAATTTCTTTAAAATGAATTGTCATCGTTTTTTTTTTAAATAATTTCAGGACTATAGTTTTATTAAAATATTTGATACAATTGATTATGTTTCCATATAACATTAAAAAGTAATAAAGTTTAAAACTATTTACATAACAAAATTGTTTAACATCAGCATACATGGTAATTCAATAATGTCCCGAGAAATGGAAATTGTGTTCAAACACAAGTTCAAAACAATTTTATAAAACTTAAAATCTAAGCTACATTATGGATCATAGCTTCAAGAATGAAGTAGTTTATTTTAACATTATTACTTGTTGAGAGCCTATTTTATCATCACGTATTTTCTTCTAAGTCATTAAATTTTCACAATATGTACCTATAATTTAAATACCAAATAATGTGTAAATAAAAAATTTTACACTTCAACATAATTCATGAAATTTATGTAAAATTAAGATAATATTTTTGCTCCCTCAAAATTTAGAATGGCAAAAAAAAAAAAAAAAATTATTTTAATGAATGAAATTTTAATGTCAATAAAATTCAAGAAAAATAGCAGGAGTAATAGTAATTTAATGAGAGAATTATAAGGGATATTCGTGTTTGTTTTTCATGGGAATCCTTAGCAGCTTTATACACATTGCTTTCTGGGATTAATTTCTTTATTTTAATAAAAATATGCTTTGTTTCTAAAACAGGATATTCATTTTAAAATTAAAAAGTCGTAAAAAAGTTTTTTTGTTTTAACTTAAAGTTGATGTCATCCATATTGCGTATATGTAATGATTAAGGGATTTTTGATATATAATATATTTTCAGGTTTTATTTTTTGTTAAAAAAAAAATTTATGGAGAACGTGAATATAATTGTAGTACTATATCATATTTTGTCAAGGATCAACGTAAATTGTACAGTATGTTGAAAATAGTCTTCAAACAAATAACTCTCGTTATACTGATTATTCACTTTTAATCGGCATTATATTTAAAGTACATGCAAAAATTCAAGTATGCATACAATTACATAAACCCTGATATTCTATTCGTAGTTGATTGGAAATATTTTAATATAATATGTACTAGTGTGTACAGAAAATTTCGAATTTCCCCGTCTTAACTTTTTTTTTTTACAAAAATTTACAAATATACTTATTTAATTTCACTTATTTATACAAACACTAGCTGCTTGCAACTGTAACTCTTTAATTACCCTACAAACTCTATATTAAAAAAATATATATGGAAATGGAATAGACATGAAGAATGTACAAAAAAAATTATAATATGAATTTCAAATCAATCGATTCTGAAATACGAATTTCGACAAAATCTGATCATTAGCTCCCACCTATGGAACGGGAATATAAACAAAAACTCAAATGGACATTAATCCAACATAATGTTGAAAAAAAAAAAGAAAGAATATATACGACAGTTTTACGTTAAGCAAATAAATTTAAAAATCTAAACACTTAGTAAATATCATCAAAAACTATTAATATTAATTATAGAAAAAAATTATAATATTAAAAATTGAAAAAATACATAATATGTTCCTATGTACGTAATATACATTACGTCAGTATGGACATTTTTTTTTAAATAACACTGTTTATTCATAAGCATAAACTTTTCCACAAAAAAAAAAAAAAAAAAAAACCAATATCCTTTCAGACGACCGACAGTACTATCCTATTTCTATTACGCTTCTTAATTTCAGAAACGAATATTTCAACATTTTTTATTCATACTTTATTGTTCAAAAGAAAATTCATATAAGGAAAATAATATTGTTTTAGAAAATTTATTAATTTTCATTTCGTAGCATCAGATGGTTTATTTTTCCAAAATGTTTATAAATTATCATAAATAACTGTGGGAAAGAAATAATTAGGTCTTACAGTGAATGTTCTGTTCTAGGTTTATAATATAAGAAAAATTATGAAGTCAATGAAAGAAAAAATATATTTTCCTTGAAATTTATTTATTTTCCCATTCTTTATTTAAGTTGAAAAAAACAAATTGATTACATAATAGAAATAAAATAGGTATGTTAGTATCTGAAGTTTTGTAGGTACTCCAAATTCTAGCTTAAGGAAGATTTGATTGACTTTGTTTAATAATAAACTTATGGTAAAATTAAACTGAATGTAACTAACCGTGTACACAGCGAATAATTGGTAGCGACACATTTTCCCTGATTTAATTTTTAAACGGAATAACATTTGACCTGGGTAACATTTGAGATATTCCGGACAAATGAAAAGTATTCAAACGAAAAGGATTCAAATGAAACTCCGACCAAACGAAATTCTGAGGAAATAAAGTTTCCGACAAGCGGTTTCCAATCAAATGATTTTTAGTCAAAGGTATACCCAAAAATTTTATATAATATAAGTTTTAAACGACCGTAAATTTTTTGAATACTCAATTTCTGCAATAGTATTGTTTTTTTGCGGTATATAAGTTAAAACTGTAACAACTGACGTCAGTTCTTAAATATCAACATCAATTTATCCGAACAGTACATATATAAAAAGTATTTATCGAATATCATAATCTAAAATACATATTAATTATGGTATAATTTGCTCTTCCTTTACCACGTTTTAAGTATAATGTTTGTCATATCATATTAAGAAACATAAAAAAAAATTATTATTATACCCGCCGCAACCCACAGAAAAATGCACCAAGAATGAAATTTATAACAATGTGCAAGTAATTGTGACATTTGTATAAACCATAAAGAACCACATTTATTCCGGAAAGAAAACTTATTCTAAATATCCCACAAACATCACCTATACTGAGAAAATTAAACGTAAAAACTTTCATGCTGATAATTCATATTTTTCAAATACGAACATTACAAATGTGTGTATATGCAAAATAGAAAAACTAATGATACAAATAAAATATAATAATTTTTGATCATTAAAATGTAAAAGTGTGGTTATTTTTTTTTAAAACTTATAATCGACTTATATTTCATATAAATATGAAAGTTTCTTAAACAATTATGGATTTAAATGCCTGAAAATGCATTTTCTACTCCCCATTGAAATCTAATGTTTTTATGGAATTAAAAACATAACAGATTCTTAATAGTTAAATTAGTTAATTTTAAAATAGTAAATTTAATTTTATTTTCCCTCTATTTATCTATTAAATATAGCCCACCGATATTTTAATTTTTTTGTAAATTAATTATAAATATATCTTTCTCATTGTTTTACAATATTTTATATATATCTTGTATGTATAGTTGCGTAAGTACATCAAATAATAGACCTTATTTTTTGGAAGCAACCATGGTGCACTCAAAATAGTGTTGATCTTATATAATTCATAAACAATTCATAATATTCCTTCGAAAAATATTGAAATAAGGCTGCTTCTTTTCTACTAAATTTAAAATAAGAAAAATTTAATGGCGTGGGCATTAGCTTTTATCATTATTATTTAATAAAATTTTATTTATTTTTATCCTTCCTTACTTTATTTATATCCTTATCCTTAATCTTATAAAATAGTATCCCGCCAAAATAGTATTTAAGAGAAATACTCTTAATAAACATTTTATATAACTATAATAAATACGAATGCGCAGAAAATATCTATCCCAAGTTTAAGAGATTTGGTTTGTGAAAACAAAAGCACATTAAATAAAGAGAATTTACATATTATTTATGAAAAAAAAAAAAATTAATAACCTGTTGATTGGAATAATAAAATTATAAACTTTCAACTTTCAATGAATTAATAATGAAATTATTATTGTTTTTTTTATAAAGTTTATTTTGTGAATAGTAGTTATAAAATATAATTCAGATTAAGGGTTGGACTGGGAATGAATTTAGGCTGGAAAATTAAGAACAGATTAACTTAACAAACACACTAATAATGTGACTAATAATGAAACTAATAATGTGACATAAGAATGAAGCTTATTTGAAACTAGGCGTGTATTAGAATATTATGTTCCACATTCGACTAAGGCCATATCCATATAGATGTTCAGTACACATACATATGAAAAATTAAAACTTCCTTATTTATATTATTCGGAATCCATATATGACATATGTAACTTAATTTCACGTATATAATTATTTTCTCTACAATTTTAATTAACATTTTTCTCATGAAATTAATTAACAAATTGCATTTTAAAATCGTTTGCATATTGATATTATAAGACAAATCAAATTATTTATTGATTTTTTTCTTTTTAGAATAAGCCTTACAACAACTTCTCTATTGCTTACGTCTTCCATGTTCGAAGAAGTTTTCAAGCTCTGAAAATATATAAAATTAAAAAATGTTTGAGGAAAGCTTGCAAACATAGTCCGTTTTTTTCACACATTAAACTCATTATCCGATAATCTTCGCTTTCTTAGTATTAATACGTTTAACTATATTTCTATTAACATTCTTTAAATTATAAACAAATACAAAAAAAAAAATTATATATTTCTTCCTTATCTTTACTCAAACACTTAAACTTATACAAGGATAACAGAACTCTGATATCTCATTAAAAAAATTTTTTTTTGGTTTTGATTTATACATAATTAATTTCAAAGCTACAAACAAAAAGCTGTATAAAAAAACTTTTTTTTTTTATTTTGCAACATAAAAACATAAAAATGATAATAAGAATTTTAGAATAATTACTCGCATATTTATCGTTACAATAATTAACAAAGAAAAAAAAAATTTATTAAATTACTAAAACATTATGCATAAGAAAATAAAATAAAGAAATTAGTTAGTCTCTGTGCGGTTATTCCTGAAATTTCTGTTATATATATTATACATTATTGTTATATATGTATATCGGTTTGGTTTTTTATCATGTACTTAAGTAAATTGGTTTGCTTTAAGAATTTTTCAGCTTTAAATTTTGTTATTAAATTAATTTAAGCAAAATTTCGTTCAAGCTATCATATTCGTTTATAAAGTCTACTTCTCTATTCAAGTCAAGTAAAAAAAAAATATAAAAAATAAATTGATAAATTTTTAGTTTTATTTAAATTTGGTTTTTCCAAATAAGATAAAGAAAATCGATTAAAATTTTCTTCTTTTAATTTTCCGTCTTTAAAAGTCATTATAAATATAGACATAATAGAATATCAAAAGTGGAAAGGAAACTATTTTACAGAAATCAAAGTGAAACAAAATCCTAAAGAGCATTTAATACAGAAATTTAATATATTAAATAATTCTTTAATTTTTAATTCGATAATGAAAAAAAGAAAAATTCAAATGTCTTTGCCTTTCAAAAATATTTATTGATTTAATCCTCTTTGAATTTATGTTAAATAAAACAAAAAAAAAAAATAAGCAGAAAAAATAAAATGGTTTTTTTTTCACATTCACATTATGTGAAAATTAATTTAAATGTAAATATTTTTCAATAAATAATACATGAAGGTCGAAAACATTTAAAATTTTATTATTTAAGTTTTTATTTTATTATTATTATTTTTCTCGAAATCAACAAATGGGGCTTTATTTTATTTTTTTATATTTAAATGTTGGATTATGTTTATTTCTAAATTTTCCATAACATTTTAATGACCAAAAGTTCTAATAAAATAACAACATAACAAATATTTATATACCACAGATTGGTCAAATAATATTTCACATTCCCCATCTATTATTTTCTGTCCGTTTTCATACTCTATGTCTATGTTAATAAAAAACTGATAATCTTAAATCGAAAGTTATAAGTTTTTTTTTCTATTTCAAACTATATAGTAACTAATATTTGAATATATATGATATTAAAAAGGAAGACTTCTAAACTTTGTAAAACATGTAACCGCAGTGACCGTATATTTTGTTATTAAAAAAAACTTTCTAAATTTCGTGTGACTTTATTTTTACAATGACATTGACGTTTTTATTCGTAGTATTTGAAACTTTTTTGTTAATAAATGTTGTACATAGATATGTTTCTTTATTAACAGAATTTAATTGGCCTTCATTGTATTGTAAATTAAAACAAAAAACACATAGATATAATTTTTTAAGTATACTTGAGATCTTACGACATTATATTGTAATTTAAAAACAATTCAAATTTTTATTGAAGGATATTATTTATTGCTTATACGAATAAAGAAAAAGCAATCACGTAATTTCAGCGTTGATTATACGTGCACACAAAAAGTTTAGTTAAAGTTTCAATTGATACTTTTTATTCTGTATACAACTAAATTTAAAGAAAATATAAATTTTCTTATATGTATTTTTTTCACATAGGTTTTACTTATAATAATTTATATACAATTTTCGATAATTCAACTTAAAGAGGGTTGAACTTTAAAAGTAAAAAAAAAAAAAAAACAAATCTTTAAAAAAGTATAATATAACAAAAAAAGAACCAAAGTTAATTACATAAAATTGTATTTACGAAAGGGTTACACTATTGAGTTCCAGCTCTGAGTTTGTGATAACAATATTTTGTTTTTGATATCATGATAAATGATAAATATTTTTACGCTCATAATTTTCAAATCATTCCGAAAAAATGAAATAACCTCAACATAGTTTTAAGATTATTTCCAACATTATTCGTTTATTATTCATGTAAATTTATTAATTTATTAAAATAACTTATTTTATTTTTGTACCATAGAATTTTACATCTTTTGAAGACTTATGGCGTTCTAAGGTTGACACATCAGATAAATATGGTCTCTAAATCAAAAGACCTAAAAAAAATGTTCTCAAACTTGAGGAAAATTTTTTTTTTTTAAATTGAAATTCATTTAATTATGATTATGAGTTCCAATTGATTATTGATTGACGAAATGGAAAGTTATCAGCCGTCCGAACAAATTACTTTAAGTTAATGTGAATTTGGAATTTTTCGGAGTATAAAATTGTTTATATTGTTAAACAATAATTTAGTTAACATATAAATGATTCGCATAAATATAGAAATAATTATTATATGTAGGAGGACAACAAAATAAAATAATTTCTACGGTTTTCCTTTTATACTAATATCAAAAATTTTTTTTTTTTTTAAATGAAAATGAATAAATGAAATTTATTTTTATATATTTATTTTTTTAAGAAAATTCTTAGCACGTATTTTGATTTTGATGAAAAAGAATATAATGTTTCTTCCAAACTTTTCCAAAGAGAGAAAAAAAAAACAACAAATTTCCCTTTCAATTTATTGGAAAATTGAAAAGAGTTTTGAGAAGCACTAACAGTTTTTGTTTTTTTTTTTTTAATTCTGGTTCTGACATTAAAGTACTGACTTGTTGTCCATATTATGCCAAAAATCATTTCGCTGACTTAAACATTTTTGAAATATTAAATACTGTAACAAGAATATTTGAAAAATATCAGATTAAAAATTTCAAAAAAATAAATATTTTTTTTTGTTTTCATTGAAAACAAAATTATCAATCAAAATAAATTTAAAACGATTAATATTTTATCGTTTTTATTTCATTAAACTTTAAAATCCCCCATAGTGATTAAGGGTTTTTATTTTTGGCATTTTTTTTTTGATATTGTTAAAAAATAAATCTTTTCTCTATGGATTTTTTTTTCACCCAAAAACCATAAAGCCAAAACAAAGAGTTCTATGATTTGGTAGGCGTATAATACGATACTGATACACGGACTGTGTTCTGCATTAAAAATTGTTAAAAACTTATTTAATTTCCTTAATTTCCATTCACTGACTGCCAGTTCGATTTTCTGATTGATTTTAATGAAATATTGATGTTAACATTGAAGATATATCAATGATATCAAAAATTATTTTTCTAGTAAATCTTTAAATATCTTTAAAAATTGCAACAAGATCTTTATCCAATTTTATTTCTTTAATATTGAATCATTTTACATATCTTACATAGGATTTTAGCAGCCCATGCCAGATATTTTTAGGTTGTCATGGTTTTTGTAAGATAATTGGATTTATTTTTATTTTTTTAAATTTACTATGTAGAATATTTTAAATTTATTAAAAATATAAAAAAGTATAAGGAATATAAGAGGACAAAGAGATTGAAAAAAAAATTAAAATGTATCAAGAATACGTACTTGAATTTAATGAAGGCTCTATTAGAATTTTTTTCAAAATATCTATACAAAAGATTTATTGCACGGCAATAATAAATTAAAACATAATAAAAATTGGCTATAAATGTTCTAAACTTCTAATTCATAACGACTAAAAATATATATTTACGCTTTTTGAATTAATTAAGGTGTGTACATTATGTATAAGATCATAAATTAGAAAATTTTGAAATTAAGGATTCAAAACTTTTTAATTTTTTATAAAAGTTAGAAAAATTTTCATGATCCAGTATTGAAATTTTAAATATGGAGTGTCAAATCTAAGAACATAAGGTTGCAAAACTCGCTCTCGGTAGGGTTTGAATGTGCATAAATTTCAATAAAAATAATTGCTTAATTTTGGATTTAGTCGTGATTTTTGCGTGATAGCACAGATCAGATGTGAAGGGTGTGAATTTTTTTTTACTATTTTCGCCTTTTTTCGCGATTTATGTGGATTTCCACCTGTGTTAAAAAAATTACACTACCCGCATTAACTTCCTGTTACCGAGATACACATTGTGTGAAAGTTTCAGGTCAATCAGCCCTATAGTTTTTGAATTTTTGAGCAACACATAAAAGTACGTCGTCATAGTGAAGTAATATTGTCGTTATCATGGGCCGGCCGATTTCTATTGTCCAAAAAAAAGTTTTAATTAATTTCTATTTTTCTATAATTCGAAAATTGGTATTATGGGAAAGATCATGAATAAATAAGGATTGAAGGAACTTGAAAAAATCTTAAATGCGAAAGTATTTTAAGTATACCTACATATTCTATTTTATACAGTTCTGAAGTTTTACATAATAATCGTAATAATCGTCGTGGAGTTTTCTAATATGTAAAATATAATCAACCAATAAGGAAGAAAACCAATTTATATTAAAATTAAAAATAACCAATTTTCATTATAAATGGCAGGTGCCAAAACAATATTATTTTATAATGATTTTAAAACAAACAGAACCGAAATGTCAAACTATATACTATGTTATTTTTAAATTTAATTACTTTTTACTTATACAGATTTTTCAATTTCAATTAATATTGGTCTTAGTTTTCTATGCAAAACACAATATCTAAGTATACTGTTTATTTCTATATTTTTCTGAATTCTCAAAAAATTCTTAGCTCTTCATGGTGAAAACACAATTGGGGCGACAGCGTAACGACAGCGATAGCGACTGTCAAAAACCATATATTTGTATGAGAATGAAACAATTGAGGCGACTTTTTTATATGAAAAATCGCTGTCGCCCCAATTGTGTTTTCACCTTCATTGTTAACAAAAAAATTTGTTATTTTTTGAAATGCACGTAGGAGAACAATCTATCTGTATGTAAGTTAAAAATTTTCTTAATATTTCTAACAATTTGATGTTATTTTTACATTAGAATTATTGCAGTTTCTTTTTTTGGTTACTATATAAATAATTAATCGGTAATCGACAGATGGCGATGACCACTCTTTAGTTGCACATATTAAATTTCATGATTCAGAAAGAAAAACTTAAATGTTAAAAAAAACTACTATATACACGTAATTATATAGTCTAGCATGAGATAATGCCGACTAAAAATAATTAAAGCTTAACAATCAAATAACTATGATAATAAATAAACTAAAGCTCCATTGTTCCCATTATTAGAACCTTTCAGTAATAAATATTTATGTACTTTTAATAACATGCCAAACATTAAAATATTATCTATAGGAAAAACCTCTTAATTTTTCGGTAATTGTGTATTAAGTTTCATGATTCATAGAATTTGAGAAAATCGAATGCACCCACATCGAAGAAGACCATCAAAGACTATTGATACTAATCATTGACCTTTTATAAATTTCAACATTATAGTGCATTGAACTTGAACAAAAATGAAATCGTATTATATTTATAGAAAAATAAATTTCCAGTCACGATTTGATTTAAGATAGAAATATGAATTAATCCTCTATTTGTATATTATATTGAAGAAAACAAAATCTTAACATCATCTCTAGAGAGTTTATTTCTTTTTAAAATTATTAAGCATAAAAATAAAATAGGGTATAGATGTTTATTCAAAGAGTTAAGGTATATTATGTTCAAAAAACACTTCGGAATATATTTTTTTTGTAAAGTTAATGAAAAACAGATTTAAGTTTATATTTAGGTTTTATACCGTACAACACAATTTGTATATTTTCATCCCACATGGTTCACAATAGTTTTTGGATGTAATTATTATTATTCAAAAGACCGAAATGTAAATATATTCGTATATATTTGTAGATACGTATTATACTTGCATAATGCGAAAATTGAACCTATTACCGATGTTGTAAGTTGATAAAAAACCAATGGGGTTTTCGGTCACGAAAAAGATATCTAAAAAGAAAAAGTAAATCTTAAATAATTGTAATCAAATGCTTATGAAGTTTGTATTAAAAAAGTTTTATTTTTTCACGTTAATTTGAAGCTATTTTTTGCTATTTCTGACAAAATACACAGGTCTAACATTTCTACCATACTTAGCAATAAGTGCAGCAAGAAGGGCGTAAGTCATTTTTTGAGATAATCGCAATGTAAATATTATTGACCGTATTTTGAAAATTTTATTTTAGGGCTTTAAAGGGTTAACGACGGATAATAATTATTAACATATATACCTTTCTACTTTTTGTATAAATAAAACATAATTTATACGTACTTTCTAATTCTAATAGATAATAATTTTATCTAAATATTCATTTTCCAGAATAATTTACCTAATTTAAAAAATATGAATTTATGAAATTCTATTTCTTTTGCATAATACATTATTTGTGTAAAGTAACTTATCGTGTATATAATTATCAAATACCTTATAAATTACTGGCAATTGTATACGAATTATAAACATTATGAATAAGCAAGTGTGTATTTTCGTTAAAATTTGAGGGGTCCGTCATACCTTTAAGAAATATGAAACGAAATAAAAAATTGTTTGATTAAGCAAATAAGATATTTTTGAATATAACTTCAAGTTCGTAATTTAAAAATTATTTTTTTAAGAAATTTTTCGAAATTATCATTACTTTTTAATATTTTAGAATTTTAGATTATTTGACCAAAAATGATAGGAACGAATAAGATATTTTTTCAAAGCTTCCAATTTCATAAATAATAATTTAGTTTTTTGTATATATTATAAAACATTTAAATAAAATAAAAAAAATAAAATTTTATTCAATACAATTTCGTTTTCGTCTTGCTTTACTAAATAAATATTTTCAAAACTTACATATTATATTAAATTTTGTATGATTGAATGACTTATTTTTTATTTAGAAAAAATTAAATATAATAATTTAAGAAAGCTTAAATACTCAAGTATTATTGTTTGACAATGAATATGATGGAAAAAGCATTAAGGATTAAATTAAATTTGTACGACCATTAAGTTTCGTTATTTTTTTTTATACTCACAAATAGAAGGATTTATACCAATTTTCGGAATCAATAAAATAAAATAAATAACTTTTTGCCTTGAATTCGTCAATTATATTTATGTTAACATTCTTTTCATTTTCATTCATTCACATTGTATACATAAAATATGTATTGTACTACAGTACATTATGTATAGAAGATAAATACTTAAAAAATGTAAGGAATCTTTATTTTTGAAAAATATTTTCCTTCAAAAACATAAAATATATACATATAAATGTATATATACAAATAAAAACTTTAACAGTTTACATTTTGTTGGTAAAAAAGTTTTCAATGTTATTTTTTGTAATAAAAGTTCAAAGATTTTTGAACATAAACAAAAGCTACGCATTTAATTTTCTTTAAAATGACGAACTAGAAAATGTTAAATTCAATATATACCTAACCTATATACATATATAAGTATTTTAACTCCAAACGAAAGTAAGAAGTTTTATTTATTAATCATTGGCTTGTCTCGGTCCAGAGGAGTAGGTACAAATCAAAAACTCATCAGCTGAATTTACATATTTACATTAAGCTCGAAAACATTCAATTAAAAAAAAGGAAACTGTTTTTGAATAAAGTTCTATAGGAAAAAAAAAAATATTAAATTATTAACGATAGGTTATTTTGAAATTGAAATTGAAAAAATACAAGATTTATTTATACATTAAAATTGAAAGCACTTGGCATATTTCATTTTCGTATAAACAGATTGAAAAATTTTATTTTATTTCAAATTACATTGTTCTTAGTTTGAATATAATAGTAGAATGCAATACATATACTTAAGGATACTCAGAAATATATAAAAAATAGCTTTAAAAAAAAAATAATGTAATTGCCTAAATTTTCTGCAACTCATCAATAATTTTATTATTGAAACAGAACTTACAACAAAATTGAAAACCATAAATTATACTTTGCAATCAAATTCGTTTTAATCATCAACATTGTATAATAATAACAAAAAGGAAATAACTATTATTATATTTTCATTCAAAATTCAAATATTTTGATAATGTACGAGTAAAATTTAAATAAAGAGTAAACATATCCAGTGCGTATATAAATATAGACTATAGTTACCAAAAAATCAACCTTAGTGAAATTGGGTTTATCCCTAAAATACACCATTTATATTATGTAATAATTTTAGGTATATAATCAACAAAATAATATGTTTACCAACATATAAAAATTTAAAGGCACAAAAAATCTATCAAAATTCAATAAAATAAAAATATATTATACTTCCTACATTAAAAAAAGTAACTACATATATAAACCAATAAAATTAATTTCCTTGCTTTAAGGTTTCAATTATCCTCTCTTTAACAAAAAACTTGTATAATGTAACCATGATTTTATTTAACCAAAGTGTAAGTAAGTTGCTAAATTGAACCAAAAAAGATAATCAGATGGTTTTTCTCATACAGAATTAGAAAATACGTCTTTTTTTATATAAATGACAAATAATATTTTTATTCAAAAATGTGTTTATTTTCATTGAAATATTTTTACAACCTTTTTGATTAAAAAAAAGAAACATAGTATTTTCATTAAGATTAAATTTAATTTAAAATGAAGAAAATTGTAGAAATACTTTGTTACTTGAATTTTCCATTTAAAAAATCTCCAAAGATTTTTATTTCTTAGTTGATCATTTACGGCAAGGGTCGGCAATATACGGCCCGCGGGCCAGATACGGCCCATTCGGTGTTCTTTTTTGGCCCTCCAAGATTTTTATTGCCGCCTTTTTATTCGGCCTGATTTATTCTTCTAGGCCTTTTTATAATTTTTTTACTTTTTTACAGCAAAAAAAAATAAAGCTATCAAAAATTCCATTCAGAACCTCATATTTATATAATTCAGCTTTTAAAAAAATTCTATTACTACAACTTTTTGCATTATTCAATAAATGTTGCATTAAAAATATTGTTTTCTGCTAAATATTGATCGCCAAATTTTCTGAAGGGCTGCTATTGTTGTAGCATTACGAATTGTAAATTAAGTAAATGAAAGAATTAATCCCACAAAAAAATTGAAAATTCTGCATCTGGCCCAGTTGATAAAAGTCTTGCCGACGCTTGATTTACGGGATAAAAATGATTTAGTTCTTACTTTATTAATAGCTTGGTTGCGTTTTACGATACCAAAGTACAGATATAACATAGTTCGAAAGTTATGCATTTTATTTTAGCTCTAGCTCTATCTCTCCAATTGAACCAATTTATTCAATTATGAATATGATAGTTGTTCACATAAATACATAAGTTAAGTTACATAAATAATGGTAAAATAAATAAATATTATACACAATTCTAGGTAAATTTCCGAAAGATTCCAAATCATAACGAAAACTTAATTAGCAGAAAAAATTCGGCTTTTCTTCAAAAAAAAAATAAAAAATTAATATTATTTACAAAATTATTTTATAATATTAATTTTTTTGCTAACATAAAAATCAAAATTGATTAAGAAAGAAAAAGTTTCCAATCATATGAAATTTTCATTAATATTCCAAGCAAGCATTATTATGATTGTGCTGTTTCTACAAAAATACCAAATTCGTTTTGATCAAAATTTAATCCAATATTATATGAACAATCAGTAGAGGTTAAATGACTTCATTCAATTAATATGTCTAGATCAAGGATGGGTAGAGAAATAAAAAATCAATCGAAATTTAAATGACCCTTGAAATAAATTTTATTTTAGAGAAAAAAAATAATAATCTTTAAAATATATCGATGGTGAATTTTCTCAAGGATATTGTTTGTAATAATTTTTGGGCAATTTTTTAGAAAAACATTTCAATAAAAGGAATTTTATGTTAACTAATGGCTTCTAATACTCATCCAGATATAAAAAACAACGTCAACAGCAACGAAATAAAGCCTTTTAGTAGTGAGGCAGCAGGGATTACGATTTCATAGCCTTTCCTAGTTTAACTCTTCAATTATTTTTAAATAACACTTTTTCTTATTTTATAAAAAGTTCGTGATTTAAAGAGGATATAAAATAGATTTTGTTTTGGCATATAATTCACACACAAACCTAAACTTCCGATTCTTTAAGCAAAAACCATTAAAGAACAGAAAAAGATATACTTGAGACAGATTTATTAGAGAAAATTATGTAAGCATAATATCAAAATGTTTTCACAAATAGCGTTTAGTTGAGTTTAAAAATTATGAGAGAATCATAAAAAAATCATTAGAATTATATTAAACATAATATTAACAGGGAAAACAATTTATTGTAAATCATTAAAATGGTAGGTATTAATAAAAATTAATATTTTATATTTGAACATTATAATAAAATCTGTATTTTTTTTTTACATATAAATTGACGAAATTTTTATGTGTTTTTTTCTTTTACGAATTTTTAAAATATTTATTGACAATTTTCATAATTTTAAAATATCGTACAAGAAAATGTCTGCTCAAAGATTATTAAAAGATATTGAAATAATAAAAAACAATTTAGGTATATAGGCGGATATGTACTCCTTCTTCTTAAAGAAAAAATGTAAATAGCAAATTAGTTTAATTTACAGTTTAGTTGTCGTTTCAGCGATGGTGAGTTCAAGGTATAACAACTCAACAGAAGGAAGTTTTTCAAAAATCCTAATCCAATAATTAAAAAAATATTTCTACATTTTTTTCAATGCCATTGAATACATAGTTCCCATAAATAAATGTATTAAGCATAGGTATAAATAATATTAAGGTTAATAATGCTAAAACTTTTACTATCATTAAATACATATATGAAAATGGTCACACTGGTGTCGTCGGTCTCAAAGAGGAAATAATAAAAGAATATAAATTATATAATACTAATAATTTCTAGAAAACGTTTCTAATGTATTGTTTGTATATCTCAATATTATATATGTAGGTACATGTGGGTGGTGATGTGAATTATTATTGACATAAATAAATTATACTTAAGAAAAATGTTATTTGATTTAATTTCATGTTTCGCATGATATTATTTGAATAATTAATATACACGGAAAAGTTTTTCATTTATATAAAATTGATAAGTGGTTAAATTAAAAATTATTATGTATTTGCAACAAAAGTTTTTCTGCAGCATTTTATCATAAATTTCACAGTTAACTTTTACTAAAAAAGTAAAATGAATCCCAAATTTGTTAACAAAAATATTTTCTTATCAACTTCTACATGGAAAACTTTATGAAAATTCATCGTTGAGCATGAACATTTATTATTCTATTATTAGATTATATACAGACTTTTAAAGCATTATTGTGTAAAATATAAAATGTAGGTATGGTTAAAACTTGTGATATGAATTAATTATGCTAAAATAATAGAATTATGCACTTAGAAAATTATGAAATATTTGTATAAGAAATATTTCTGATTCACTAATTTGTAAATAATTCAAAAATATTTTTATATAAAACTAAAACTAATGAATTCAATTAAGATTGTTATACACACACATATTATTAGTGTACATTATATTTGTAGAATATTTTGTATTTTCTATGACGTAATTGATCTACCCTATGTGGAATATAAGTGTTTTATATGTATAAGAAATATCTTTAGAAAATATTCCAAATTTTCTGTTCAATATATTCTTCTTTTGCGCTTTACTAGTATCTTATATCCCAAGTAAACGTTAGCATAACTAAAAACTACTTTGATGAATTCATTTACTGTAGTAAAAATTATGTTTTGATTTTCAACAGAGAACTGAGACGACATACGGAAAATTCTAATATATAAAAATCAACAAATTTATGAATGAAATGAAAAAACCATATATTTTATTCTTTATTTTGGATAATTTTTTTCTGTGGGAAAACGTAATTTTTTGACTAAACACAAAATTTATAATATTAATTTAAATTTTCCATTAACGTAATTATGTATATCATCTTAATAAATTTTATTTTATTTTTATTAATTTATAAAATAACAATTAATTACTATTCTACGAATAACAATTGTTCGAAAAACATATGCTCGAAAATAATTGATCAATAATTTTCGAGCAAATTATTTTTGTTACTAATGAAATTATCCAGAGTAATCGACGTGGCAAAGTTCTCACTGACTCCATTCGAATACGTTTTCCTCCTTTTTTTATATTTTATATATATTTTTTTTACTTTTTGAGTTTTTTCCATTTTACCCTTCTGTGTGTGCTTTCCAATACAGTAATGAAATATACGATCAAATAGTTTTCGACCAAATGTTTTTCGAGGAAATGTTTTTCGAGGAATTATTTTTCGAGCAACTACTGTCTGATGGATTTTTGAGAAATTGTTTTTCGAGCAATTGTTTTTCACGCAATTCTTTTTCGAGCAAAATTGTCGGGGTGCCATTAATAGATTAATTACATATTAAACGATATAACGTTCATTAAGGAATAAAACACCACGCAGGAGCCCAAATGTGAAATAATTTTGATTATTAAATTATTATGACTTTTAAATGAAATTTATTAAAAATTTACCATTATTTATGTGGGTTTATCGTTTTTAGATTTTTGAAAGTGATTTAATATTTACTTGTAAAACTACTTAAAAACAATCAGAATAACCATTACTTAGTTTATATTAGACTGTTCTGAAAATACTAAAAATCTATTTTACGTCGACGGTTTGTTGTATTTATGGCACCGTCGTATTGAGAAAATTCATAATTGCGGATGTAACTACGATATAATTGCTTACAGTCACAGCGCGATTAGCTTTGAATATATTTCGCTATGAACGTTGACATTATGTGGTTTTCAAAACAACATAAAATATTTGTATGGCAGACACTATGTGGACACGTATCGGAGAAAAATAGTAATAAAATTATGAAACACTTTATTGAACTTAATTATTTTTATAATAATTGTATGAACACCCAGTAGAATTTAGTTAGTATTAGTACATACTACTTGTACTTAAGTTTGTAAATATGAATTGATTAATTTATTTTAAAAAAAATTGATTTTAATACATGGAAATGGGAATAAAAAAAAAAGTTATCTTTAAATTCTAATCACGAAAAAGGGAATTGAGTATTTTTTTAGAGAATATGGAAATATTTAGCTTTCGAGATGTCATCCCTTAAAATTTTATTGTCGCTCAAAAATTACTTCCTCACTTTAAACATGCTATTCATACAATTTCAGTAAAAATTAAGGATGTTATTATCCGAACGGATTTTGTTCATCTCACTTTTCTTTATTTCTTTCGACAGTGTATTAATTTTTGATATTGTTAGCAAATTAAAAAAAAAGTTCCAAAAATACAACACTAATAATCACAATGATTTATCAATCACAACGAAAATTCACCGATATAACCTTGAAAGAGGAAAATAATATTTCATATACATTAAACACTATTATATAAATTATGATAAACGGAATTAATTTTTCATTCACTTTTGAAAGGTGGATAGACAATATAAATAAATCAAAATGAACATTCAAAAATTATATTTACAGGGTGTTATACATTTACATAATCCAATCTTATAACTAGTTCAATTCTAACTAACTAATTTAATTATAGAATATTTTTTTTTAATGTAAATATAATAAACATATTTCATTTTCAATACATAGTTTGTGGTTAAAATGTTTTGTTGTCAGATTTTAATGATTTTAAAACTTTGTTTGCATTTTCCAAAAATATAAAGAATGTAAGCTAGTTTGTTTTGGATAAAGCATTGGATAAAATCAATTCGTTTTTAAATATGCAACTCTGTTTTTAAATATGCAACTCTGATTTTTTTTTAAGGATAAAGATTAACTGCTTTTGATGCAATAAAAACTAAGAGTATAACAAGTATGTTTAACAATTTTCAGCTTCCTGAAAATAAATTGATTTCAACTCAAAACTCTGTACCGGAACCAACGACAAATAAAATATGTATCACATAAAATTATAATAACTCCATCAACACCATACCAATAAATATAAAATTTTACTATTATTATTATAACTATAAATATATTAAAAAAGATACGTACATGTACTACATAGGTTATGGAAATTGATGAAAAATTTCATATTATTTGACCGGAACTATGGTTCACATAGAATATATATTATTTCCCTTCTTTCACTTCTTAATAAGCAATTTTTTGTGAACATGTCATGATATAATGTGTAACGCCTCGATAGTTAAACCAACTCTAATACAATTGAAATATTTTTATTCTGCAGCATGTAATATGTTTATTATTTATATATATTTCCTTGTTGTTTGTAGTAACATCATAAAATTTATGCACAGATGTTAATTTACTTATATGTATGCTTTTCGATAGAGGATTATGCATTATGGGAGAAAATGCAATGTGTTTGAATATTGTTTACAATTTTTTTTGTGTTATTAGCATATTGAGTCTTTTACTATATTGTATAATCACACTGTCAAAGTTCAATGTTTAATATAGTCATGATGATGATAAATAATGTAACATAAAGTAAAATTAAAAAAATATTTTAACTTCAGTTAGATTATTAAAGTTAAAGAAAATTTTGAACCAATGAAAGGATATGCATACTTATTAAAAAGAAGTTTTAGGTAAAAAATTTAAAAATTTCTATTTTAAAATGAAATGTTAAAATTCGTGTATAATCGTGAGTTCAGACACAACATTTCTGTAGCTCTTTTTAGATTGACTCTGAAGGCGAGCTAAAGGAGGTTAAAAAAACGATAGTGATAATGCTTTCTGTATATTCAAAAGTAACGAAATGATACACAAAGGTCTCTTTCATTGTGAAACAATTAATTTCAAATTTTTGACATTTAGCTTCTATCTGATTATATGTTTCTTAAGAACAGTCTAACGTGTAACCCCTGAAGTTTTTACTCTCATTTTCGACCCTTTAAGTCACTGCGACATTATGAAATGATATTACAACTAAAAAAGAATATATATATATATTATGTAGAATTTTTATTTTTTTTTTCAATTTAGAATACCCCCAAATGATTCTAATATTATCGTTTTTAACAATAATTTAAAAAAAAATTAAAAAAGTTAAGGTACAAGAACATTATTGTATTCAATTTAAATTTAGTTAGTGTTTCGCACCAGGAGACAAAAGTTAACTATTTCAAAGTGTATATTCTGAATAAATTTTTTTATTTTTTTTTTAAACCGCGGGTGTTTTTTTTAATTTTTGGTCAGAAAATTAATTGGCATACATATATGTATATATAAAAAACATACACAGGAAAATAATAATAATAAAAAAACAATAGCAAATTTTATTTTTCCTCTTCATCATCTGTGAAAAATAAAATGTTATGAAAAATTATGAATTTTTATAAAATAATTTGTTTAATTGCTTTAATGATAGTAGAAAATGAAGTTAATGGTCAGAGTACTCATATTGAATTGGAGCAAGGAAATATAATTGGGGTGAATTGGCGAAAATTATTATAATTATAATTTTTTTTTTAATTCTTGTTAAAATTGTTTTTTTTTTTATTTTTGTTTCTAATTAATTATTCGAATTGGAAAAATTTATTTTAAACACATAATAATAATATGTTCAATAGAAGAAGTATAGAATTTTTGTAATATCAACTGAGAAAATTTGAAAATTTTTGAGGGAAAATAATAATTACCATCTATTCCACAAAAAAAAAATTAAAATGTAATTAAATCATTTTTTTCTCTTTTAAGAATGTTATTTTTAATTAAATTACCCAATGTTTATGATCGAAAAAAATAACAGTGATTAGCTAAAGAAGATAAAATCGTGTAATTAATTGCTGAAATCTAGAAAAAAAAAATTCAAATTTTATTTTTTTGCATTTTTTAATTAATTTTTAATTAACATAATTTGCAATTACAAAAAAAAAAAAAACATTAAATCATTTTTTTTCTAGCCGCATAATAACCATCATATTTCAGTTTTACTTAAATTTAGCGATACTAAATTGCATCGTCTTGTTTTAATGTTTTATCTATCTGAATAAGTTAGTTATTTGAAACTTTGCAAGATATTATTTTTTAATTTTAATTAAAAATTTTTATAAATTAATTTAGATAATTTTTTAAAATGAAAATATTAGGGTATAATAAATAGGACTGCCACCTTTCCGACTTTTGTTTATTTTTTAATACATAAAACATTCTGAAATTCCACTCTATATGCTAAATGATATATATATACATATATATAATTTTATATATGCACAGAATTATTATTATTACGAATTTTATGTACTAATTTTTAGAAAAATTACAAGTTAGAAACCTATATTATTTGAAGAAAAATTCTATAATTCTATATTTAATATATATAGCTGAAGGTATTTCCCGAATCATCACGGACATCGATTTTTGCTTTTCTTGGAGTTCCCTATGCAGAACCACCTATAGGAAATTTAAGATTTTCGGTAATTTAGAAAATTACTATTTTAAATTTATTTATAATTTAATGATTGATTAAAATTTAAGCCACCACGACCACATTCAAATTGGAAAAATACAACATTATTAGTGAATAATTTCAAACCATTGTGTCCTCAGATTCAAAATAGTATTTATGATGAAAATCCGAAAAGAATGTCCAGTACATCAACACAAATGATGAATGAGGATTGTTTATATTTAAATATTTGGTCACCAGAAGTAAATAATTTAAGTGTATAAATCAATCTTAATACTAACAACTGAATCGTTCAAAAAATAGATACCTACGTTTAATTAATTACTTTAAGTTTTAATGAATTTTTTTTAGGATGCCTTAAAATTCGGTAATTTACCCGTATTAGCTATCATTACTGGTGAAGAGATGTCTTTTGATTGGATACAAAATCGTCCATCAGGATTAGATTTATCAACAGAGGGAATAGTAGTTGTGGTCATTCAATACAGAATGGTGAGAAATTGCATTACCATTTTTCTTTAGATACTTTCTAGAATCGACAATATAATAAAATTATATTAACGATGAAAAATTTCAATTCATAAAATTGTGAATTCCAAAAAAATCTATCTCAGTTTGGCGATTCTGCTTTTAAAAAAAATAATAATTACTGTTTAGAATTTTGAGTTTTTCCATTGCTATGGAATTCTGAAAATAATCAGCCTAACTTTTCATTTATAATTTTCTTTTACTTTCATTTCTGGTAATTATATTTTTAAAAGTCTTACCATGTATTTCATGACGAAAAGGTTTCATATATCAATTAATTTTAACAGAATATATTTGGGTGGCTTGGTATCAACACATACGAATTTCCTGGTAACTTAGGTCTTGCAGATCAAGAATTAGCATTAAAATGGATTCGAAGTAATATAGAAAAATTTGGTGGCAATCCCAATCAAGTTACATTACTTGGCCATGGAACAAGTGGATTCTCTTTAGGATTAATTCATTTGTTTAGTCCTAAAGCTCAGAATTTGTTTTCAAAAGCAATTTTGATGTCTGGATCTGTTATTTCTCACGGACTCTCGGCAAACCAAAATTTATCGAATCAGTTAATCGAAAAGCTAGGATGTCAGGAAGACTCAAGTCATCAAATTTTGAGATGCCTGCGAGCAAAAAGTGTAACAGACTTATTAAAATCGTTTGAAAGTATTTATCTTAACGGTAATTATACAGAATTACTGGGTCCAGTTTTGGATCACTTTTTACCCGAACCGAAGCAATACGTTCCTAGAACTTTAAGTGAAGTTTTAAAGAAAGGAGATTTCATTAAAATGCCGATAATGATGGGGATTTGTACAAATGAAGGTTCTTTCATTCATGATTATTGGATTGATTTGGCTAGAGAAGGTTATGAACAATTGAAAAACTATATTTACTACACAGTTATCCCGAAAATTCTGAAAAAATACGATCTGGTTGAAAGTGGACAAGTATTGAAAACAATCAAATGGAAATATTTTCAAATGACACCGCGATATCCAAGTCATCTACTAAACGCCTTACAGAGAATCATATCTGAAGGAATTTACGAATCATCATTCTTTAACACTATTGAACTTATTTCAAGGTAATATTATTTTATTTTATTTCTGTGTGTAGACGACCTAATATTTAACTCAAATTATTCTATTTGTTTAAGGTCACTTGAGTCTAATTCGACACTTTCGTCAAGCTTGTACGCTTATGCGTTTCAAACAAATTTCAATTCAATGGATATTAGAGGTAAAATTAATTTATTTGGTGGAGCTTCTCACTCGTCAGATATGCCATTTCTAATGGGACCTAGTTTATTTCAAAGTATTGCTAGAAGAAGATTTTCCACAACAGAAGATAAATTGTCACGTAATCTAAGGCAATATTTTGGGAATTTTGTTAAAATTGGTAATCCAACTCCGGGTAGATTGTATGATGCTTGGTCTAATTTTGATGGAAAAAATAAATTCATAAAAATTTTGGGTGACTCGTTGACAGAAGATAACGCTGAAACGTATTTTGAAAGAAATTTGGAGAAAATAGAAGAACTATTAGAGAAGAGTTCTGGATCAGGAACTGTTCTCGCGTTTACAAATCAAGATTTATTAAATCCATATGAAATGCATAGTAAGGAAAAAAGCAAAACCAAAAGTGCGAATTACTATCAAAATTTACAAGATTTTCAATATATCAACCATTTAAAAAAAGTTTTTTCATTTTGGAATACTTTATTACCGAGTATTCGAAAGTCTGATAATCCTTACGATGGTGAACTACGCAATGGACGGGAAAATATAATGACAGGAGAAATATATGAATATAATCGTTATCGTTATGCTTTCTTTTGGATGTTAGGTTTAGTTTGTTTCTTGTTAGCTATTTTGGGTATTTGCATTTACATATTGAAGAAACAAAACCAAACGCAATGGTTTATATCGGATTTATGACAAAAATTTCAACTTCGGCAGAAACGTTTAGAGAAAGACAATGACGATTTGCCGAAGCTTGAAAGTACACCTTACGCTATAAGAAGACATTTATATTGGAACAGACAACGATCTCCAACACCCCAAAAAGTCAAAACAGCAACTATTGTTAGCAAAAATGTTCAAAATATCGAAGAAGAATTAAATAAAATCGATAACTGTGATTCAATTTCTTTGCAAGATGAAATTGAAATAAAAAATTGGAGATATCACTTAACGAGTGATCGTTTATAAACATTGGTTCGTAAAAAAAACTAAATTTACATATACTGTGTAAATATAATGTAAATGTGATATCAATTAAGCTTAAGTAAAATTATGTAATTTGTTTTGGTAATATTGGACATACCTACATACAAGAAAGAGAAATTAATTCCAGGTATATGAAAACAAACATTTACTAACTACCATAGAACTGATCGAATAATAAACCAGAGAGAAGAAACTTTGTCCAAAAATCGTTATTTTCGTTGAGAAACGCTTCTACAGATACTTTTAATGGATAATTATTATCAAAGCCTTAAAATGCGCTAAACATTAGGTTAAATAAGAATTTCAAGTATTGTATGACATATTTAAAAAAAAATACAATGTGTCGGAAAAACGTTTTATTTTCTGAAAATCATCAGTATAGTTTTAATGCAATTAAATTGTTTTTAAATAAAATAGAAATAAAAGGAAAATTTAAAGTTTTTATTGTTATGGAAAAATAAAATTGTTAGAAACAAAAATTTAACTAAGTATATTTTTTATAAAAATTTAAAACTTTGCTTTTAACTATTTATCGTAAACGTATAAAACGAAATAGTTGAAAGATAATGTATGTGCACTAAATTGAGTTGTATAAATAGGAAATATAGTATAAGTACATTTGATTTGAATTTATTCTGTTTTTTTATTCTGATTTTATTCTGATTTTTTAGTAAGAGTTTTTCAAGGTATGGTCGTGGGTAAGTTGTACATCCAGCTCTTAAAGTTTCATTTAAAGCGTTTTATTGAAAATAAACCAACATAAAATAGTAATTTAAAAAGTGTTAGCAACATTATATAAATTCTTTTTCTCTTTTCCCAAAGAAAGTAACAAAGCTACCAATTTTACGTAACTTACAATGGTAAACAATTCACGAATTTATCTATTATAATGGTATATTGTTAATATTTTTTTCACGTTTCACAATATATTTCACAATATATTTCAAGAGTTAGCCGCTACCAGATATGATGGAGGGATGGTCTATATATATAACACGGTCATATGCGAAAATCTTTGTATAAAAGAAACATCAGAAACATTTGGTTTTAAAACAAAGTTCTAACTCCTATTTGATACGGAAAGAAAAAATCATACCAATCGGATAATTTCGACTATGAACAAGAACTTGTTTTAATTTTTTTTTGATAACACTTCTTTTAATGGTAACTGGTAACCTTTTCATAAAAAAAATGTATCCAATTTGGTTCAGAAACAAAGTTGTTATATATGAACATTATTAATATATAGATTACATATATTGATTCTATATAAATCTAATGAGCTGACATTAAAAAAAGAATTTATACATACAAATAATGTATACAAATTATTAATTAAATGCTTACTTTTCTTACTTAATGTTTATAAAATTTATTCAACATGGTATTAAACAAACATAAATGTATAACAAAAACAAACATAATGTGTACATAAAATGTAAACAGCTCTATGAAAATCTACAATTTTTACAAACTCCTATAAATGTGTGTATGAAAAAGTTAAACAAATTTTATTTATTTTTTTTTTAACTTTTTCTAAAAGTTTTTTATTATGATGTGTCTTTTATTTTTGAGCATACCTATAAGAAATTCTTTTTAAATTTTTAATGAAGCAGAAATTTAAATTTTTTGTTTTATAAATAAAGGATAACAATATGTATATTTTTTTTTATATTAACATTAAGCTAAAAATAAGTTCATGTGGGGCAAAAAAAAAATAAAATTAAATTAACACGGTGACGAGTCGACACACGACGGCGGTACAAAATATAAAATAAAAATAACTCCCTCACGTAAAAGAAAAGTTTTTCAATTTAAGATCTGTGAAAAATTTACATAGAATGAAAAAAATTATAAATTTTTCTTTGAGGAAAAAAAGATAATTAAAAATGCATGTGGTGAATGTCGGTATAAAATATATCCTTTTTAAAAAATTTTTTTTTTGCATACTTTTAAAAGGATCAAAAAAAATTTTTTGGAAAATTTTATTGAAAGCTGAATCATGAAAATATTTTATAATACTATGTATTTACTGGAAAACTCTTTTGCAAACTTTTGCAAAAATTGTATACTTACTAATTATTTTTTTTATTATGAATTAAAGGATAATTTTTGTTAAATTAAATAATTAAAAAACAAACAAATTAATCTACAATACTACACTATAATTAAGAATTTATTTATTTATTTATTCACACAAGCTTAATACAAGCATTTATTTATTTACAAATTCAGTAAAAGCAGTAATATATACATATAGGATAAATTACTAACTTATTAAACTAATAGATTTTTATATAAATATAATCAAAAAAGGATAAAGCGTCTAAATAATTGAAAATAATAACATACATAAAAAGTTATATGTATTTAAATTACAATGAACTTGTCAAACATGCAAAAAATTTAGCCTTAAAAGAAGGATTTTCGAAACTGTGCGTGTGGAGGAGGTGGTTAAAACGATTAAAAATTCTGAATAAGGAATTCAGTGAATTGTTTTGGCCATAATTGGTCCTTGAAAATCTTATGTTCACGGTGTCAGAAACTAGCATACTCAGAAAAACACGTCATATTTTTACTTCTGAATATGGGTAGTTGTTGATTGAAGGAATCTAAATAAATTTCGAGCCTTCGATTGTCTTAAATGTCCGAATAATATCTGTTATATATAAATATAGTAACTTCCCTTCAAACGTAGAATAAATAACGAACTTTCTCTACTTATTTTTGGATTAGAACACAGTAGTTGATAAAGGAAATTTATTTTTGTTTGTTAAGATTTAAAAGCTTAAAATAAAAAAAGTGTAAAAAAATCTTTTAATTAAATGATTTTACTATAAAGTGAGTTTCAAATATAAAATAAATCTCTGTATTTTCTGAATTCAATTAATTCTTAGAAATTAATGTTTTTATGTTAGAAAATTTTTTGCCGTATATTTTCTTTAATTAAAAATAAAAATCTTTGTGAAAAAAAAATCCAACAAAATTTATAAAACTTTTTATGAATAGATTAAAAATTTATCTGATAAATAATTTTTTGACATTGCTATAAATTCTACTAAAATATCACTTTACTATAGTTTTGTAGTTTGGAAATTTTAAAAATTTTAATGCTACTATACTAAACATATTAAGGATTTAATTTGTAGAATTTTCCTTGTAATCTAATTCCACTTTTTTTTGATTGAATTATTTTACTCTCTTGATAGAGGATAGAAGCTGAATTATAAGTGAATTTTGTAATTTATTATTACATATTTTCGCTAGTTCAGAACGTAGTTGGCAGCACTCCACAAAATTATATATTTTCTTTTGTTAAGTATATTTTATTAGTATTTTGTTAGAGTTCATGAGAATTAAAAGCAGAACTTACCAACTTACCTTACAAATAAGAATAAAAAAAAGCACAGCAATATGCTCTTGGGATAGTATTTACTTTACAACGTAATCTCTGAATTATGACGGCTTTTTTAATGGTATAAATATGTATACCTACTTGTAGCAAAACAGTGCAAAAAATGAAAATAACATATCAAATTATAATATAGGAACAAAGAAAAATAAATTTCTTTTCTGTTAAACTTCAAACAAAATTCGAAATAATAAAAACATAAAATTATAAATTTTTTTTCTTTGAATTTATGGAAATAATAAATTCCAGATAACAATTTTCAATTAAATATTAAACAATTTTTTTTTTCCTGTTTTTTTTTTTTCTTTTCTTATTTCAATAAAAACGAACGCAATATAAATATTTATTTGGTTTTTTTCGTGTTCTATCGCAAATATTAGATAGAATGAAATTCTCAAGGATATTAAATGTAATCTTGTTGCTTCGATACAGACATAATAACTCAACTGTACACTATAAAAAATGATGCCAACTTGTCCTTTGAAAAATTTATCAGATCTGTAAAAAAAATCCGTAGATTTCCGTAGATTTGTACTGGGAAATAAAAATGGATTTTCATAACTAAAAATGATTTGATAACGATCGTAGGAACCTAAAAAACTTTAAGTACTGATTTTGACTCAGGATTCGATATGGGAACTGAAAGCAGCATATGCCTATTTTGTTTCTGCCATAAATTACACAATGTTTCTCTGGAAAAATTCTCTAGATTTTGGCATTATTCCGTAAATGATTAGTATAATTCTCTAGAATTCGGTAAATCGTTGTAAAAGCTCAAAAAAATTTAGTACATCTACGGAAAAATTCCGTAAGTTGGACTATAAGTAACAAACAAAAAAGATTTAAAATAAATAATGGAAATTTTCAATAGCTTAGCTAGAACCCTCTTACATACATTTATTTAGATTATTAAGGTTGATTATTTTTTGATAATGATATGAATTGCTAGGTATCTTTTTAATTGAGATTTGACCTAGTTAGTGTTTTAAAATACCTTAGTTGAATTCTAATTAAAATCATTATTTTTTAATCAATAAATTGCAATTTTTCTGTAGGAGTTTTTTTTTAATTAAAACCTTAATATTGAATTATTGCGATCTATTAAAAATTTTCATTACATTATTTTAAGAATTTAAATTAAAATAATGAAATAAAATCATAAATAGCATACTTCACGATTGTGCTCCAACCTATGACGTCTAATACTTTTAGTATCGAAATAATAGTAAAAACTGAAAAAACTAGCCGATTCTCTCGCATTCTACTTAAAATAGTACGCCCAATATACCTTGTAGAAAAACGTATTATATACGTCAATATTATTTTTTCTAAAATTAATAATAGTTTAGTTTCAAAATGATGGAAATTTCAAAACTGAGTCGCAACATTTTTTTTTTTTAATTATTTTATAATAAAGTTAGTAATATTTAAGAATTCCATTTAACTATAATCAT
Organism: Hybos culiciformis; assembly: GCA_964007475.1. NCBI lineage: Eukaryota > Metazoa > Arthropoda > Insecta > Diptera > Hybotidae > Hybos > Hybos culiciformis. The sequence goes on along the minus strand of OZ023274.1, from coordinate 9,464,016 downwards.
AGATTAAGAATACAGAAAGATGGGAAGATTCATACAACATTATTTTTGGTATTTTTATGTGAATGTGTTAGTAAAACAAAATAAAATACGTGATAATTATCAATATATGAAAAGAATTTTATTCAGTTTTACTAACACATTCACATAAAAATACCAAAAATGACTGAAAAAATGTTGTATGAAGCTTCCCATCTTTCTGTATTCTTGATCTATGCTATAATTTAAAATTTTAAATTATTCCAAACAAATTTAGATTTTATTTCATGCTTTTCTTTTTGGTTTATTTTTTCTTTGCTTTTATGAACGGAAAATTTTTTTTAGTTCTCATTATTATTAAAATTCTTAGAATTTTACATGGGTGGAGAATTACAATTTTTAAACATAAAAACACATATTTCTTTTTCAACAACATCATTAAGGTTTTTGTTGATAATAAATAATAATGGCATTAAATAAAGTAAGGAAAATAAGAATAAATCTCAATTGATTTGTTTTTTAATAAAGTCTAGTCCAGTTTTTCAATTCATAAAAAATTAATTTGTCGATTATAATTTTTTTTAGATTTTAAATTAAAAATCTTCTAAAAATTATTGAATTTTTTCCGTACTTGTTTCGTATTTTCGTTTTAATATCTAATCGTTATTAATTCGTATTTAAAATATATCTAACAATGGAATTTAATTTGCTTATGAACTTTCAACTCAATCAGAAATTTGTATAGAAAAATTTAATATGAGAGTATTAAATAAAAGTTTGAATATTTGAGAATTATGAGCCTGATGGTGACGAAAATTTTAATCTACATAAACAAAGAACTACACATTATTTTCCGAATATTCTTATTTTTACTTTTCCCTTAATTGAAAATGAAATGGAATGTCTTAAACTTGAATCTTTTAATATTTATTTTTAATTATAATTACATAATAAAAAGTAACAAATAAATATTAAGTAAATATTTAAGTTTCAAATAAATATAGTAGTTATAATTTCTTTTCTTATCTATATTTATAATGAGATTTTTTTTTTAACTATCAAAATTATTTCTGAATTTTTGAAATTTTTGAAATAATTCAATTTGTATTATATTTGTAAATATACAACAAATATATGAGTACAAAATTAATTTCAAAACTGCAAATATCAATTTAATACGAATTGTAAATCTAATATCTAAACAAAAAAAAAAACGATTATTTTTATGTTGTAAATCAAGTTTTGAAGAACAAAGAATAATTTAGTTTTTGAAATGGAAAATATTTCAAATTCGACCATCTATCTATTAGATGCATAATGAAAATTGTAATACAATATAACTCGCGCACTTTATTCACATCAATGGTTTCAGTTTATACGGCATAGAATTTAACTTTTATTTTACAAAAATTCCTGTAATTTAATATTTTTTTAATACCTACCTAGGTAAAAATATTTTAAGAAACAATATTTTCAATTTTATATTAGATCTTTTGATTTTTCGCCACAGTTTTATTGTTTTATGATCATTATTATTTTATAAATTAATTATAAAATAATAAGCTAATGAAAATTAACTTTTCACAAAATATTTTTTTATATTATGTATATATAAGAACCTTAAAGTTTATCTTTATAGAAAGAAAAAAAAAATATAAAAATGGTATAGGTTTTCAAAAATTCTACAGAATTAAATTTATTATAATATCCTAAGGGATTTTCAAAAAAAAAAGAAGAAAACCTAACAAAAGTTTAGATTAAACAATTTGAAAACAAATACAAACTTTTTAAATAGAAATTCCAAGCATTTTCGAAAAGATAAAACGCATAACTTATTTTTCTTAAATTTTAAAATTTTATGTGTTTCTGACCGTCTTTATAGTTGATTCTACTTTTCAATTAGTATTTACCAATACTTTTTTTTTTTTTTAGACAGAGATTATATATATAAAATATCGCGTACCTAATTTTTATTTTTTTGATATTTATACGAAATTTTTGTCCAAAATTTCTTGATATTGAAATATTCTAACCAGTAACCTATCAAGGTGCGGAATAATTAAAACGTAGAAAGAACTTTATCTGATTAGAAAAGTTTGTCCTTAGCCAATATACGAATAAATAATTATAGAATTATATTTTATTTTATAGAAGTATTTTACAAATTTATAATTAAAAACAAATTTATAATTTTAAAATCCGAAAAAATATCAATCAGTCGAGATAACTTTTTTGATCATCCTTGCTGAAAGTCTTGAATACTAAATAATACTTATATATGTGCTCCTTATACGAACTTATAGCATATAAGTATTTGCAGTTATTTAATATGACTAAAAAACTTAATAAAACAATTCGAACTGAGTAATTTAAGTTTGTTATAACTATAATTATATTTAAATACTTTTATATTTTATAAATAAGAATAAACTTTTAATTTAGTTAAAAGTTTTTACGTAGGTAGTTTTTTTTATAATAAGATTTTAAAATACTTTCTTATTTAATTGTTATAAATTTTCTTTTATATTTTGTGCAATTTTCTGGCGTACATTCAAGTGAATGGTTTTAGAATGGATTATTCATGAGACAAAGTGATTCTTAAGTATATTTTCACGTTGTTGTACTCGTATATCTTTCAACATGTTATCTTTATCTAATAACGAAATGAATTTACTGAAAACGCACACAATAAATTTTAATGTTATTATCAAATAAGTCATTAATGTCAGAAACAAATAATTTTATTAAAACATTGACATTTTTAAATGCAATGTTATTAAAAGAAAACATATTAAAAACGAAATAAGAGGAAATGTTTTTATTCATAACACAGTTAAACTGCATCGCAAAAATATGAATTTAAGAAAAATTATACTGTAAAGGACAAAATAAAATTTTCTTCATTCTTAATATGTTAAAATGAAATGTAAATTTTGAGAATTTTAACGGAGACTAAATCAATTTTAATAGATTTTATCTTATTTCGCATTTAAACTAGTGTTTCGTTTTCAAAACGATATTATGTTTACCAGAAAATTCTTAAAATCTAGTTTTTCATTAGATTTGAATTGTGCATTAAAAATTGAAGATATGTTTGTTAACACTCTTTATGAGTTCGCAGTAGTTTGTAAAAATTATTTTTAAATTAAAACTTATTTAATTTTTATTTCGAAATCACGTAAAACGCATTATTTAAGTATAATGATTCAAGGCGTTTACAAACTGTTTGTGATCTTCTTGAAATGAAAAACGTAGAAATAAAAAACATATAACAAGTACATTTATTTTTTTCATTAAATATAATGAGAGAACTTACAGAAATTGTCTTTGTAGATAATGACAATTCGTTCAGTGCTCTGATAATTTGAATTTCATTGGAAAATGCTATGAAAACTTAACTACAACCCATTTGTCTTACTTTTTTTTTTTTTCTCAAAATATTAACATATTTTTCCGCAAGGAGTTAATAACCATTAAAATAAATTTCTTCCATTTTTCTTTCAAGTACATTTTATTTTGCATCATTAGGAAAATAATTTTTTTTTTTCTTTTAAATATTGGAAAACTTGCTATTCGTTCTTATTTTTTGATTTTTAGTATTGTTAGTAAATTTAATTTATTCTGTTGTGGTTGTAAGTGCAGTGGTAATAGCGGTTTGAAGTATTTTTTTTTTGCTCTCTTTGTTAATGTTATTTATCTACATATTATATAAAAATAATTTTGTTCTTATTTAACTAGAAATTCAAATATCTTTTTTATTTTCATTTCATTTTCATTTTATTTAACTTAGTCTGCTTAAGAAATAAATTTGAAAGTATATTTTTATAAATGATTTTTAAAAAGAATAGTAAATAATCATTGATTATAGTAATAATATGTTTATCCCTATAACAATATGATAATTATATCATTTAGATTCATTTAGTATCATATCTAAATAACCATAAAAAACTATCAAATGTCTTAAATAGTATTATCTGGTATTAAAATATTTTAATGTGCATGTCTTCGGTAAGTTGTATTTACATTCGCAAATTTAGCTCGGTAGATGGTCAGTTAAGTAAATTGTATTTACATTTCCCTATAATGTAAATTGTATTTACATTTCCCTATATTGTATTTACTTACTTCATTTTGAGCTGCGTAATACTATAAACAAAAATAATATCACTCACACTCACAATATTTCACTTTTTGTCTTTTATCACTAAAAGAAAGAGAAATTAAAGTAAAATTAACGTGGAACAATTCACTTTTTTTCTTTTATCTCTAAAAGAAAGAGAAATTAAAGTAAAATTAACGTGGAAAATTTCCCTTTTTTTCTTTTATCTTTATTTTTTATTATAAATTATCTCTATATTCTCTCTTTGCACTCCCTCTCACATGCAGATTAAAGCAGTATACAATACATGTTAATCAAATTTGTTATAACAACTCGTTGTTATACACATAAACACATAGACACTTGTCAATATTATATCACTCGACCTTCGGTCTAGTGATATAATTTTGACTCGTGTCTATGTGTTTGTGTGTATACAGAACTCGCAATTAATAACAAATTTTCATAACATGTATTGTAATCTACTAATAAATATATTATAATGTGTGTAAATGAATTCATGATCTATATGGCTTTATAAGAAGTTTATATGTGCCTATTATTTTGCTCGATGATATTATAATTATTATGATTATAATTATTATATTATAATTATTAATAGTAAAATTATAATAACTTTTAATATTTATCAAATATCATTATATTTATTAACATAATTTTTATGTAAAATAATAATTCAAAGGTCCATAAAACGACAATATATCCTTTTTATTCTAATTTGATAAACTTAATAAAGCCTATACATTTATTTAAAAGTATTCAAGGAGAAAAAGGACAAAAATATTTAGAAAATTAAATAATTTTTCTTTTTTTTTTATTTTCTTTGTATATAATGCGTATGCGAATATAACTTTTACAACTTTCATTTCAAACCTAAAGGATTTAAAATTATCAAAATTTTTTAAATTTTGTAGAAGGCATGCTACTGAGTACTTTACACTTACCATATCTGTGTATATGTACTTGAACAGGCGTTAAAAATATTAATAATTAATTTCCTGCTTTCAAAGTTTCAAGAATATAAATTTATGTTATTAACTACAAATGTAAATTAAAGAAGGAAGAACAAAATTTAATGCATAATATAATATTATAAAAAATAAATAACAAGAAGGGCAAACACCTGTGGAAACCGTATCAAGTTGGTTGTCATAAATTTGCCAAAAAAAATTTATTATTTCTAAATAAATAAACCAAATAAAGGATAAATAATATAAGTTGAATAAAATATTTATCTTTTCACCATAAAATTTTTTTGTTTTTAAAAAGAATTCAACTGGAATTCACAATGCTCTTTAATATCTGGAAAAAAAATTTTTTTGATTGTTCCTTTATGAACATAAAAGTTATAAAAGACAAAAAAAAAGGTCTTAAATTAACTCCCATATAAAATTAATAACATCATTTATTGGGTTTATTTTGTTTTTTACAACTTAAATATAACGTGATTTATATAGAATTTTTATTTTATCACTTTCCTTGTGTAATTTTGTCCTTTATTTTTTTTTTTAAATTATTCTAAAAACGTTAGTTTAAATGCCCAATTAATTTGAGCTATTAAATTTTTATGAATTTAAAATCAAATTTCTATTAATTTAATTTCTTTTCAATATTCAAATCCAATGAAAAAGGAGATTTAAAAAAAAGAAAATTCAAAATTACAAAAATAAAAGCTAATATAAAAGGAAAATTGAATCTAAGAAATTTCAATTCTAAATAAAATTTTCTTTGCCTTTATTACATAAGAATATCTAGAAAATTATATTTTCAATAAATTGGTGCAAATATTAATTATACTTTATTTTAATTTGATGGTTTGTTCAAATTGATAAGAAATTCATCTTTAATAGAAGAAAATGATTGTCTGTTAAGCTTTTAACATGTTACTTTCACATAAATGAACAATATGTTTTTGTTGAATTTGATTCTGTTTTTTTTTTTTATTGAATAAACGAATAAACCATATTTTCATTTCAAATTAAAGAAACAAAGAAAATATTAAAGGAAAATATTGCTAAAATATGTTTTCCTTAAAGGGTGCCAAATCAATAAAAATATTAAAAATAATACGAAAACAAATACATGTAGGTACCAGTGGAAGCAGTCTAAGGTGCTCCAGGTGCAGAGCACACTCTCTTAAAAAATACCTTGTCAAAATAAAATTATAAAAAAAATTATAACTAGCTAGATTTTTTAAATCAATATGTTTTTTTTTCAATACATACTGGCCAACAAAAGTACTCTGAATATTTCCAAAAATCGCGTTAGAATCTGAGAAAAGTAAAAACTAAAAATTTACCATTATCGCACCGCAATTATAGTAAAGTTATAACAAATTTTTTGGTGCTAATCAGGTGCTAGCCCAACTTGCTTGAACAAAAGTAATAAAGCTTTTTATTTTTCATATAAAAAATTTCCAGCATTGCGCATGCGTAATCATTTTACACAAGCAAAATAACAAAAAATAAATCCTTTTGTGTGCTACAAAATTTCTGCACCTCTCTATCAACAAACGAACATTATAAACAATTTCTGATCCTACACAAAAAACTCTAGTGGAAAACTGTGAAGGTGTGAGCTTTTTATATTGTTTTGTGGTTTTGATGTTTTGCCGCTCAAGGGAATTTTTCTCCTCTGAATATAAGAATCGTAAGATTCTGAAAAGTAAACGGTTGTAAGTGACAATAATGTTGTCTTTAAAAAAAATGTCTTTCGAAATGTTTTTGTTAAAATTTAGTTTAATGCTTCTCAGGAAAATTTTGGAATAAAAATGTTCTGAACGTGAAATATTCTAGTTGCGTTTGGTTGGTGTAATTAAATCTCAAAAGGAAATTACAGTAACAAAATGCTTGTTGAATTTTTTTACACAGAATATTTTTATTTTAAATTTTTTTTGAGAAGAAGCACTATTGTGAAATTAAATTTAATTCTAAACATTATAAATTATAATTAACTACAATCTAGATTAATAAAAATAAAAAAAAAAAAATAAAAAAAAAAATGGAACCATAGTCCCTCTACGTCCTTGTCAATGGTTCTGCACACCTTCAAATAAAAGTTACCGCACGCCACTGGTAGGTACATGTATGTTACAAAAAGAAAAGATATATTTAGATGGAAAATATTTTTTATTTATTCATTGAGATAACATGACACAGGCGCCGTGAAATAAAACTGCGTGAAATAAGACCGCGCTTCGCAAATACATTAAGACCGCGAGGTCTAATTACATTTTGTGATGGCGGTCTTATTTCACTGTTTAGAATGAAATTAAACCGCGTGGTTATTCTCAAAAGTGAATTAAGACTGCAACCGCACGTTCTAAATTATTTCATGCGGTCTTAATTCATGCGGTCTTATTTCCATCTCTCCATGACACAGAGTAGATTCAAATAAAAACCAATTATCACTCATTTACAAGGAAAAAAAGAAAAAATAATTTCGTATAATATCTAATTGCATTATTTTTCAAGTAACACATTTGTATAGTACAAGTACTATATGTACAATATGCTAAAAATACTTTTAATGTTTTTAATAATATGATATCATTATTTTTAAGCTTTTTTAATTAAATAACAAACTGGAAATTTTTTCATTTTTTATAATTATTAGGAATTACAAGGAAAAACAACATCTCTAGTTTGTAATTAAATTTATGTAATCTTAGATATATTGATACATATACAAATACATTCATAGAAGTAGCAGTAGATACATAGAAGTAAATGGAAAAGAAATATTATTAAGTGGTTAATAAGATATTAATCAAATTCTTAAAAATATGTGACCGGCATACGCATACAGATTATTAAAACTGGATTTATACCACTTATAATTTATGATCAGTAATAATTGTAATATCTAAATCCTTTTTTTTTGCTCTCTTGAAAAATGCACATTTTGAAGATTTTATTAGTGCCTCCTATCAAAATTATATATATATGTTACTTATAACATCTGATGTTCATCTCAAACTTATTATGTGTATGTTGGTAAAAAAAAAGTTTTTAAAAATTTAATTTATTTACCTGTAAAAAATAAAAATACCATATACAAATAACCACATCAATGTAATTAAAAAAAAAAAAAAAGAAGATATCAAACGAAATTTTTTAAACTGAAAAATTGTATGTACATATTAACATAGAACATAGAACAATATTTAAAAATTTTAGCACCACATTTATTTTTCAGGTAACATTCAATTGCAAATACATCAACGACGCAAATTAGAAAGAAGATTATTTCAAGAGCTTAAAAGCTGAAATTGAAATTGAAACTCAATAAATGAAAAATATTATATATATTTAGTGGACCATATTTTGCTTAATTAACAATGTTTTTAGGAAATGATTTTATGTTTTTCTGTACAAATTAATAATACTCTTATATAATAAAGGTAATATTTTAATTGGAAAAATATACAAAATATTTATTCCTCTAATTTGTAATATTTTTCAGAAATTAATTAATTTTTGGTATTTCAAAAATTAAAATATTTTATGAAATAATGATGAATTTTGTGCGGTAATATTTAATTTTTGATAATTTTAAAGAACAACGATAAAACTTTTTTTGTAAATTTTTGACATATTTGTTATATGGATATAAATTTAAGGAAAATTTCGGAGCAGTGTTCTTTATAAGTACCCACAATACGAAAGCTCAGCTTGAGTTTTTAATTACGTTTTTTCCTGCCTTTCATTGAAAAATGAATTAACTTGTTGTTAACTTGTTTTGCTATGAAGGTATATTTCAAATCGTACAGTATTCAGAAAAAGTGATTGGAGACACAGAAAAAAATTACTTATTTTCGCTGACTGAAATGAAAAATAATTTGAAACAAACTTATATATGGTACTAGTTGTACCCGCACACACGTTGTTGTGGAACACACGTTTTAAGTGAAATTTTTGTTGTCAGATTGATGAATAATTATAGGAGCTAGTTTGGGAAAATATATAAGAAGAATTAATATTTATCATTTCTACTTATTCAACACTTAATTGCATTAAATCGAATGATATCCTTCCCTTAAACAGGTTTCCAAACCAAACCAAATTTGTGTTTTTATTCATTTCCGCTTTTTTTGAATCAAATTTGAATGAAATCGGAAGAACTTTTGCAGTCCTCCCCGGGAGGGGTTTCTGGGAGGCCATTCAAATTTTAAAATAGCCTATAACGACCCCGAGACAAAGAGACGGTGTAAATTTCGAAACGATCGGTTGAGTGGTTCAGTTTTTAATATTTAATATTTGATTTCTATATATTCGAAAAGGCTCCTAAAAAGAGGGGGGCCAAATTTTTTGTTACGAAATTCGTGTGTTTAATCATTTTTATGTACCAAATTTAAATGAAATCGGACAAACTTTTGAAGTCCTCCCCTAGGGTAGGAGGTCAATAAATTTTTTGTTACGAAATTTGTGTGTAATCACGTCCTCCTTTTACATACCAAATTTGAATGAAATCGGACGAACTTTTAAAGTGCGCCCCCCAGGGGAGGCCTCTGGGTAGGAGGTCAACAAATTTTTTGTAACGAAATTTGTGTGAAATCAGTTCTTCTATTTACGTACCAAATTTGAATGAAATCGGACGAACTTTTGAAGTCCGCCCCCGGTGGAGGTCCCTGGGTAGGAGGCCAATCAAATTTTAAAATAGCCTATAACGACCCCCGACCTGACACAAAGACATGGTGTAAGTTTGAAAACGATCGGTTGAGCGGTTTAGGAGCCTATTCGGAACAGACAAACAGACAAAGGGACAACTTCTGCTTTATATATTAGATTAGAATAATTTCTTAACACCAATATTCCAATATTGTAATGTATAGTAATGCTTGACGATATTGAAACTACTAATTTGAATCCACAAATAATGTTTGCGAAACTATCAGTTGGGAAATTTTTTTTGATAATGTCTAGCCTCCTTTACACGGAAAATAAACGTAAGTGCAAACGTGTGTAGATGTACAAATTAAATGTAGTATTTAATATTTATAGGTATTTTAATATGAAAATCGTTTTTTTTACAGTAAAAGATAAATAATATATGTATTTAATTTTTTTATATATTTGAAGTTAATTTGTTTAATATAATAATTTATTTCAACCGTACTTTAGACTCTTTAGAATTCATAAATATTTGCAAAATTTTTATTAAATTCATCGAATCAAAAATATTTAATTGTATAAAATACAAATTCTGAGAATATTTTTGTCGTCATACAAATGCAAATTTTTTTATTTAAATTTTATATTATAAATTGTATCTGTAAGGCATATGTAATACCTTTTAACTCGAAATCTAATTGTAGTAATTTATTTTATGTATTTTTGTTAATTAAAGGTAAATGAGACATGAGTAAATAAAAGTACGATTGTTTCAGTTTGCAAAGGTATAAATTCTAGATAACAACTATATGTGAAGAAGTTTTCTTCAGTTTGACGAAAAAAAAACTGGGGCAAAAAAAAACTTAAGAGAAGATATAAAGCCATTGAGGCTTTCACGAAACCTTGAATTTTGATGAGCCATATAAATTTCAGTTCAAACTTATGATACATGTAGTAATAATAAACTTTCTTTAAAAAAATACTTTAATGTTAGCAAAAAAAAAGTTTGTTGTTGAAAAAGAAATAAAAATTAATCCTTATAGAATTTGTGTAAAATTAATTCTGTGCTTAAATTAAATTTTGCCTCACGACTTCTCTTAAGAGATCATTTACCTTATTTTGTCCTTTAACTTAAGAAAAAATAAAATAAAAGGTATTATAATATTATGTATATGTATTTTATGTAGATATGTATGTTTATATCAAGTAAATGGCTTTAACTAATAATGGGTGAAATTTTTAAGTAAAAAAAAATATATATAAATAAAAAAAAAAAACAATAAAGTTGATTTGAAATGCAGAACATGTTCTTTTATTCAGTAATAGGGAATGATTAACAGGACGTATATTCAATTCAAATAAAATCTTATAGGATAATAAAAAAAAATAAATTTAACAATTGTAGCCTGTAATAAAGAATAATTTAATTATAAAGTTAGCAGATAAATTTTTAATTAGCAAACCCCACTTTTGAAACAAAATTTAGTAATTGTCTAAACATTTTTCAATTTAAATAAATAAAAATATCTTAAAAACAAAATTAAGTAGATTACAAATCAAAAATATTCTTTATTTCTTAATTTGAATTGAACTCAAAACATATCTGAATAACAAAAATATTAATTTCTACAAATAGAAAATACCTAATTTTATTTCTTTCACTGAAATATTTTATGAATGAAATCTTATTAACAATTTTAAGAGAAAAATTTTACTACGAAAAAGAGAAAAAGTAAGGATGTCGTTGTATGTATATGAAAAAGCTTTTATCTTTCATTCAAAAAAATAAATAAATCCTTAATGCAAAAAATCTCATATAGTGAACATTTTTTGTATAATTATTATCGTGTTATCATTTGACACAAATATATATGGAAAATTGGCGGTTAACTATTTTGTGTTTTTCTTTTAAGAGTGTATCAAATTGTTATGAAAATTATATAACCGGAAAATTTTATTTAAATATAAGAAATTGCCATTGATAATTTTCAGTGATTGTCGGAACGTTTAAGTGTTAAAACATAAAAAAATCGAGGATAAAATAAATTATATATAAAAAAGAAAAATTGAACTGTTGAGTGTTCTTGTTTTTTTTTTTTTGAAGAAAAAAGGAAAAAAAAAATTTTTTGAAGGAAAAACTTTGGACTAAAAAAAAAGGATTTTTCATAAAAAAAACTAAAAAAAAAAATACTTTGAAGTTAAAGTAAAGGATAAAAATAAACAAATTATGTAGTTCAAATTATAATTATCATCTTTAATTTCATTGTTCAAAAAAATTGAAGGGATTTAAAATTAAAAAACAAAATTATTTAATTACCTTCTTGAAGTTGATTTTGACATTTCTTATTTGCATACAAATTTCTAGTTTTCACGGTAAACTATTTAAAATAAATGCAATAAAAAGTTACATCTTAGAAAAATTCAAGTAATTATAAAATTCAAAACAGTACAATTATGAAAACACTTCCAATTATAATCTTAGACTTAATGGAAAATTGAAAACCCCAAAAGGACAATTATAGTAAAAAGTTAAAAAATATTTTCAAGTAAAAACAAAATTATGGTTTTTTTTAATTAAATTTATATTTATAAAAAAAAAAAGAAAAACTCAAAAAATTCACGGAATTTGAATTCTTACAAATTCATATTTTTTTTTAGTCATTTAATTCCTGTTTTCAATTATATTTTTTTTTATTTTTTCACTTGAAAAATAATTAAAATTCAAACTTGAAAATGCAAAAATGTAAATTAATAAAATAAAAATAATATAGTTTTCTTATAGCCAAGGGAAAAATTCTCAAATATATCCATATATATTTTTACCCAATTCATTTTAATTCCAAAATTATTGTCGAAGGTTGACAGGCTGATTTTAGATTTGTTTAAACATTAAAGAAAATATATATTTCGAATAAATTTTTTTGCCATTGTCAAATCCTCGTTCAACAAAAATTTAGGGATCTAATGAAACCACAGACCAGGTATCAATCTGTCACTAAACTGTTACAAATGCAAACATTTTTTTAAACTAAAGTTTTCTTTTGCTGCTGACATAAATTTGAATTACAATCGAACTTGAAAATCAAAAAAGGAAAAGTTAAATTTAAATTTAAAGATTTTTAGTTGTCGTTGTTTTTGTTACAAAACTTACAAGACACAAGTTCTGTGACTGTGACAAAGTGTTGATCCATGAGTCTCATAAGATTCAATACATGATACGCAAATGAATATATATGTGAAAATTAAGACTTTTTAAAATTATATAAAAATAAAACTAAAAGTCCTATTTTCAAGAATGTTGCTTTTACTAAAGGAACTTTAAATAAAAGATTTTAAAAAAATACTTAAACAAAAATTGGTGAATTTTGAAAATTTTACAATCTGTTTATATAGACTTAGAATATACTTATCATGTCAGTGAACAATGAACCAGCGATTATGGGAAAAGTTCAAACATTATCAATTAATAGTTAGAATAAAAATTATAATTTAAAAAAGTTTTTTTAATATAATTTTTCAATTCCTTATATTCGTAAATTCTTTTCTATAATTATTAGTCTCCTTTTCTTTTTTAATTTAAAAAGATTAAAAGCATCTGCATTCCATTTGGGAAATATCTTTTATGTTAATTTGAAAAGCGATTAACTAACTATACACAAAAAAAAAATAAAATCATATAAACTTTCATCAAATTAAGTAACATATGTTTTATGTTGTGCAAAACATATATATTTTAAATTGTAATTCAGTTTATTCATTAAAACCAAGTGTTTTTTTTTTCAAAAGGAACGGATATGTTATTCAAAAATTTCTTTGCACGGAAAATGGAATGGAATGAAATTATTTCATGTGTAAACCGTGTAAATAAATTTTATTTCTGTAGAATAAAAATATATGCATAATGATTTTATACATAAAATTTTTATGATTTTAAACAGACAGATTGATGAAAAAAAAAATTGTTTTTAATTAACAGAATTCTGATTTTAGATTAAAAGATACAAGTACATAGTAATAATAAAAGTAAATAGTTATTTGTTGAAATAAAAATCGTTTGCCTTTGGATATTTTTTTCTTTCAGAATAACAAATCTAAGATTTTTTTTTATAAAAATAAAATTAAATTGATTTCAATTTATTTTAGTGTTATTAAAAGTTATATGTACTTTATTCAATACAACATATTCATTATATTCCCGACTATAAGATAATTAAAATTCGGCTTAAAATTACACTATAACTTTTTTATTATCTTTAATTAATAATAAAAAAATAAATTAATTAATAAAAATAAAATAGAAATTTATTTCTCATTTATTTTATTTTTCATTCCAATTTGAAAATTAATTAACTTTTTATGTAACTACAAAATGACCACCAAATATAAGATTGTTTTTCTAAATACTATACTAGAATAATAAATTAAAATAAAAACTAAAGATTAGGTATATACTGGAAATATTTTTTTTAAAGAATCAGAGCAGGTAAATAATCAATTAAAAGCTTATTAGATCGACAATACCAGTTTTCTTCCGAGATTAAGATAATTAATTAATCTCTTCAATTTAGATAGAATGTCTGAGAAAATGATTATTTAAATAAATAAAAATTTAATTGTATAGAAAAAATATGAAGATTTATACTAAACAGGTATATTATGAAGCTGATGCATTAAATATTTGAAAAATTACATTTTCAATACTACGGTGGATCGCCTCGCCGTGTACTAAATTTAACGAGTTATTCTTTTAGCATTTAGGATTAATATACAAAAAAAAAGTATTTTCGCTATGACCAAAAAAAAAGTATCGATTCAACCAAGTTACCTAAAAACAAACCAAAAATTTTACTTGCTACACATTTTTAGTTATCTAAATCGATTGTTTTAGCACCTTAGATATCTCTATTTTTTAATTGTTGAATAACATCCTGCAAAATACTTTTTTTTATTGTGCAAATGTATTACTAATTTATGGTTAGGAAAAAAATTAAAAATTAAAATAGAAACATAGATTAATTGCACCTCTAGCTAAACATATTCTGAATTATCTGGAGTATAAATAATTTAATTTTTTTATCGATTGTAATGTAATTACGAATTATAATTGCATATTAACATAATAATGTGTAAAAACATAATTACAGGACATCATAATTATGAATTTATGTTGGGCGAATGATTTTATTTGATTGATAAAATTGCGCAGAGAATGTACACAAACAAAAGGGCGAAAATAAATGCTTTGATTTGAATTGACGTCAAATCATCACAATCAATGAACATAAAACATATTTTACGCACAAAAAAAAAAAAAAATAGAAGAATGCAGTTCGAAATTTATTGAAAATCTCTGAAAACAAATAAATTCCAACGCAGCTTTATTTTTTTTTATTATTATTAGAGTCGTAAATAAAAAGTCTTCCTTTTACAAATTAAATTAATGCTTTCCACATGTTAATATTATTTTCATTAAAAAAAAATTCAATTTATTTTATATAAAATATTTATGTTGGTTGCAAAAGATTTTTTTTTCAAAACAATTTCACAATAATTTGGAAAAAAAAAATTAATAAATCTTTAATATTAAATCATATTGGTACATCTAAATTACATGACGGGATTATAATGAAAATCTAATAAGATACCATTTTTCATAATAAAACCTTCAATTTTTTATATATCAGATTGAACAACTGTATTAATTATGTGACAAAATTTAAGCTTTCACCATAAATAACAATAAAACGATATTTAATCCAAGAACTGAACATTGATACATCAAAACTCAGTAACACAACATTTGCAAGGAGAAATTTATTTATCAGCAGACGTGTATAGTACGACAAAGTAAAAAACTCAAAAACTATGAGAAATTCTCCTTTTTGTATAAAATAGATCTTTTTTAATATTCTTTCTGTATAAAAAAAAAATGTTATATAATATTATTATAATGTTTCACGGAATTGTTGATATCATATAAATACATATATGTAATTAAAATTAAGCTCCCTTTCGGGCTCCTTATATTTTTTATGCACAAAAATGGAACTTGACTTTTAGTAGAAAGTAATGGGGAGAAAATTTGTTATTCCCATTTTAAGTAGGTACTTATTTTATGTTTTTTTTTTTTTTAATTTTAAATTTTATCCCATTATTGTTTATATTTTTCTTTTAATTTTCTTCTTTTTTTTTTTTGATAAAAGCTAATAATAAAGAATCAAAAGAAAACATTTTTTTTTCTAGAATTTATGGTTTAATAATAACAAAATCTATTTTAGTCACATCATTTTTCATTAATGGTTCTATATTGTTGTTTTGACACTCCCTGTCTCAATAGTTTTTTTATTTAGTGTAACCTAAAGAAAAAGTTTTTTGTTTTTTTTTTTTTTATTATTATTTTGGAACCATTAAGTATGTGTTTTTTTTTTTTTTTTGAATCATCAGTAAGAATTGCTATACTTCAATTAAAATTTATTTTCTTTTGTATTTTGGAAAATTAAGGATTCTGTTGGAGAAAATAATTTATTGAATTTTCGTCTAAACTTTTGACTTTTATTAATGATATATTTTCTTCATTTAATTATAAGAAAAATCTTTTATTTTTTTTTCACTTTTCAATGTAATTACTTGTAAAAGATTTCAAAAATACATATATGTAATTGATGAAAATTTTGTTAAATACCTATTTATAGTTATGTATAACACAAAAAATGATGTCAAGTATACCTGGTACTCTTTTAAGTGAAATGTCCAAAATTTTATTGAAGTTAAAGCTGTAGTTATTATTTTATATTAACTACTTCTTTCTTTTAAGGACTTGTCATTAACTTTTATTTTGACAATAAGAGGATTTACATTTGTACGTGTGGGAAAAATTAAATAAGAAATAAAAAAAAAATTTACTATAATAAGTAGAAATAAAATTACGTTTTCATTTTATTATATTTCCAGCAAAATTAGTATGTACTTTTTTTTTTTCAATTTCTCAATGTTGCAATACTTTTTTATTAACATAATAAATTTTAGGAAACGAAACCATCATTTTTGGGTAAAAAAAAAAAAATTACACAATTTTAATTAACAAGAAGGCAATAAAAAAAAATTCTCAAATTGATGTTAACAAAATATAAATACCTAATTTAATTTAAAATGAATAAAGTAGAAATATTTAATTTTGAATCTAAAACTGAATTTAAATAATAAATTTTAATGTATACATATATTATAATAGTGAAATTAAATTATATATTTAATATTATTTCAATTGTCTTTACATGTTTTATCTTTGCGTAGAGATGATCATGGGCAAACCTAAAACTTAAATCTATATAAAATATTCATTACTTAAAAATGGAACGAAAGAGATTCTGGCGTAAAACTTTTTATTATTGACAAAAAAAAAAAATTAAAATAAAATAGAAAGAAAAATTGGAAAATTAAATTTAGATTTTATATTTGATTCAATTTGGTTTTTTTTTTTTAAGTACATACCTTCTATATATGCGCATTAAAGAAGACTAAATTAAATGAATATTCCAAAATTGAATTTAATTTTCATTATACTGGGGACCTTTTTGTTTTTATAAAATTGACTCAATTTCGAATTAGATGCATATATAATTATACCATAATGTTCAATAAAATGAAATTTTTATTATTAAACGTTATGTGAGTATATAGATGTCAAACTGACGAAGACAAAAAATATTCTATAGCATTAAAGTAATTTTAATTAAATAGAGTTTAGAGCAATTGCATCCAGCCTGTCTTTATACTATGATCAGAAGATAATAAAAATAAGAAAAACAATACAATTACGACCAAAATAAAATTCATTAAAAATATTCGCGGTTTATATAAATTACATTACGTATAAACATTATTTTATTGATTTTCTTGTTATTTTAAATATTGTTCTAAAAACTAGTCTGCACACCATTTTTTTGGTACTATTGCTATTGCCTTTTTGTCCAATAAAAGGATTGATTCAGTTAAAATATAATTAATTTTCAGGGGTTTTGATTTCGGGCACCCTATCACCCTATCGAAAGTTTGTGATTTTAATAAATTTTATCTTTTAAAATAACAAAAAGTTAAAGACTTTAAACCCGCTTAAATTTTAATTATATGAATGTTCCTTTTGGCAAGTGTTGCCTTTGATTTATTGCCTTTGATTCAATTGATATTATATATGTCTTGTTGAAGTCTGAATAATATACTAAGTATACCAATTCAATTATGATAAAAAAATATTATGTGGGCATATAATTAACACCTAAAAATCTACATTGTACTTATACGATATTGTGGCAAAAACAATGTTTTTTGCTAGAGACAATACATTTTTTTCATGTTCCGAAAGTTTGGAAGTAATTTTTAGTAATTCTTTGTACTTTTTAAGATATGGTTTAATTAATTATATAATATTTTTTTCATGTACATACATAGAAAAAAGTATTCCATCGTTGTAACATACATTATCGTTCACAATATTTCCAAGATTTTTTTATATTATTTTCGTGTTTTTTTTTTCAATAAAATATGTTCTGTCAAAATCAAAACTATTGACAAGTTGTTGAAAACTTAACTTAAAAAACTTTAATAAAGAAAAAGAAATGTTGAACAACTTTTTTTCCATGTCATGAAATTTTTCATGCACAAATGTGAAGATTTATCGTTTTGTCAGATTTTTTCATGAATGGTTGGAATCTCTGAAATAAAGTTCATATTTAATTAATGTAATATCATAATATGTACTAATGATCATAATAATATGTTCACATCTAAATATAATGTTACTTTTATTACAGTTGTTGTACAGCACTGTTTTTGAAACTTTAAGTGAAAGTGAAATAAAATTGATTTGGCAACAATGTTTTAAATTTTTTGTTCTTTACTTTTACTTTTGGACATTTTAACATAAAAAAATTTGCCATTCAGTAACTTTCTTTCCTTTCTCTTGTGGACATTTTGACATAAAAAAATTTGCCATACATTAAATAATACAAAATAAAAATTAAAAAAGGATTCTTATGCTTATAAATATACTGTACAATCCCTGACTAAAACAAAAGTAAAATTAATCGTAATTTTGGAAATCTTTTGATATAGGCACGACATACAAATTCCAAAACTATTCCAGAAAAATTTTAATTTCACTTCTAATAACTTCGCTACACTTCAGGTTAGCAACCATGAATTTCTTGGTTTGAAAGTAGGTTGGCGAATGGGGTGACACACTTATAAAAGATGGTTTGGTTTGAAATTAAAAAAAAATTCTTTGTGAAATTAAAAAAAAATTCTTTGTAAAATAAAATTTTATTTTTTCGTAATTTAAAAAAAAAAAATGAATTTTTTTATTTTAAAGAAAAAATGGAAAATAAAAATAATATTAAATTTTTTTTTAAAAATATTTTAATTTATTTTCTTTTTTGACAACCTACAATTTATTATTATTTTTTTTATATCGAAGCATTTTAAAGTATGATTTTTTCTGTAAATTTTCTGCAAATTGACAGGTTATACCTTTTTTTTTTGAAATGCAATAAAACTATGTAGTAAAATTTCTAGGTTTGTGTCGAACCGACTTTCAAACCATGAAAAAAAAAAAAAAAAATTTATATGGCAAACCAAGTACCAAACACAGAACGAACCTATTTTTTTCTGCAAAACACGGAATTCTGTGTTTGTAACCTGAAGTGTAGCGAAGTTATAAGAGGCAGAATGATATAAGTACTGTGGGCTATTGGCACAAAACAAGGTACTGTCGTACAAGCAGATTTAAATTTAGAAAAATTATGTGGATTTCTAAATCTCAAA
The DNA here is from genome assembly GCA_964007475.1 of Hybos culiciformis. Classification (NCBI taxonomy): domain Eukaryota; kingdom Metazoa; phylum Arthropoda; class Insecta; order Diptera; family Hybotidae; genus Hybos; species Hybos culiciformis. The sequence continues at coordinate 9,444,486 of OZ023274.1, read as the reverse complement.
ATTTAAGATTTTGCATAGAAACGTGAAAATTTGTAAGATAACATAATATGTATAACATAATATAAATCACTTTCAACCTATATATATGCAACATGTATTTATCATATGTGTTAATGTTTTTATTGTTATAAATTACAAACACTATTTTAGTATTATCAATACGATTAATTCGGAGGTAATATTGAAGCGATATCTTAACTGATTCTAATTTAATCACCGGCCTTGATATTCACTTACATTTTAAATAATAAAAAAATTTTATATATTTTTTACAAAAATATACAAATGTGATATCAGGTTAGTTTAATAGTCTTATGCAAATATTACAAAAAATATAAATAAATAAATTAAAATATCAAAATATCATTAGGATTTAAAAATAATTTTGACATCAATGAGATAAGAAAATATTTTAAAACAATTTTTATAAATTTTAAATAAAAATCAACATTACATTAGGGGCACATTAAAGTTTATTATTTCGTTTTATAGAAAATAAATCTGATTTCTCTTGTCATTCTCATATTAAAAAATTTTTGTAATTTTTTAAGTTAATTTGCGAAGTATTTTAAAAAAAAAAACCTTCTTTTTTTTTTTTTTGATTAGATTAAAATTTTTGAAGAAATTTTATTTCAAAATTTTCATATAGGTTTTTTGTGAGTCTCTTTACCAATATTAAAAAATAAATATTAAAGAAGAACTTTCCTTGGTGGGTATATGATATAACTTTGTTTGTTTCTCTCTTCACTTTTGTATAACATTATACAAAATTTTAATTATCAAAACAAGCAATTTGAAGTTAAACATGAAAAATTAAGTATATAATGGATTATTGAGATAAAATTAAAAAAAATAAATATTTGTTTACAGTGATTTTAATTATTATTAATAATAGTAATACAAATCTATTGTATTTATTATGTTATTAATTTTCATGAAATAAAATAAAATACCTAAAAAATTGTAAATTATGTAAGAAAGAAAATAAAAAATAAAATACTTAATTGGAAAACTTTATTATTATAAAAGCAGCAATATGAATTAATGTTAACATTTAAACAACATGAACTCAACTTATGTTGAAAATGATATTCCTACACCCAGAAAAAAAATGCTAGTTAAATTAACAATTTTTAACTGTTTTTAACTGTTAAACAAAAATTGTTGATGTTAAAGAGAAATTTTTTAAATTAAACTAATAAATATTTGATCTAAGTAAAGATGCTTCTTATTTTAACATTTCATTTTGTTATTTTAAAATGTTTCAAACAGTTATTTAATAAAAGCTGAAAATTGTGATTTTAACAACATTAATTGTTATTTTAAATATGTTTCATTCGAAAGAAATAAAATTTTACTATTCTCTCTTTTAAATTAAAAACTCTTCTGTTATTATAACAATTACACATTCAATTGTTGATATGACAATAAAAGCTTTTGAAATAATGTTTTTGTTGTTATTTAAAAATGGTATCTAATATAATAAAAGGTGAACTCACCTCTTAAACGACCTTGACAGTGTTGACACTTTCCTCTATTTATTTTTTTAAACGTAAATAATAAATAAAATAACCGAATGACTATGCAACACTGAATGCAAGGCGTACTTTGATAAAAACTTTAAAATGTAAACAAAAAAAATCAAGGCGTACTTTATCAATAAAAAAATAAAAGCATTCTTTTCGAAATGACAAAAATCAACGCATAGTTACTAGGCTAGGCCTGCACTATTTTTTCTGTGCAGGCTTTTTTCTAGTATAACAATAAAAATTGTCAAAGTAAATACGGCATTGTTAAAAAAAAAGTTTTGGTTGATTTAAAAAGCTACACTTTTAAAATAAATATTTATCTTGTTACATTAAAGAACTCCGCTCTTAACGAGACAAGTTAAGAGCGGAGTTCTTTAATTTAACAAGATAAATATTTATTATGTTTATATTACCGAATTTATATTTTCTATTTAATACATTGTTGTATATTACTGACATAGCTCAGTGGAAGACTCTACATCACATTGAACACAGCGGTTAAGCAACGTCTCGTAGTGATAGTACTTAGATGGGTGACCAATAAAAAAAAAACAATAAAAAAACAAAAAAAAGACGAAAAAAGCGAAAAAAAAACAAAAACAAACCAAGAAATTAAAAAAAAAAAACAAAAAAAAAAATAAAAAAAATAAAAAAAAACAAAAAAAAACAAAAAAAAAACAAAAAAAAAAGAACCAAAAAGAACCCAAAAAAAAACAAAAAAAAGGCGAAAAAAAAAACCAAAAAAAGGCGAAAAAAATACAAAAACAAACCAAAAAAATAAAAAAACAAAAAACTATTTTAAAATAATTATTTCGAATAGTTAATTTAACAGTTTGGCACCGTAACAATATATTTTTTTCTCAAACTGCTAAAATTGTTATAATAACAACTTAACATTTTAAATATAACAATTTTGTGTTAATTTTAACAATGTAATATGTCTTTTGAATTAACAATTTTTGCAATTTTAATTTAACTATAAACCCTTTTGCGCAAAATCTATAAAGATTTTTTGTTAATTTTACCTATAAAATCTTTTAATTTAACAATTTTTTTTTCTGGGTGTAATAAAGATATATTTTATTTTTAAAAAATACCTACGTTATGTTTATACACGTTTTGGTTAAAACAACAAAAAATTAGATAATTGGTAGAGAAAAATTAAAAAAAAATTTTAAAATTGCTCCTAAATAAGTATTCGCAGAAAATACAAATTACGTATTATAATATTAAAATACACAAATTATGTATTATAATATTCTATCTTTATATCTACAAAGATAAATTTTTTTTAATATTATTTTTTATTAACATTCGGAAAAATTTTGGTAATTAGAATTTAATAAATTAAGTATACAGTATTATACTGTATACTTGAATTACAGAAAGTTTGCATCAATTGTTTAATCAGGATTTTTATCTGCTTAAAAAAATCTTAAAAAATATACGTAATATGTATATGTTTTTTTAAGTTCTTATAACCTAGTTTAACTATTTCATACAATTCAGAATATTTTTGTACCTTTTTTCAATTTTTTAATTAAGTAAAATTCATATTAATTCTATTATTTATTTAAGTTTATATAAGTTTACAATATATGTACTATAAAAGTTCAGTGAATCTATTTTAAGAGAAAAGAAGAAAAATTCTTGTTTCACTGATATGTATATATTTTTATTACAGTTCATTTAAAATTTAAAAACTATTGAAATGAAAATATTAAATATTATGTATATACATATAAGTAATCAATATAAATTAAATTAAAGATAATTAACTCATGCTTTTAATAATAAGTTTAAAAAAAAAGTTTATGATATATAAAAATAATTAAAAAAAACAAGGAAAAATAAACAACGAACAAAATGGATCATCTAATGATAGATGAATATTTAAATAATTTAAATGAAACTTGGTCATTTAAATTAAATAATAATAATAATAATAATAGTTATTCTAATGAAATTATTTTATGCTTAAATTGTACAAATTCTTTTAATTTAACATTATTACCTAATGTCATCACTGATGATAATAATAATTTAAGTATTCATAAAAATATAAATTATCAATATAACAACAACAATATTGATAATGACACCATATTGAGTTTTAATATCAATAATAATAATAATAATATTAATAATAATAATAATAATTATAATAACAATAATAATAATTATTATAATATGATAATAAATACAGCTGAAACAATAAATGATTATTTAATGTTCTATTATATACCGGCATTGGTATTAACTGGTAGCATTGGTAATTTATTATCAGTATTAGTATTTTTTAAAACAAAATTAAAAAAATTATCATCATCATATTATTTGGCTGCATTGGCTGTCAGTGATACATGTTTTCTATTTGGTGTATTAATACAATGGTTTAATAATTTTGATATTAATTTATATAATCGTGATTGTTTATGTCAATTATTTACATTTTTTACATCATTATGTAGTTTTTTATCAGTATGGTTTGTTGTCGCATTTACAGTTGAAAGATTTATAGCTGTTATGTATCCATTAAAACGTCAAACAATGTGCACTGTTAGACGTGCTAAAATTGTATTATTAGGTTTAACAATAACTGGTGCTGTACACTGTATGCCATATATATATTTTGCAAGTCCTGTTTATGAACCAGCAACTAATTCAACAGTATGTGATTTTAAAAGTGAATATAAGGTAAAGTATAAGCTTTTTTTTATTTATTTATAATAAAATCATATAATTAGAAATTATTTTGGGTTTTTCAATCCTTCTTGTCTTGTAGGTGTGGGCTTCAAATCTGTCTTATATGTATGTCCTTGCTTCAAATATTTTGCTGAAAGAATATAAATAAAAATAAGGACCCATGTGTAATAATTCCTAAGACTTCATTTCGCTTATTGAACACAATTAATAATTTCGAAAAAAAATTTTAAGTTTATATAAAAAAAAAAGATAAGACATCATAATTTTTTCTGGTTAGATTATATTTTAATTATAAAAATTTAGCAATTTATTTTCACCAGCTGTTATATTTTAATATGAAGTATTTAAAAGGTTTGTCAGTAATTTCATCATAATTTATCATAATTTTTTTTTTGTAATGTATGCACAAAGGTTGATTTGCATACGAATTTGGGCTTCAATTAAGAACTAGAAGTAAAGAAAGTTAGGGTACTATAGATAATGGAAAGAGAAGTAAACGGAATGACGAAATGAAAATATCGTTGGAAAGAATTTTGGAAGTTAACGGAAGAGGAAAAAATAAAATATTAAATAGTTAACCATTATTAAATTAAGAAAGGAGGTCACGCAATAGAGTAGCAAATATTAATTTTGTAATATTCAAATTTTAGCTTAGTCTACTGAAGAATATCTTATTGAGATAGCATGTTAGATACGTTCTAAATTCCAATCAGAAAATATCTTTTACGCCTTTCATTTATTATTTTCATGATATTAGAATATTATGTACATATATAAAACAAAACATTATGCATATAAAATATAAAACACAATGTAGGTATATACTTATAATAATTATTCCAATTATTATTATTATTATTGAAGATAAAGAAAAATATAATAAGTACAAAAGGTCATAATGAGGTTTCAATATTATAAGTTCTATATGATAATAAAATGTAATGAGGAAGAATACATAAGAAGATTATGATAAAGGTCCAAAAAGTAAATTAAAAGAAAAATACAATTATTAAATAAATTAAGGATATAAAAATTCATTTCTATTTCTACATATAATTAACATTTTTTTTCGTATTTTTTTTTTATTAAAATTAAGATTATCAAAGATTTAAAAACATTGAGATAGATTCAATTAAGATCTTATCTTAAGTATATTTAATATGGAAAATTGGTTTTCTCCATTATAGGTAAGGTATAACGATAACATTAATGTTTAAAATGAGTAAGAAATTGAAAAAATTTCAGATGTTTGTTGTCTTATTAACTTTAATCCTATTTTCTTAACAATTTTTTGAATTTTATATAAAAATTAAAGTCTATTAGTTATACAAAATTAGATTTAATATTTTAAAATGAGTTTCACAAAGTGTTTAAAATCAATTACTTTTTAAAAATAGCTTTTGTTTGATGTGATTTTTTCTTCAGAATTATGATTATAAAATAGATCTAACGCCAAAATATTTCTCTCCTAAATTTGGAACTTCTTAATTATTTTTGGATAGTTCGTCAAACATAAAGATAAAAAAAACTTTAAAAAATTTCTTACATGAAAATATATGTAAATAATTGAAAATTAACAGACAAGTAAATTCTTAAATTAAACAAATTTTTCATATGCTCTAAGCTTAATCTTCAATTATTTAATGGGGTATTATTTCATAATGGATTTCCATTATTTATTTTTATAGAAAAAACCGAGATTATAAAAAGTTTTGTAATAAATTTAAATTATTATTAATATTTTATTTTTTCTTATTATCTTAAGAGTATAGTATGGCAGAAAAATGTTATGAAAAAGTTAAGTAAAAAAGAATTAAATATACAAATATTTTTATCATATTTTTTTTTATTAATTTCTTTTTAATTCGAAAACTTCTTACTTTCAGTATTAAATGTTTAATTCTCGTAAGTGAACGAGATTTTTCTTCCGTATGAAAATTTTCTTGAAAAGATTTTTCTTTTTTTATAAGTATAAGTATTAACTTTTTTTTTGTTAACTCTGGTTGAAGAAATTCGAATTCAACATATTTTATATGTATCATGATTAGAACATTTTTTTGTTAGAAAATATTTTTTATACATAGAAACATAAACTTTCTTATCACAACATAAAAACTATTTGTTTTTAAAACATAAAAGTTTGAAGTTAAATAATACTTTAATTCTTTAATATTGTGTATGCAATGAATAAAATCAGAGTGAATACTATTATTGAGATGCGTTCATAGATTTATATAACTTGAGAGCTAGTTTTTGTGAATGAAACTTCAAATGTATCTTTCATGTATCATTCACAATTGACATTTATCTTTCTCAGAGATATCATTTATAATTATATTGAAGTTAAATTTAGTAATAAAATCTAGAGAGACACTTATAAGCTAAAAAAAGAAAAAGAATTTAAATTATTCAATGATTTTTCTAAAATAATGAAAACAAAACTTTTATTTCAACGGCAAAAGAATATCTTTAATTTTTAACAGGTATTTGTATTCATAAAGACAGATTGATATAACTCACACATCAGTTTTAATTCGACCACCGAAATAAATTTCAAAAATATTATTAAAATAAATTAATTTTTTTTTTTTTTTTGTTAATTCTAATGGGATTATTTTAATATTATGTTTTTAAATTATTCTACTCGTGCTGCTGCACAAACATCCGATTCATTTTCTTTGATCTTTAAAAGATTAATTTAAACTTTTTCCATTAACCATAAGGAATTTTTATTTTTTGTAAGAATTTTTATATTATAGTTTCATATAAATATTATTGAAAAAAAAAAATCATTTTCTATATTTCATAAGTTTTTTATTTCTAAATGGAATGAGAAAAAAAAAAAAAGTTTCGAAATATTTTCAGAACGCAAAAAAAAAAACTATTTCATAAAAAAAAACTTCAATAAAAAATCCCATGATAACATTTGACGTCAAGATATTTTTTTTTTAACATTTCTTATTTACCATAATCTCAAAAATCCTTGCGGTTATGATAAAAATTATCTCTAAATAAAAATAACATATTTTTAAATGTAAAATTTCTTAAAGTAAAATTTTAAGGCAGCCAATTTCCGTCGTTGTTTGATAAAATAAAAATCTTTTATATTTCTTTAATAATAAAACAAACAATTTACCATGTTTCATATCTTATTCATATAAAAATGATGTTGATGAAAAATCTTTTTTTTCTTCGTTCCTGAATTCAGTGGAGGAGAAATCAGGATTTTTTTTTCAAAATACCCTATATACACAAAGTGCAAAAAAAATCATTTTATAAATTACTTCGATATAATGATTGCAATTACTGTTAAAAAAAATCAAAATTATCAGCTCCTGGAAAATGGTATGGAAAGAGTATTCAAAAAAAAATTACATAACAATCGTCATTAAGTGCTTTATTCTATTTTTTTGCAATTTCAATAAAAATTTTGTACAATTTATTGTCTTTATCGCAGCGACAACTGCTTCTAAGCGCTTGAATTATCTTAATGTTGAATTTCTGTATTAAAAAAGTAGACTTAAATATTTTTTTTTTGTGTCAGAATTTAACTTGAAATAAAAATTAAATTTCAAGTTCAAAAAAAAAAAATTATAAAACTGTCAAAATGTTGATGAAAATAGCGATATTTATTAATTTTCTTTTCTTTTTTACAATAATTATTACGTATTTGGAGTTTTGAAATTGCTATTGCTGTAAGATATAGTTTATTTTTTGAGGTCACAATTCCTATTAACTTGTACAGGAATTTGTTTGTTTATATATTTCTTTACTATTTTCGACACTCTCGTAGACCCACTTTTCGTCATCAGAGCGAGCTGAAATTTGGCACACAGGTTCCTGTCGCGTGACAATTGAATCTATCAAAATTTGAACCGGAAATTACCATGGAAAACCTGGAAAATCGGGTGATAAATCCGTTTCAGGAAAAATGCAAAGTTTTCCGATTTTTCCGAAAAAATTTTCCGGAATTTCCCGACTTTTCCGGAAATTTTTCCCTTAAAAAAGTTTTCTAAATTATGCAGGATTAAGTTCATTATCAACTGGCATCATTACTTTCTCTACGACAATGGTGAAAACTTGCAGAAAAAATCGAGGAAAATTCATGTAATACGCTTTTCCGGAGTTTTTCCGACCAAGGAAGCGTTTGACCGTTTTCCAACCTGAGACAAAGTTGTAGACCGAAATGAGTTGCATAAAATTGCTTTTGTGGAGAACTCGATGGAAAACCTGGAAAAGCGAGAAAATTATCGTAAAAATTTTCATCGATATGATTAGTGATAAATCTTCAACAATCATGAAAACTTGCATGAAAAATCGATGAAAATTTGTAATAACAATTTAGTTAACGTGAAAAAGGCAGAAAATAAAAAATAATCAAAAAATCTGAGTCCACCTCTGTGTGTGAAGAAAAAGTTATTTTCTACTTTTTCATGCGGCTTGTCCTCAGTTTTTTTGAAAACTCGTTTTTTACTTATTTTTTTTTTTAGATTCAAATTAATTGTTCATCATTTATATAAGAGTTCTAAATTATTCTAAATTATGTACTAACTATCCTATATTTTTTAAGTAACCTAAACTTAAATTAGATATAATGTGTTGTGTACATTGTACATTATAGAGTACAGGTATATAAAAAAAATTTATAAAACATCTTGATGAAATCCAGCGAAACACCGAACATAATTTCATCCTGAAGAATGGGAAATTTTTACTAATAATGTTACCTACCTTATGCTTCAACAACGATAATTTCTTTTTTCCTTAAGAAATATATATTGTTGAAAAATTTTTAATTTATGTTTACATTGTATTTTTATTATTAAATTTATCAATCAACTAGTTACAATTATTCTATCTACTTACTGTTTCCTTTTTTATTGTTTTAAGCATTACTTAATTTATATTATATACCAATATGCTTGGTACTGGTACTTTATGTTATATTGGAAATTCAATATAGTCAGGAAATAAAATATTTTATTGAACAATTTAGCAAAAAATATTATTTTTTATACCTAGTTAAGATTTGAAAAAAATTTCGAAAACACTTATTATTTATTTCAAATGTTTATATATATTCAGTCATCCTATGGAAAATTACCTTTCTACATTATAATATTTTTATGTTTTAGAGTTAGTTTATTGATTTATCTATACATCATCAATAACTATGTTTTCAATATAAACGTATAATGGTTACATATGCAAGCATATTATGAATTAAGAAAAACAATATCATTTTTTATTTTAAAAGGTTAAATAAAAAATATACACATATTTATGTAATAAATAGATAACAATTGTTTTGGTTTGTTTTAAGGAAGACTATTAGATTTTAACCTAAACATAAGTTGAAATTGTTAAAACTATATAATATGGGAATAAATTTCCTTGTTTTCATTTAATTTTTCAATAAAATTTTATTATTATTTTCATCTTTTTGTTTTTTTGTTGTTAAATATAAAAGAAAATATAAAATAAGAAAATACTATACATATAATAAAGTTAATGTGTTCTTTTTCCTTTTGTTTTTATGTTTTATGTTTAAAGAAACTAATCAAGTGAAAAAAAATTTTTTTTTTTATTTAGAATAAAAAATCCTGAGAACACAAGAGAATAAAAATTTATTTTCTAGAAAATGAGTTTTGCTTTATGGATGGAATGAGTCGAAAATATCTTGATTCCTGTGTTAAACTTGTGTGAATAAGAATATTTTTATCAGCTCTATCCCAGGCTCTTAAAGTTTGAAAAGTAAGACTATATTATAATATTCATTGAAAATCAAAATTGCATGCCAATTATTAATAATTTATCAATTCACAAAAAAAGCAATATAATGTTTCTTCTATAACTGGTTGAAGTTTTGACATCTGTTATTATAAAACTTATAATACTGATGAAACTTAGAATAACCGGTTGAGAGACGTGAATTTAATCCGATGTATGGTGTAGTAGGTCGTGGATTCGGTTACGATCTCTGATTGAAATTTGTGTCAATTTTTCAATTTTGTTAGATCCTCACTAAAGAAATGTTTGCTTTAACTTTCTCTTTTATTTAGTTGATTGAGATATTGTTTTTCCCGTCTGCTGACACAGTTTTATTTATTTTATAACATGAAACAAGAAACAAGAATTTATCTAAAAATATATAAGAGAATAACTATTCAATTTCAAGCATTGCACTCACAATAAATATATTATTAATCCTTAGTTTACAACAATAAAAGCATTACTGTCATTATTGTAAATTCACATAATAGGATTAAATTATTATACGGAAAACACGTATTTTGTCATAAACCATTTTATATTTAACATTTTAAGGAAAGTTGAAATATTATAAATATATTTAATAATAAAATGAATAATTTTATGCATAAGATAATAAATGAGAAAGCTTATACGAAAGATTGATAAAATTGATCGATAACCAAAAATTAAACTTTAAACTAAACTTCAAACTTAACAAACGAAGTTTAATGTTAAAAAATAATTTTAAAATCATAAAAAATAATTTTAAACCGATTTTAAAGAATTAATTTATATTTAGGAGAATGACTTTTTTTTGCCGCTAATTATATATGTGCATATTTTATGATAAATTTTATTTTATTTTAATTATATTCAAAACCATGTTTTCAATAATTGTTTTTTTTTTGTCGCAAACAAATTTTTAATGTAATATTAAGTTCTAAAAAAATAGTTTATTTATATATAGTTATTATTATGTTTATATCTATTCAGTATCATATGTATTAAATATATAATATAAAAAAACGTTCAATGCATCGTAAATTTTGCTGGAGTTCTGGGACGTTAAAAGAACAAAAGCTTTACCAATGATTACACTTTTTGTCCGCTATGGAATAGTATATATAGAGAAATATAATATAATAGAGCTTATCAGAAACTCATGAGGAAATTTAGTATATATTCAATTTCCGTAAGTTTCAGAAATACAATACAGGATTTAATTTAAAAAAAAAATTGTAAATTTTAATATTCTAATTCTCAGAAATAGGATCACAGCAATAACGTATTTGTTACTTTTCTTAGAAAGAATTATGCTACATTAAGGAATATGCTATATACCCCATTTTTGTATTTTACGGAAATTACGTTAGGAAATTCAATATAATGTATTTATTCTATTACTGAATTTCCAGCAAAATAGAATTCTATTTCTGATACTTTTTGTAATAAGATTTCCAAAGTTAAATACATCCAGATAAATTGAATATATAAAAGATCCATTTTAATCGCTATATATATATGCTTTTTTCATACTTCACTATATTCTATTTCGATATGTTGTAGTTTCAACTAATCATCAAACATGTCGAAGATTTTGAGTAAAAAAAATTTGTTTTTGATTAAAAAAATTTCTGAATATCTGACAATGGCTATTATAAGTTTAAGGTATTAAATTTGATGTACCATTATGTTTAACTAACTAATGGACAAACAAATTATAATAAAAACTCTACACTTTCTGCATAAATAAACATAGCAAAGTTTTTGTCAATATAATAGTCTTGTTGTTGTATAGTATTTTGTAACCCTATAATAAATGTGGTTAGCATGATAATCGATATATAAAATTGAATGGTTAGCCTAGCTAGATATTTAAGTTATAATGGTAAATTTATTTAGGTACAGATTTTTGATGATCGAAATAAATTTTTTGTTTTTTTTTGCAAATAATAGGAAAAATCTATTATTTAAACATTTAAAGACATTTATTAACATAGACAATTTTTTTTGCAAATTTATTATTATTTAATGACCTTAAATTTAATTTAATTTTTCGGGATTTTTCATTTAAATATCATGTCTTTTTTTATATTTTTTTATCTTTTTTTTTTTTTTTTTTAATAGTTATTGTTTTTATGATGAAATGTCTGTGATATCAATCTAAAAAGAAATGAAAAATCGTACCCACATCATTTAGAAATATTATTTTTTTTTTGAAAGTTTTATGATAATAAAATATAAGAAAATTAAATGTAATGAAAGGTTTTTATGATCAATAAATGTTTCCATCACTTTCAATTAAATGTTGTTTTTCATTGTTGATAGATATACATAATTTTATCTTCTGTTAATTTGCATAAAAGGAAAACTTTATAATAATTAAAAAAATTAATCTGCAATACATATGTAGATTAACAGTAGATAAAACAATTTCTTGGAAAAATTATGGAAAAGATATTAATTCTGTATATGTATATAATATAAGTATAATATCTGAAACCCATCATAAGATTATACCTTGCATTCTGCTGTTACTTACCTGTTTATGTATACATAAATGATTAAAATCTTAATCTTTGTAAAATATTTTGTAGGATGAATTTTAAGTTTTTATATATTTATTATTCAAAAAGAACACTATATATATCGCCTGCTCAGAAATGAAACAACGTATAATGAAAAGTATAGTTTCGAGTAATTTAAATTTAAAGATTTGAAAATTAAAAAAAACGTATGAAAAAACATCAAGTAGCGTATAATTTTCATCTAAAAAACACATTTTAATCAACATTAAGAATATTGCAAAGTAGTTGTACTTATAAAATCGAGTACGAGGAATCGAATGGTGCTATTGTCAAATAATGACGTATAAATGTCATACGTTGTTTCATTTCTCAGCAGACGATATATAACAATTAATTGAACTTCTTAATTCTCATTTCGTCCCAAAAGAATTTTCAACATAGCTGTCATGTAAAAGTGCGGTTTCTAAAAGTATTGACCGCATTTCGTACAAAACGAAATGTATATTTTAAAGCAAACTTATGTAAAATAACAAACTGTAGTATAATTTATAAAATTAACAAAAAAGAGTTAATACTTGATTTTTTTTGCATAGATATCTTCGACCTATTAAATCCCTGTTGCTGTATATATTCATTTAATTTTAGGCCACAAATCTAGAAAGATTATTAAGGTGAACTACGGAAAGAAATAAAAACAATGTTAAACTTAATTTTAATTATTTTTTTTTTAGAACGCTCCAAACTTCAAATCGATTTTCTAGAAACCTTTTTTTAGTAATTATGAAAGTACTATTTTTGATTAACAATATAGTATAATGCATTAAAATTATTATTATTCCATTAAAATATTATTCCTCGAAATGGTATTTAATATCACGTAAAATTTTAAGGAAATGTTTTATTCTTTATTTCCAGGATTTTATGACAATATTAAATTATGTTGACACAGTTGTGGTTTTCGTTGTACCATTTACAACAATTGCAGTTCTGAACACATTTACAGGTTGTACAGTGTGGAAGTTTGCAACTGTTAGGCGAACAATGACATTAACCCAAAAAAAGTAAATTGCTTAAAATTTTATTGAAACTTTATAACAGAAAATATTTATTAAACTTTTGAAGATCACTTTAACTTCGAAAATATATACGAATTTTTTTTTTGTAGAATTATGCTTAATTTATCTCTAATTATACATGCACATTTATATATACCTATTGTTATGTATCCTTAGATATGACGTATCTAACGTTAAATTCCGAATTTGATAATAGCTATTTCATATTCAATACATAACATGATTTATTGATATTTCATCTAATAGACAGTTCTTTGAAATATTTGATCAGTTAATTTTATTCATTATATTTTCTGTCATTTCAATTATTTTTTCAATAAATAATTAAATCTGAAAAAATCATATCCTTAAATTTTGTTTACTTTATATTTTATTATGAGTTTTTTTTTTGAAACGTATGCGTGAAACACGCAATAAGTATATATTATATATATATATACCTATGTGTACGTAAGATATTTCTCAATCAATTCCCAAAGGTGATATCGTCGGCTAAGAATTTAAACAAGGTATGTAAATATTTTCGATTTTAGGATTATAATTATTTCTAAGATTTTCAAACTCTATTAGTTGTTGAAATATGCAATCTCTATATATTTTGTTGTACGTACGTATGTTTAAAATTATTTTATGCATACTGCTACATACAATAAATATCTATATACAATTAGGTAAGTATTTTTTCGTTAGTTTCATAATCGGTACATAAGATTATAACAATTTACATAAGATCAATAACAATTTTCATTTAAATTTTTAACATCATTAAAAGCTAGAAAAAAAAGTTACAAGCTGCAAACTTTGAAATCGAATTTTTCAATACTAAGAAACTATGCATATGACATTCAAATTCTGATCCGACGATATTATATCGAAATGAAAAAATGGATATCACGTAAATTTACGTGGTTATTGTAATCTTTTATAAAACATCATAATTTTGTGACTTTCATGTAAATACAATATTCTTTTATAGGTAACAGATTTCTGAATTTGGGAATAAAAAAGTATATTTAGTTTGTTTTTGATACATTTTTAATCAAAGTGCAGATTCTTTTATGTTTTCTTTTTTTTTTCAGTTATAAAGTGGTTTTTTTTTTTTTTTTTCAATTTTGATTCTATATATAATTCCTTTTATTTCTCGTTTATGTTTGATTCAAAGAAAAGCATCAATTGTAGCAAAAACACAATTTACAACAGCATCGTCAACATTTCGGAGGGCTTCATCGTCATCAATTCGAAATCATTTGACAACAACAAATTGTTCACATTCGAATGGAAAAAATGGAATTATTTATAGTAGTAAAAAATCAGGTATGTAGTAAATGTGAAATGAATGAAAAAATATTTATGTAATTGTATTTATATATAACAGTATAACTTAATTAAAACTTCAAATAGGGAGGTTAAAGAACATTATAATTTAAAAAGTATCACAACTATACATTTTCCGTATTTAGTTTTATTTAATAAAAAAAAACCTCTAGGTATTTACTTATAAAAATTAATTCCCAAATCTTAAAAAAGAATTCAAATAAATGCTAACCTTTAATGGTAATTCTAATTAACCAATGATCAGTCAATATCTTTTGAAATACTTTTCTTTCGTAACGATTATTTGTAGTCCTTGGGTTGCATTTTTTTTTTAAATATAAACAATTTCAAAAAAGTACATAAGTATGTAAGTATATACTATATATGTTAAGCAGAAGGTTTGTTGTCACATTATAAGAATTCAAAAATATGTCCATCACGTCGCCAGAAATAAATTAGTTATGAAGTGGCTTTTGTTTTATTTTCTTGATTTCGAACTTCGCGCATCGTTACACAATTCAGTTTATGTTATCCAAAAAATTATCAAATAAGCATCCATCAAAAATTTTACAAATATTAGTTTTAGTTTTATATGCGTCTAGTATTTTCCTTATTACACTTTATATATACATTAATTTTTTGTAATCATAATCACATCTCATAGTTTATAAGTTATTAAAAAAAATTTATAAAAAATTATTCAATCAAAAATAGTTAACAAATTTTATAAAAACAAAAAATACCCGAGTTTTATGTTTTTTTTATTTTTATTAATATTCCGTGAAAAAAAAAACTTTGTTGAACAATTTTGAAAGTAGATATTATTAAAATTCTTGAAAATTCATTGATATTTCAACAATTTAATTATTTTGATTTGGGATAGATACTATTTTTTTTTCAACTTATTTGATTATAAGTTACCCCGTCTATAAATAACTAACTCAAAATAATATATAAATGATCTCATTAATTCTATATAAAATTTAAAATTTAAAAGATACCTACTTCAATTTGAAATTAGATTTTAAGGTACAATGTTTTAAGGCTAGAATCAGCAAAATAAGGTTGAACAACACAATTTCATTTTAATTTTCTCGACTATGCTTGTATTGATATAATAAATATTAGAGGGGTTTTATGTTTATATATTCAAGGACAAACTTATTAGCAAAGAGCCCAATTATAAGAATTCAATTGAGTCACAATGAATTTTTTAATTCTGTAGTTGATGTTTCTGATAATACATTAAGTCTCAAAAATGTAGTTAAACGCATGGCTTCTCAACTTCCCGTTTAGGTATAATTTCACACTTGATATTCTTGAATTTCATGGCAAAGATCATTTTATGATATGATGAGCATAATTAGTTAATTGGTTAGGTACTCATAGTTTTAAATGTTAATGTTATCTAAGTATATGAAGTAATATTCTTTACTTGAATTTAGTCAAACTCTGAATTTTTTGTTGACTTGATTCTTTATATTTTTTCTTTTTTGAATTTTTTAAACAACCTTTTATAAATATTATCTATACCTATAGTTTGTAAATTTTATAATTAGTCCTTAGCTTACTTTTATATATGTGTATACCAAAACTTTTGTAAAAAGTAAAATCCAAATAGCTTATAATTAGTTTAATATTAAACTGTTAGCTGTTAATTGAATAAAATAAAATAAAATAATAAAATAAAATGACATTAGAAAATAAAGATCTTAATTATTATTTTATATTTCTCAGATCGCAAGAAAATAACAAATTCATCTCAAATTAAAGTTACAAAAATGTTGCTTATAGTGTCAACTGTGTTTGTGTGTTTAAACTTACCAAGTTACATCATGAGATTGAGGGCATTTTTAGAGGTAAGGTAGTTTTTTTTAATTTAAATTCAATAATTTAATAATTTTGCCCAAAGAGCTTTTTGTCTTTAAATTAAAATTCAGCTAATAATAATATTAAAAGGGTTTTTTTCCTTTTTTTTTTTTAGCATTTTTCTTTCTTAATTATTTTCAGCGTTGACTGAAATATTTGTTGTATAATTTTTTTCTTGGTTCAATTCAACAATAAATTTTTGTTCAACTTTTATCTCACATTCATAAATTCATATCTTTCAAGTAATAATACACTTCATTTATACTTTCGAAGGCGAATTCGGAAAAGGTCAACAATTTATTTATTTTTTTATTATTTTTGAAGATAACAAAATTTATATTTTATAATAAAAACATTGTAACAATAATATGTTCTAAGTACACTGAAACAAAAAATTGGTAGTATTTAAAAACGAATTCTTTATTTATGTGAAAATTATATTCATAAAAAAAAGAAAATCATTTCAAAAGGACGAAAATGACTTTAAGAAACCTCTTTTAACGTGATATAAATTTTTTTCTTCATTTGGACAAACATATTTTTTTCATTGTCAAAATGTTTTACACAGTGTATACATATTTTAGTCCCAGTGTTATTTTAAAATATTAAAATGTAAACAAAAATGTTTTTGTTTTTCTACTTGGCCAATAAAATAAAATCTTTTTTTTTTTTTGTTATTTTTTCAGCCAAAACCATCTAAAACTGAATTAATTATTCAATATCTATTTTGGTTTTTATTCTTAACAAATTTTGGAATAAATTTTGTCCTTTACTGTGTTAGTGGTCAAAATTTTCGGTAAGATAAACATAATTCTATATATAAGTTATTTTTAAGTTAATAAAAATGAATGAAATATTTTTGTTTTGTTTGCTGTTATCGTAAATTATTTACTTAAACTGCCAAAAAAAAAAATTGTGAATGAATTTAAAAATAAAAATAAACTAAAAAGAAAAGTCTAAGTTATGTACACTTTGTATTATTATGTTCGTTATAAGTGCTAAAAAAGTAGTCTGAAAGAATAATTCGAATATTATCATTATCATAAATAATTTTTTATTTGTAGATTGTATATAATTAAACCTAAAAGTAATTATTATTTTTATACAGGAAACTACAGATATTTTATTGCTTTTTATTGCACCCACTTTTAACAACTTGAAACTATTGCAAAACTGTTCAATTCTTTCGTCCAGGTATTCATTCACAGAAGGCAACTTACTATAACTTCATTCCTGTTATTGCGAATTCTTGAGATGATTGCTATATAAAAATAAGTTAAAAACGAGTTTTCCAAAAAACTGAGCCAGGCCGCATGAAAAAGTAGAAAATAACTTTTTCTTCACACACAGAGGTGGACTCAGATTTTTTGATGGTTTTCCATGGAGTTTTCTGCAAAAGCAACTTTATGCAACTCATTTCGCTCTACAACTTTGTCTCAGGTTGCAAAACGCTCAAATGCTTCCTTGGTCGGAAAAACTCCGGAAAAGCGTTTTACATGAATTTTCTTCGATTTTTTCTGCAAGTTTTCACCATTGTCGGAGAGAAAGTAATGATGCCAGTTGATAGGGAACTTGATCCTGCATAATTTAGAAAACTTTTTTACCGGAAAATTGTCCGGAAAAGTCGGAAAATTCCGGAAAATTTTTTCGGAAAAATCAGAAAACTTTCCATTTTTCCTAAAACGGATTTATCACTACTCAAATTTGTACCAAATTTACAAATGATTTTTCCCGATTTTCCGGGTTTTCCATGGAAATTTCCTTCAAATTTTGATAGCTTCAATTGTCACACGACATGAACCTGTGTGCCAAATTTCAGCTCGCTGTGATGACGAAAAGTGGGTCTACGAGAGTGTCGAAAATAGTAAAGAAATATATATACAGAGAAATTACTTTACGAGTTAATAAGAATTGTGTCCTCAAAAATTTAATTTTTTTATTTAAACCCTATTAAATTTTATTTCTTAGTTCTGTGAGTTTTGAATTTTATTCTATATTTTTAATTCCTTTATGATGTTTTCAATTTCTCATATAAATTTCTTGTTATTTCTGATTCTATTATTTAAAATAACATTACTAAATATCTGAAAACAACTGTCATACAAACCTCGTCAAACAAAATCCCAACATAGCATAAAATATTCTTGAAAAAGTTTTGTTAATTTATTCTTTGTCAACTCTGGTTACAAGTTTGAATTACTGACACCTTGGGCGCTCATAATTGTCTGACCTATCACCTATCATCCAAAGACATTGAAATGTTGAGAATTTCGCCTTTTATATAATTTAATTTTAAAAATTACGCAACGTTAAAATTCAAAATTTGTTTGGGATATTCGCGTGTAAATATTTAATATTGTTGAGGCGCTACTACAGAAGACGATGAAAATTATTATTTAATGGAATTTTTAAATGCTATTTGTTTATTTGTTTTTTCTTTTACGATTTACTTTGAAATTCAAAATGTTTTAATAAAATAATGTATAATATATTTTTTTTTTTTTCGTTCTTTTATATTTTACTATTTATTTTCTCTTCAACAGGCGTGCTGTAATCAGTATGTTCAGAAAAGCATCGTCATCAACAACCCAAAGAGATGTTACACAAGTAACAGGTAATTAATTATGAACTAAATATAAATGTTTACTTGTTTATTAACTTTTTAGCATCACGTAACGAAAAGATAACAAAAAACAACACCTATAATTAAATGTTGAGAAAAAAAAAATTTTTAATAATTCTTTCATAATTTACGTGTCCTAAATCTGTGCTTTTATACAAACAAACTTCTGACAGAATCTGTCAATTAAAAGGGAAATTTATTTAAAGACAAAGTAAGTAAATATTTGTATACTTAACACTTGAGTTTAATTTTCAATTTTTTCATTTTCATTCGAAGTTTATTTAGGATTTCTTTTTTTTGCCATTATTGCCTAATTATAGAATGTTAAATTAAAATTAAAATTATAAAGTCATTTAGTTTTCAAGTTATCAATAAGTACATACTCATAGTTATTTTTTTTTTTTTGCTTTCTAACGTCAAGTCATTTCATCAAAAGCCTCAAAATTCATTTTTTTTTTCTTTGTTAGAAAAATTTTATTTGTAAATACTATGTCATTGATTATTTCCTAACAAAATCTAATTTTCAATAATCGTAAAAATTATGGAAAAAATATATTCCCTCTAAAAATTAAAACTAGAAAAAAACGGGAACTACTAACAATCGAATTTATAATTATATAAATAAACTTAAATCCTATACATTGAATTATCAAGCATTTAAGTTTTTTTTTTGATAATGATTCAAATACAAGACAAAATAACAATATTAAGTTTTGGAATTAAAAGTTAATCCTTGTCAAAAAAAACTAAAATAAAAAGAAATCCTGGTTTTATTAAAAATGTTTGCTTAATTTCTGTAAAATAGAAATACTACAAAGCCATGATGAATAATGCGGTATTTCAAAAAGTCATGATTCAAATAAAAGGTTTTATTATTGTATGGAAAGAAAATAAGGAATATTTCAATTTTGAAGGCTCATAAAAAATCTACCAAAAACATAAAGCTGTTTTATGTTCATTTATATATTTTTATTCTTTGAATATTTTGAAAATGTTACTTCAAATGTGTGTACTTGACCTAAAATGATAAAATTTTTGTAAATTTTTACTTGATATTGTATTAACCACATTTCCAGAAATATATCAGATTATTTATCAGATATTAAGGACATATTAAATAGAGTAAAAAGGAAAAAAACCAAAAAAAAAAATTTTTTTTTTTCAAACGTATTTCATTTTTAATAACACAGTATGTATTTTATAAGTCAACAAAAGGCGATAACGTACAAATACATACTTATTTGGTCACATAAACTTCAAAAAAAAAAGATTTAAAATCTGATTTTATTTTATATGTATAGCAAAATGAATGTTTATTTATATGGTACAGCACACATAACAGGATATTTGACACATAATAAAATATGAAACTTAATTTAGAGAAGCGTATTACTTCTAACTAAATACATAATATAATATTGAATATATGGATAGGAAAATCCGCAAAAATAAATATTATACACAGTTATATATAATTTAAAACATAAGAAAATAAATAATAAAATAATGTTATAATAAAATGAAAGACGTGATCAGGTCCATCGAGCTTTTATATATTTATATTAAATAAACGTTGAAATCAATATAGATGTATGTATAACGAAAAAACAACATGGGACATATTTATGTTCCATGATATATCACCATTATTAAAGTTATAAGAAGTTACTTATACTATATTATGAAACTAATAAGGATCGAAATAATTTTTAAAAATTGTAATTATATAATTTTTGTTGTTGACATAAATATTTTCCATTGCAATAGACTTATTTTCTTTATATTTGTACATTTTTCATGAAGTTTTTTAAAAAATTTGAAGTCTTTATAACTGTGAGAATGAATTTCCGTAATTTTCAGTATATAACACAAATTTATAACATTGAATTATTATACCTATTAGAACAAGAATAAAAGAATATATTTACTTATATAGATTGCATATTAATATTTTATATTATTACTAGCTGTACCCGCACACACGTTGTTGTGAAACACACGTTTTAAGTGAAATTTTTGTTGTCAGATTGATGAACAATTATAAGAGCTAGTTATTTTATAAATTTGGGAAAATATCTAAGAATTAATATTTATCATTTCTACTTATTCAATACTTAAATTGTATGAAATCGAATGATATCCTTCGCTTAAACAGGTTTCCAAACCAAACCAAATTTGTATTTTTATCCATTTCCTCTTTTTATGAATCAAATTTGAATGAAATCGGAAGAACTTTTGCAGAGGGATTTCTGGGTAGGGTGCCATTCAAATTTAAAATAGCCTATAACGATCCCGAGACAAAGAGACGGTGTAAATTTCGAAACGATCGGTTGAGTGGTTTAGTTTTTAATATTTTGTAGTTATTAGTAATAAAGAAATTGATTTCTATATATATTAAAAGAGGGGGCCAAATTTTATGTTACGAAATTCGTGTGTTTAATCATTTTTATGTTCCAAATTTAAATGAAATCGGACAAACTTTTGAAATCCTCCCCTTGGGTAGGAGGTCAATAAATTTTTTGTTACGAAATTGTGTGTAATCAGTTCTTCTTTTTACATACCAAATTTGAATGAAATCGGACGAAATTTTGAGGTCCGCCCCCAGGTAAGGTCCCTGGATAGGAGGTCAAAAAAATTTTGTTACGAAATTGTGTGCAATCAGTTCTTCTTTTTACATACCAAATTTGAATGAAATCGGACGAAACTTTGAGGTCAACAAATTGTTTGTTACTAAATTTGTGTGTAATTAGTTCCTCTTCTTACGTACCAAATTTGAATCAAATCGGACGAACTTTTGAAGTCCGCCCCGAGGGGAGGTAGGAGAGGAGGTCAACAAATTTTTTGTTACGAAATTTATGTGTAATCATCTCCTCTTTTTAAATACCAAATTTGAATGAAATCGGACGAACTTTTGAAGTCCGTCTCCAGGGGCGGTCTTTGGGTAGGAGGTCCGTGGGTAGGAGGTCAACAAATTTTTTGTTACGAAATTTGTGTGTAATCAGCTCCTCTTTTTACATACCAAATTTGAATGAAATCGGACGAACTTTTGAAAACCGCCCCCACGGGCGTTCTTTGGGTAGGAGGTCAGCAAATTTTTATTACAGAATTTGTTTGTAATCAGTTTTTATTTTTATATACCAAATTTGAATGAAATCGGACGAACTTTTAAAATCCGCCCCAATGGGAAGTCCCTGGGTAGGAGGTTCCTGGGTAGGAGGTCAACAAATTTTTTGTTACGGAATTTGTGTGTACAATCACTTCCTCTTTTTACGTAAAAAATTTTAATGAAATCGGACGAACTTTTGAAGTCCGCCCCCGGAGGAGGTCCCTGGGGTATGGAAAATAGACAGTAGCCGATTCTCAGACCTACTGAATACGCATATAAAATTTGGTAAAAATCGGTAAAGCCGTTTCGAAGGAGTACGGTAACTAACATTGTGACATGGAAATTTATATATTAGATGAAATAAATTTTTTCTCAACTAATATGATGTTTTTAGTGATATTTTTAAGAATCCAATTTCTTTTGAAAACATTATAAATCAAAAGAGTTTTTATGCTTGTTTGGGTACAGAAATTTAATTTCATAATGATACCTTATCCTTATGTATTATGTATATCAAAAATATAACGTATGGTGTAAGATTAGAAATATATATATATATTCAAATGTCTGTTTGTTTCTAATCTAAGATCTCCGAAAACTCTTTACAGATTACATTGAAAAGTTCCATTCGAATACATAAACATTTTCTAAAAACAAAATAAATTAAAATTATTTGAAGGAGATCTGAATTTTTGGTGATGTGAAAAAGTTTGAATAAAAGTCTCAAAAACTGATTTTCCTTCTAAAGTTTATGGAAATTAAACTTTTTTTTTCTCATTTTACTCAAATAAATATTTGATTTACATAGACTCTTTGAAAGTACTAGAAGTTCATACAAATTTATTGGATTTTTTTATTACAGTTTCTGAATATATGAGAGCAAATAGTTCAGGAACGGTAACATCAAGAAGAAGAATTTTAAATCATAATGGTACTTGGGCTGATGAACAAGAACTTAAACATATTGGATCTATAAAATTAAAATGATTTAAAAAAAGGATTTAAGTATAGAAATAAATAAAAACAGAAGGTCAAACGAAAATGTTAAAGGAAAGTGTTGAAGAAAAATGTATCTAAATATATCAAAAAAATTTTATGGTAATCGAATGAATAAATTGTGTCATTTTTTAAGGATAATACATTTTGCATAATTTGTAAAAATTGTAATTTAAAAAAAAAAAATTGTATATATAATACTATTATTATTAACGAAATTCCTATTTTTAAATTTAGAAAGGCGTGTACATATAGTGTAACCCTCAATAAAAATCTTTAAAGAAATGAGATGAGAGAAACTATTATAGTTATAGTTCTCAGTAATGAAATTTTTGGAATCAAAATTTTGTTTGCCATAATGACATACTAACATAACTTTCTTGAAGTAATAAAATTGAAATAAAAAAAACATGTATTATATATAGCAAATCAACTCAATTCAAATATCATGAAAACATAAATTAAAAATAAATAAATAAATGATTATTTTTCGTTTAATAATTAAAATAAAAATAAATTAGGCTTATGAAACAGTTGTATCCATTCAAAAGAGAAATTAAGAAGATACTAGACTGTAAGTTATTCTTGTTGATATAAATAAAAGACATTTTCAAGTTTGTTATATGCTTCAAAACTTGTAATTATAAATGCTGAATTCTTGTTGAAAGGAAGAACAAGCTCTGATGAAACTTCTTTGAAGTATTTTTTTTTAAGTAAATTTATAATATTTATTTGCATAAAATTTTTTAGTTAGGATATACATAATATAATATTTTATATTAATATTTTAAAATGTTTATAATGTTTTGATTATTATGCAAAAATCAACAAAAAAAATTGGGATTGCCTTTTTACATAAATTATATTTATCTATAACTTATAAAATATTATTCTGCATCAGCATGTTCATTTCCTTTATCTGATGAAAATGAAAGGGTTTTTTTTTTCTGATTGCCCTTTATAAACTAGTATTCGAAATTATACCTGTCTTTATTACAACTTGTTCAGAAAAAAAAAGTATTCTATTTACGAGATTCTGATTCTCTGCCTGATAATTTATATTTTCAAGTTTTAACGCATTGAAATTCTTTTAATATCAAAATCTATTATAATATAATTTTATATAATAAAAAAGATTCTACATATGTCGATACCCATACGTGGTTAACAAAAAATTGTATGCCTTGTGATTTTTTTCCCAGTTGGGTAAAAACTATCACAATCTTCTGAATATATTAAAAAAAAAGGACAGTTTTAGTAAATTCAAAATCGAAATAAAAATTTAAATATGAGTAGACAAATCAATTCAAGAGTAAAATTAATATAAGAATATAGTAATTGAAAGTAAAATATATATTCAATGTTCCCAATGAATTATACTGAAAGAAAGGAAACGCCATTCAATTTCAAAATATTCTGCCTCATTAAATTTCCTAATTTACATAAATGTATAATTTTGAACTTTCAGCTAAATTAGTTAATATGCAATTAATTTTCATATAAAATCATGAAAATTACATTTTTCGTTGATTGTAAATTACATTATCAAACAAAATAGAAATAATTTTCCGTATTATTATTATGCCAATTTACTCATTACATATTATATTCTACAGGGGCCATAAATATTAATGAGATTTATAAATTGTCTAATAAAAAGATAAACTTCAAAAATTGCTAAAAAAAATTTGAGTGGTAAATTGTAGATATCTGTAATGTACATATTTTTTTTAATAAAAACTAAAAACAAATTAAACAAATTAAAATTAATTTAAATTATATTTTGATAAAATTACCAATAATTGAGAAAATGATGTTTCAATGATTTTTAATAAAATGAAGACTATACTAAATTTTTTGTCTGCGGTTTGATAATGAACCCAACAGGTTCAGGATCTTAATTCTAACTAGACATTGGGCCGATTCTTTTATAAGTTCATACTATTCAACGATAACAATTTTCTTTGATTTATTACTATTCTTATACGTATTTTATTCTGAAATTTTATACAAAATGTATGAGACATTCGAATAAAACTTAATTTACAATTATATTAACATTATGGTTTGCTAGCAAAATTGTTCAAACGCAAAAAGTTTTTGAATATTTTAAGCTGTACACAAAGGTGAAAAAATGTAAAGTCTTTGAAAGTTAGTTAAAAGTTTATTTCAAATTATATATATTTTTTTTTCTGACAATATTCTACAAGATTTAAATTTCAACTTTAACTTTCAAGAATTTTTCAAAAGCATGAAAATGTTATGTCTATCCTAAATACTTATGATTCTAACATACTTGAGTATTTTCTGCTTTTAATATGTTAGATTTCCATGATTTTTTATCACAATAATCACATAAATGGAATATTGAGACAAAAATATTATTAATCCAAACAGTCGTTATCCCAAAAATGTTATGTGTACATACTTCCAACACAAAAAATTCAAATTACACATTATTTTATATATGATATAATATTTTATTTATTTATATATGTATGTATAAAAAATAATATGTTGTTGAATATTTCTTTTAAAAAATATTTTTAAAAATAAAGTCGTTTTGTTCTAAAAATATAATAAGCATTTATATTTATTCTTTTATACAAGCATTTATTGATTTTTTTGTAAATATTAACATCAGTGAATACATACATGTATATTAGACTGGTTCAAACTTGTAAGGAAATGGCCAAAATGGTCGAAGTCAAGGGGCTCAAGCTTTTTTACGAAAACTTTTTCAAGACAAAACATTGCAAAAAAAAAATTAATAGAATTTGTGTTTTTGAAGTTTTCAAAAAACTTCACTGACATATTCTCACAACTTTTGTATTTTAGAATTTTTTAACTTCCCCAAAGTTTATTAGAAAGCTTTATCTCTTTATTTAAATCTATTAATATCAATTGTATCTTCTATAGTTTTTTTCATATTGAAACTTAGAAAATGTCCCCAAAAAATAAAAATAATATATCGAAGCCAATTGTCACAAATTAATATTTTTTTATAAAAACTAACAAAATATCAGACTTTAAAAAACTAACTTAGATAGAAATAAAAAAACAGTCAGATTAAGTTTAAATGAAACTATGTTGGTCATTTTGAACCACTTTATATATATATACAATAAATATATAATATTAAAATTTTATTCTAGATTTAAAATGTGTGATAATTTTGAATTAATATAATAAAGGTTACACTGCAAAAATCACAACAATGAAAATTAAATATTTCTGTGCCGATAAGGTTAAACAACTTAAGTTATTTATCAAAAATCAAATTTTCTTTTCTATTCCTGAAAATTATTCTTTCTGTTATTTCGATTACTTTCTTCAATCACTACTTTTCTACTATTTAAAATAAAAATTAATTTCGAATTTTTATATTACCATGTTTGAGATATTATGGTTTTTGAGAATCACTAACAAAAATATACTTATTGGAAAGCTCTAATATAAAATATCTAATATAAAATTAATATATGATATTTATGTACATAAACAAATTAAATCCTAAACCTTAAGGATAATATTGTTAATAAAAATTAATCAACTCAGGCTCCCGAGTTCACTTTAAATTTTCCAATTATGAGTTATTTCTGCTTGTTGTCAAAGACAAATTATACAATTCAAAAGTTTGAAAAATATATTATATGGTTTTTGAAATCGGATATTATATTTTAACAAAAAAAAAAACAAATTTTAATCCCCAAATGAATAAGCTCTACTAAGCAAAAATAATAATTTTAGGGTTCACAAATTTGTTTCTTAAGGTTTGTTATACTATTATCAAAAAAAAAAAGAAAAAAAAGGAAAAAAAATAAAATGTAATTTACTTTTATATTTTTAAAAAAAATATTTTTATTAAATGTGAAAAAGAAAAATGTTTAAATTTAATATACATAATATATATGTATTTATTGTTAAAAAAAAAAAAATTTGTACTTATATAAAATAAAGATATTTATTTTTTTAATAAAAAAAAATCCTGATTTATATTGATTGAATTGTTTAAAAATTTGTATTTTCTTCCTTAAATTTCATTAGTGAAAATATTTAGATTTTTTTGACGTTTATAATGACTGGATAAATGATGGATCGTTACAATTATTTTGGGTTTTACTTCAGGCGAAAAATTGGAAAAATCATAGTATCATTTTCTTGAGTATTTTTTTTTTTTGATACGCAAATAAAAAACAAAATTTAATAATTTAATATTCTATTCACGTTTCCTTATAAAACTGTTGCTTAAAGTATATGAATTTATGAGAGATGAAATAATAAAAAATATGACTTTGAAAATATTTTAGAAATTTTTAATGGGATCACTATGAAATCCCTAAAAAAAAATTAAATTCAAAATACTAAAAAATCCCAAAAAACCAAAATATTTAGGACCCAAAATATATCAAAAAAATTAAAATAAATAATGCAAAATCTCTAGACACTTGAAAATCCAAGTACTCTACATAGCTGCTAAGGTTCATTGGAACAAAGGGAGTTGTAGCTTGTTATTATTGAACAAAGGGAGTTGTAGCTTGTTGTTATTGGGAATTATTTACCTGGCCCATTCATTATTGATGGTTAACTTTATAGTTGAAAAATGTCAAGAAAATAAAAAATAGTCATAAATAAAATATTGAAGATTTGAGAAAAATTATTATTTTGATACTTTTATAATATTAGGTTTACTGACAAGTAATTTATTCACCTTATTTGTATATAAGACCATAATGTTTTTTAAAACACTATTTATTTGACTTAATTCACTTGACAAGGAATAAAATTCTGAATTTTTTTTTTAAGAATCATAATTATGGTCCAATCCAATATAAACAAATTTTGTTTGTTATTAGAAAATTACTAAAACAAAAAAGTTTAACGTACAGGCTTAGCATCAAACTTTACACATTCCAATTTTTTTCGTATACTATTTTTATTTTGTAAATTACACTACTTACTGACTAAAACAACTTATATGGTTTGCTAGCAAAATTGTTCAAATATGCAAAAAGTTTATGAATATTTTAAGGGGCTACAAAAAAGTGAAAAAATGTAAAGTCTTTGAAATTAAGTTAAAAGTTCATTTCAAAATTATGTTTTTTTTTGACAATATTCTACAAGATTAAAATTTGAACTTTAAATGCGATTTGACTTTTCACCAATTTTTCAAAAGCATGAAAATGTTATGTCTATCCTAAATACTTATGATTCTAACATAAGTACTTAAGTATTTTCTGCTTTTAATATGTAGATTTCCATGATTTTTTATCAAAATAATAACATAAATGGAATATTGAGACAAAGATATTATTAATCCAAACAGTCGTTATCCCAAAAATGTTATTACACCACTTACTGACAAAAACAACTTATAAAATGCAAAAGAACTAAATTTGATTAAAGTAAAAGATGACTTTAAAAAGCTCTGACCATCAGCATGTTATGATGATTTTTTTCTTGAATTCAAAATTGTATTATATTTTCTAAAATCCATTTAATTTTTTTGAAATTGAAAACAATGTTAAATGAAGGTGGCTCAATCTATATAATTTTGATTAAAATACCTAAACATTTAAATATTAATTTACGACTTACAAAAACAAAAAAAAAATCGTGAAATTAATATTATAAATTTTTTTGAATAAAAATTTGTTCCACTTTTAAATTGAAAAACCAAAAAAACCATATTGGATACATTTTACTAAATGTCATACAGAAAGAACATAGAATTTATGTTGCTGGTAAAATATGATAAAATGAATCCATAAATACAAGCAAAACATATATTTTAAAAATAAATGTTTCTTTTTAAAAAAAATAATAATAATGGGTATATTACAAGGAATTATAAAACACAAGGTATCATTTCCCCGGGGTACATTAATCAATTTTTATTCCCCTTTCAATTTATTATCAACTTTCATTGTTATTGTTATGAAAATAATTAAAAACTAAACTATGTTACCTGTTTGTTACCAGTACCTTATTAAATTAACATTCATATAAAATCATATCCTTAGGCAGAAAAATTACGTAGGTATTTGTTTTGAGTAAAAAATTAAAATAGTTTTCTATTATATGAAAAAAAAAAAATGTTTATAATAAAAATGTTTTCATCCGGGAGTTGTTTATTTCTTCTATTATAATTTATCTTAGCCTTCAATAGGATCCTATTGTAACAAAAAATAAATTAAACTCTAAATTCGGACGGAACCATCATTTTATTTGAATGGATGTGAACGAGATTACTTAAATTTCAAAATAGTTCAAGTAGTTTGATACTCGTAACTAGAGAGGATATGAATGCCTAAATGCCTAGTGACTAGGCATTTTGCCTTTTTTGATGTTTTTGGCTTAGCGAGACTTTTTTGGAAATTTCAGCCTAGCGAGCCTAAAATGACCATTTTTCGTTAATTTTTTTGAATTTTGTTCGTTTTGGGCTTTGTTAATTTCATGTAAGAGAGAAGATGTTGAACGATCTTTTTCAGCATACAAAAATGTTTTGACAGACAAACGTAGATCTTTTTTGTTCGAAAATCTAAAACAGCACTGTATTATACTTTGCAATCGTGAAAAATAATAATATTTAAAAGTGTGTTTTTTTTTTATTTTCATATTTTGCGCGACTTTTCAGAGACTTTTTTTGAATTTTAGATACTTTTACAGGATTATTTTCGCAATTTTTCAAGACTTTTTAGGCGCCTAAATTCGTTTTTATGCGAGACTTTTTTATCCGCTCTACTCATAACTTTTGATGAAGGATGGTTAGACAGACGAACTGACATTTAATGGAATCATATTATAGTATAATCAATTTGATGAAAAACTGGCTAAAAAGCATCAATAAAGTTAAGAAAAAAAAAAGTTCAAATATTTAAATTTCACTAAAAATTATTCATTCTTCAATTTTTTTAAAGAAAATAACTTAAAAAAATAGTTTTTCTTTGTAACTAAAAGCAGAAAAAAAAAGCGATAATTAATTTTCTTTCACAAGAACAAAAAGCTTATGTCAACATTTTTTTAAATATAACATAGCTCCGATTTCATCTACAAATATTTATTAAGTTATTTAATTAAAAAATGAAGTCCTTTGCTAATTTGATATAAATAATAATATCTGAGTTAAAAAAAAACAACTTCATTATTAACGTGGTTGAAGGCTTGAGGCATTCTCAGAAAGTAAAATATAATACCGTATAATTTTCAACGTAACATTACGAAAAAAAAACTTTAAAAAATTATTTAATGAAAATTTCAATTTCACTAAAATTGTGAAACATAAATGTTTTCGACCAAAACAATTTAATTATTTTTAATGTGCATGTGATCGGTATGTTGTATTTAGTACCATAGAATTTTTTTTTTTTTTATTTTTTTTTTAAAACAAAACACACACTTAATTCAAGTGAGACAAATTTGAAAAATGACACAAATTCCAGTCCGAGGTGGGAATCGAACCCACGACCGAACACGCCGTAGGATAATGGCAATACCACTACACCATGACGGCCGACTAAATGGAATATTATATGCGTCAATAAACATGCAATCATTTAGATGCTTCATATTAAATATTGTGTAATACCTAAAAAAAATTATATCCACTCACAATATTTCAATACAGACAAATACCAAAAAAAAAAAAAAAAAATTTGTTTACCAACTTTTGTTTATTTTTTGCATTGCAAATGTATAGATTGCAACTACCTCTCACATGCACATTAAAGCAGTATATACGATAGTTAACAAAATTTGTTATAACAACTCGTTGTGTATTTACACAAAAACAAATGGACACTTGTCAATATTATATAACTCGACCTGCGGTCCCGTGATATAAGTATTGACGCGTGTCCAAGTGTTTTTGTGTATACACAACTCGTACTTAATTACAAATTTAGTTAACATATATTATAATCTACTATTAGAGCAAAAGATAATTTGGTGTCGGAGAATCTTTTGGCAATTAATATCGTCACTTAAACGAATTTTTTTTATTTTTTTTTATAAATGCAATTTATTTGCTCTTAATAATTCATGGGAATTCTAGGAAAAATGTTTTTGTTATTGCTCTTGTTTGATATTTTTTCTTATTATAATATGGCAAAAACAATATTAATTAACATATGTAGGTATGCGTGAAAAATATTCTATTTAAAATTTAAAATATAAAATTTATTATTTTTAATTAAAACTTCGCTTCATAAAAAGCTTCTTTTAATTACAAAATTGTTTGTATATCTTTCTTAAACAAGTTCATTATAATACTATAACGTAATGTAACACACATAGCAGCATAAAAACGTGTTATATGGGAAATTATTTCACAGAAAAAATTATATTGTTAATTTTTGGTAACAAATTTAATTGAAATTCATTAGATCAAATATTAATTGCATGTCAACTGGATAGGAAGCTGTATAGTTCTTCATCATTTATTTCAATTATAAATCACAAAATTCAATTCAATTTACTATCTTTATTATTAGTAACATCATCAATGGTAACATTATCAATAGAGTTCAAA
Organism: Hybos culiciformis; assembly: GCA_964007475.1. NCBI lineage: Eukaryota > Metazoa > Arthropoda > Insecta > Diptera > Hybotidae > Hybos > Hybos culiciformis. Next base: position 9,412,455 of record OZ023274.1, on the reverse strand, counting down.
GCACAGAAAAACAGTGATACTCTAGTTATGGTGAGATTTTTGATTATACAGATAACAAAAAAATTATCGTAGTAGTGAAAAATAAAAACAGATTTTCTCTATTGAAATTATAGAAATGGAAATATAATCCCTATTGAAATTCGATTATTTTTTAATGAAAATTATGAGAAATATCATACAATTTATGCACAAAACATTTTTCTTGTAATAAATCGTCAATTAAGATTAACATCTTTAAGACAGACTGTAGGTTAGCAACCATGAATTTATAGAAAAAAAATTGTTCGTAACTGTGGTTCCTAAAGCTAACCTACAATCTGTTTGAAGTATAAATGAAAATAAAAATTAATAGCAATTAAAGAAATGAAGGTAATCCTGGCTTAGTAGTGTAACATGAATTTTATTAAATAATGGTTTGATTATCAAAGAAGATTGATAGGAATTTAATATAACTGCTAAGCTATAATATATATTAGACTTTTCTTGATAAAGGTCGGCCCAATGAAAATTGGAATGGAAAATGGACCTGAAATTAACATTACTTTTTTTTTTTGCAAATTTTTAAATATATGTATTCAAAAAAAAGCAAATGCTTTAAAACTTAGTTTTTATTATTACTTCTAAATGTGAAAAGTTTTTTAATATTATTGTTGACAACCGTAACTTCACAAAGTTTAGATTGATTGTAGTGGTTCTGTGTTTTCCCTGAAGATCAAGAGTAACATTCAAACTTGTTGCTCATATGCAGCAAATGGTGCTCAACCGTAAAACATCTGAAGATCGACTACCCCTGAGTGCATAAAAACTAAGCTATTTAAGTTTAAAAAACTACGTTTTCCCATTGAACATTTTATATAGCCATGATATATTTGTTTATTTTATCACACGTTTTTTCCCTAAAGCCTAAACATACTATAAATTCTCATAAACAAACATTTTTTAAAATACCTAAAAACAACATTTTTGTTTGAATATTATATCATAAAATTCAACAGGAAAATCTAAAAATAAGGGTATGAGTATATGAGAATAAAATAATCGAAAAATAATCAAAAATTTGTTAATATTTTCATAAAAAACAATCTCAAATAAGATTATTATAAATTGTGGGAATATATAAATATGAATATAATAAAAAACAATTTTTTTTTTTATAAAACATGATTTTTAGATGCTGAGCAATTTATTAGCAATTTATTACTTTTTTTTGGAGGTATACGAATATATGTTTATAGGGAAGAATTAATAAAACAACCGACGTAATATAAGTGAGAATTAAATAAGTGGGCTCTTCTTTAGTATAATAAATGTGTACCTATATATTTCGACCATATTTTATTACCAATTATTAATGACTCTATTCCACTCTACTGTCTGTATCAAAACGCATTTTATTTCGCAGTGCAACTTTTATTCCTCAATTTATGAAAATACTTTATTAACTACAAAATTACATTGCTGCATCATGAAATGCAAATTATAATAAATATTAATCGCGTACCTATATGGTATACATATGTATGTAATATGTTATGTGTATTGAAAATATTTTTTTTCCCATGGAAAAAAGGAAAACCAATGTTAATTATAAATTTTCTCGGTATTATTTTTTTTTAAATTATTTAAATTTTCACCTATCGACATTTTTCTTAGAATTATTTCACCCTCAAAAAAGTATCAGTTATTATGATGTAACTGGAAAATATATTAACTAATTTATTTTCATTGCTTTTTATTTATTTATTCAAATCAAAGCTTCAAAAAATAAATAAAAATCTGTTATTTAAATGTATCATTATCCTTAAATTTTTGACCCCATTACCTCAAAATGAAAAAAAATACCTTCTGTACTGTTCAGGCTTTTCCTCGAAATTATATTTTATTATAATTATTATAAATGGATCTCCATGGAGATTGCAAATTAAAAGTACTTTGAAATCCACACATTTTTCAAAGGAAAGTCAAAGTGGTCAAAAAGAAAAAATTTATCTACCTAATTAGGATTTTCCAAAAGTAAATTCAAGATAAATTGGGATGATATTAGGTGCATTATATTAAGTTCTAAACATATTAGTTGCAGTTGCGAAAAAACGTTCTACACCGCGCAAATATTATTGACAGTACTAATATTTTTGTTTCTTTGTAAAACACTATTAATTTTATTAATTTAATGAGTCAAAATGAGATAAAAAGAAAAAAAGCAACATTTTCTTTTGCGTTTTTCTTCAAATTGTCTTTAACGTAGGTATTTTATTTATTTATTACTTTCTTTAATTTTATTTTTTTTTTTATTAGATGTAATAAATCCGATAATCGAAAAATAATTTCTTACGTTGGATGGTGGCAGTGAATTAACTTGTAATGTCAGAATGATTTTTTTAACACATAAAACACTGTTAAGTCTAATTATTATAAATTATTTTATATATTTTCTTTTTCGTATTAATTTCATATTATGTTTTTTGTTTTATTTGAAACGTATGGAATTTTTTCGTCTTTTAATTTTTTTTTTAGGGAAAGGTATATTGTAAGGGAAACAGTATACCCATAAGTTGAAAAAGAAAAACAGAAAATCCTAAAGATTTTCATAGCGGTTCTTCATTTCCACAAGTTTATTATTTCGTACAAATCTATTATTGGAAATATTCCTCTACTATAATTTTATTTTCTAATATCAAAAATAATGAATTTAAGTTGACATCCTTATTTATAGATGAACACAATACCTTATTCAATTAGATGATTTGCAGTTCGACGATAGATTTAAATAATCAAGTCAACAATGTAATTGTAATATAATTTAATGTACGGACGTACTTTATGGATCAAGCTGTTCGCATTATTTGTGTAATTAAATTTCAATTTGTAAATATTTCCGTAAATTAAGACATTTATGTTCATGTTTTGATAAAAATAAAAAAAAAATAAAAATTAAAATCGTTTACAAATAAATTCTTAGAAAACATATTTGAAAAAAGAAACATAATACATAACACTCTAAAAACAATTTCAATAATTGTTGTAGAAAAGCAAAATTCATTTAATGAAATATTATAATATTTTGTATTCGAAATATTTAATAAATTAAATTGTTGATTTTAGTTGAATGGAACCCTACCTGGATGTTAATTACGAAATACATAAATATTATGTAGATACTTAGATAACATTTATTATTTTCCGGAAAAAAAAAATCAAATTAATTTTTATTAAGAATTACGAAATTTCTGTAATTTCATTTGGATTAACAAAAATTCTATAATTCAATATGGATGAAATTCTTTTATTTTCGCGTAATTCATTATAACGCCTTTAAAGTTTTTTACGGAATTATTCCATTCACATAAAAATATTAATTAATATAAAAATTCTGCGGAAAATTTCAAAAAATATACAACAGTACCTCATAAATGAAGTATAATAGAGCTGACTTCAACATTTGGGTTTAAAATAATTCCGGAATTTTTTATTTTATTTTTCTAAAATCAACTTTCCTCGAAATACGCTTTCAGTCCTCCAGTCGAATCCTTAGTCATAATAGGGAAAAAACTATTTTGTATATTTCTTTAATTGACATAAACTCGTATTCCGATTTCCATTTTCAGCCCGCCAGTCCGAGTCCTTAAACACAGTGGGGGTTCTTTAATCGATATTCATCTTCCCACATACTAATGTACATTAGAATCCTGTTTTAGATACCCTTATTAAAATAAGTTTTCAAAAAGGACCTGTCATTTACATTATGTGAATGTGGTATGATAACACATTATTACATTATGTAATATAATAACACATTATTATTTTAATAATATTTTGTTACCTAATTTCAAACATTAAGAATTATTGTAATGGTTAATTGCATAATTTATAAAATAGTAAACATAATATCATAACTAGTTCTAATGAATTGATGTTAATTTGAACATAATTTGCTTATTTAAAAGCAATTAAATAATATTTTAGGTTGTATATTTTAAACTTATTATTTTTTAAACATCATTAACATACATGCATATTTATTTTCCTTTCGAGTATTATTAATTTCATTTTATATATTATAAATAATTAGTGATTTTGATCAAAAATGTGAATTTTAAATTCGATCGTCGGTATAGATAATATTGTGTAGAAAGTAAATTATGAAACTAATGGCAATTTGTAGAAAGAATAATACCATTATATTTCCCATGATTTTTAAATTATTTCAATAAATTTGTACCTACTTACCAATGGAAGATATTACGACCATAATATTTCGTGCAGTTTGCAGAATTGTGCTTTATTGTGGCCTGGCTCGCTTTGTGATAGAAGAACTATATTACTTCTATATTACTTCGGCTCAAACAATACACCTACTGACAAGGATGTACATTGTACAATTTAATAATAAAAACCTTTTATAATATAATTGTTAGCGATTATTGATGAAGTTGTCATCGTAATAAACAAATAAAAACGAATTATGTAGGTATGTTATTTATGTATACATTTATTATTTTTATTAAAAGTTTTGCTAAGAATAATTTTTATAATATAATTTCCTACAATAATATTTTCAATATTTATATATTATAATTTAATTGTATATACCCTGAAAATTTTTTTTTTTCAATCATGATAATGAGTAAGCATTAAATTGTGCATGAATATGTTAAAAAACAAATTTTTAAAAATTGTTTTACCGACCATATTTTCAGATTATAAAATTTTCTGTAATGAAGGAATTTATTAATGTGATTATTTATTTTCTTGCTATTGAAGAACAAATTATATAGAAAATTATATAAAATTGAAGACTACATTAATGAATAACACTATATTTGAAAGTTATGTGTTGACAAGATATACATTAACTAAAGAATTTTGAAGAAATGTGCACTAAGAGTGGGAATTATTTTTGTAATTGACGTTTCCTTTGTATTTTCAAACATTTTCTTGACAAAAGCTTTAAACGAGCATGTATAATAGAATATTACAGAAAGTAAATGAAAAAACAAATTTAATATAAAATCCTTATTGAGAAAATCAAATAATTAAATGTACACAAATTAAGTAAGTATTTGAGATTTATTTACATTTTTGATAGGTTTTCGAGATTTTTTTTCGACACATTATAACTTCCAGTACCTACTGTTGTAAAATCTATATCGATGGCTATCAAATTGAATGTTATACATGTACATTATATGTATCCTTAAAGTTTTTTTTAATGAAACATAATACATTAGAGATTCAGAGTAAATTCTTATGTTGGAAGTTTAAAAAAAAATCTTTAATTTTTCTAAAATCTTAATTAAACTAAGCCCTAAAGAAATATTTAACATTAGCTAATGTCTGATTAATTTACTTTTTATCTTTAAAAAATAAATGAAATTGATTAAAATCAGTAAGGCAAAAAATTGAACTATGAGTAAGTAATATTAGATTTTAACGTTACTTCAAGGGTAACGTTTCTCTATAATCAAAAAAAAAAAAAAAAGAGTCTACATTCAACAAAAATTTAATGATCTATTTTCTATCTTTACTATAAAAAAAAATTATTTATAAATTTGTAATTGTATCATCTTTGTTGGATGTCGATGATAACCCTGAGTAACTTTTCATATTAATTTCCATTGATTGTAGAGCGCCTGAAACATGACATAAATTTTCAGATAAAATTGAATAAACCTCTAGCAATTCAGATTCAGTCTTTGAAAATATAAAAACATCTGGAAGAATATAAAAAAAAATATTTTCTTTGAATTAAGTTGAGGAGAGATTAAGGTTTATAATTTCAATAAAAAACTGTAAAATATATTTCAATTATTTTAAAATTCAGCGTATCAATCTCCATTATATATTAAAATGTTGACTTAGATAGCAATTATATTCCAGCCCTAGCTGTAACAAAAATTAAAATAACGTCATAATTTTGTGTCCACCCAAAAATTATACAGTGAAGTCAACATCTTTTAAAAACCTTTTATATATTTTCGTTTTGTTTTAATTAAACCAAGTACTCACCGTTCTTATCTTTAATTAATTTCATTGAATAAATATTTAAAATAATTGCTAACTCATCAGCAACTCGGTTATCAAAATTCCCAGCACTTAATACTGTATTAACAATTGAATTTGATGCCGTTAGTTGTGACATACGTTTAAATTGTCTAACGTGTTGTATAGAAGCTGACCATTTTTGTTCATCGATTAATTCATTCAAGGAATTTTCAAATTCCGTATTGGTCATTGGTAGACCTGGTGAAGGTGTAGGTGTATGATCACCATCAGTTGATGTTGATGTATCAAGTGAATCCAATTCAGCATCATCGATGCAACGCAATAATGCGCCTCGTACAAGCATATAATATTCAGATAAATCTTTTATCTGAATTTTTTTTTAATAAAAGAAAAAAAAATTTTTTCAAGCTCAAGTGTATACATATTTAGTTATTTTAATATTACACAGGATGCTAAAAAATATTTGCTTTTTATTATACTAAAATAGTTATTTGAAACTCTTTTTAAAATATTTCTAGAAGCAATTAGAATCATTTTTATTTATTTTAAAACATCCGGTATAGCTAAGTATTTCTAGCTACAGAAAATTAAAAATAATATGATTTTTAAATTATCACAAGAAATCACATCAAATTCTTACCTTCTCATCACATCGTAAATTATTGATGATACTTAAACTAATTTTGTGATTGGATTCAATCAATAATAATAGCTGGAACATAAGTTTGTACAATGATCGACCTAAGTCTAACAATATTTCAGAAGTAGCCGGATCAAATGTTATAAAACCAACATTCGATGAGGTTCCATCAGCAACTCCACTAGAATCAACATCACTAAATAATGACAATTTACATGATGTTTTAACAGAGTCCAGACACTATTTTAAATTTACAAAAATATGAAAAAAAAAAAATTAGTAAGTAGGTACCTACATAATGTAATTTTAATACTGAACTTAATTACGAAAAAAACGAGACAATAAATATTCACCTCTAAAACATGATCTTTTCGATCAAAAAATGTTTCCAAATGTTCTTGAACCTCCAGGACATTAAAGCGTAATGTTTCAAATAGTTTTGGTGTTGTTGGATGAGAATCATTGCACCAAACCCGTGGTGGTTCAGCTTTTGAATTCAATAATTCTGCCAAAATTGATATGCGATTGCCAAGAGGAGCTCCAAGGCCGGAAAAATATTTTTGAGAATCTTTTGAAATCGCAATCGACTTAACTGTAAGCTCTTTAACTAATTTATGAAGTTGTTGTAATAATTCTGATGAATGTGAAGAAGGTTGATTAACCAATAAAGACTGTAATTGTTTCCGCCAATTTTCTTCACCTTCATCACGAATCGGCGCACGAAATGAGATTAAACCTGGCAAATGCGGAGATTCATTACACGGCGTAATATCACCTAAATCACCAGCGCTCGAGCCGCTTGTATCACTACGAGAAACAGAATTTCTTCGTCTGCGTTCTCTCAAACTTAATGAAGTTGGAGGACCAACAATGAACGGGGATTTCAAAAACGATGTTCTATGATGATCTTCATCGATTGGAGATTCAGACTCAACTTCTTCATCAGATGAGTCATCAGCTGTATGACGTTTGCGTTTATTTAAAATTGGTGTTTTCTCGCTTAGACTCTCCTCTAAGGCCGAAGAATGTCCTCCTTTAGAACCTGTAAGTGGTTCGCTGTCTCCCCCTTCAGAAAGTGGACGGCGACGAACGCCCCAATTGAAATTATCTGTAGATTCACCCTCAATACTTTCGCTTTCATATTCCAAGAAATCGAAATCTTTGAATACACCAAAATCTGGTTGTCCATCCTCTCGCCTTGAGCCCCCACTAAGGTCTCCTTGTGGTCCAGAAGTTTCTTCGGTACTTGAAGCTGCTGAAGATTGCCTCTCCATTAAATCTGATGATTGACTGAATATGACCTGTATTAAAGTAATTTCTTAGTTAGTTAATATGTTTAGGAATTGTAGGCTTAATAAATCTTGTATTGGGAGTCTAAAAATAAAATATCGCATGCATAATTTATTTGAAGAAAAATCGAATAAATAGGTATTCTTTTATACATCGTTTTAAAAAGTTCTTCTGCACCTTATCCTTTTTGAATTTTTAAAGCTTCAATCGTTAATTGATAAAGGCAATATTATTTTAGAACACTTTTTTAGTAATCTTAAAAATAAAATAATTTTTTCTCATTTTTCTTCAAATTTTTTATTTAAATTTTATTTTCTTACAGAGTGTTGGGTAGATTTTAGTGTTCCACTAATAAAGTACATGCTAAAGGTCTTTGATCATAAACAACAACAAAAATATAAAACAAAAATAAGAAAAGTATATTTTAATCATGCAATATTAAATTGAGTTATATCAAAAATATAAACATTAATGAAATTTATGTAGTTAACCCATTCAAGCTTAATAAACCAAATGTATTGGGTGAAAAGGTTTCAATAAAAATATTATCTACAATTCTACATAATGAAAATAATAGCCACAATTTTCATATTTTTGTTTTTTTTTTTTTCGAACAGATAGAATAATTCTAAGTAAAATCTACCAATCAAAAACTCTAAACCTAATTTTTTTAAATTATACAAACAAAAATTTTGAAATTTGAAATAAACGTGAAGTAATTCGAAATGAGTACAAAAAAAATAATTAATGTTTTATTTCAGAGATTCAAGAGTCAGTAATTATTATCTTTGATTAGTTGAGATTTTTTATGAATGCTTGATTATGAGATCAATGGCAAAAAAACGTTAGTATAATAATATAAAAATGGTACTAATAATAAAATCTCAAAAAAAATAACAAAAAAACTATAAAATCTCAAAACAAAAAAATAATTCTAAAAAATTCAAAGAAGACATATAATAAGATAGGAAAATATCCTTTGATGACGCATTCAAACACAAAACGAAAATTATAAATCTACACCTACAGAGTGAACGTACTTATTTTTACAAATAATAAAAAAAAAATAAGAGTTTCAGGGTTTATAAGAAGAATTAATAAAAGAAAATTTCTTTAGAAATGCATAAAATAAATTTATATTTCAAATAAATAGTAAATAAATAAAAAAAATAGTTTTAAAACTAGTGAAAATAGTAAGTTACCAAAAAAATAATAAAAAGTTTAAAAAATTTGAAGGTTTGATAATATTATGATGTTAATAAAAAACATTACAGTAACACATTTCTAACAAAAACTCTATATTATAATGCTCTGTCAACTTTTTTATTTTAATAATCTTCTAAACTATTATATGGACTAAATACAATTTCCATTGAGCTGTATTTGATTTCCAGTTTATAAAATGATACGGAATGAAAAATTAAAGTTACAAAAAAACTTCCACCAGAAATATGCCAAAATACCATGTGTGTGGATTTTAGTATTACATTTATATAAAATTTATTTTAAAAAGGGAAGTTTTCTTCGGTAATCCATTATTTACATAATAAAAGACCCAAACCTAACAATAAAGATTTACTATCAGCATAATCAAATTTTTTTTTTCACATGAAAATCGATAAATCAGAATATTTATATTCAATTTTGCTTGATTCTCATTTTGAACTTATATTCTTCTGTTATTAAAAAAAAAACAATAACATTTTACAATAAGTTCAGATTTTTATTCGTTAAATATGAAAATTATTTTCAGGGCGCGATGAAGCCTTATTTTATTACTTGATTTTTTTAGGTACATTTTTTTTTAATATTAAAAATTTAAAACAGTGATTTCTTCTAATGAATTTAATGAATTTTTAGTTAAAATTTTCTGCCAAAAACGACATAGGGGGTTGAAATTAACAAAAAAGTCGCACAAATTTTGAATATGTTAAATGTTACTAATTTTTCAACTTAAACTGTGTTTAACTTAATTATAGTTTTGTGTTAATGAGTTGCTTAAATGTGAAAAGTGAAAAGCAATGTGTATAAATATTATCATTTTCCGAGTGCTTAATTTAAATACACCACATTTTAAAACTTATTCAAATTACCTTTGAGCATATTGAGTAAATGTATTCATCCTAAAAATGGTTTTTTTTATAAATGAATGAATAATTTTTTTTTAAATATTTATGTATAATTTTGATGTAATTTTTTATATGTGCCTACAGGGTAAATTTCAGTTTTGTCAACATTTCATAATACATTCTTAGAATTTTTTTTTTTTTAAATCTGCCTTCATTCTGCAATTAAGATTTAGAAGACCCAAAATTCTTTTTTGTTATAAATTATTTTTAACATTAAAAGCTAAAATTAATTTGATCCACTAAAATTTTTAGTTAGTGAACTGCATAAAAACCCTTTAAAAGCACGAAAAAAAAATAAAAGGTAAGGAAAAAATCAAGTTTTAATCTAAATTTTTATTGTCAAAATCTGTCATATATTAGAAAAATTTAAATTTAAATACGTATAATTATATTTAAATCCTTATTTTATGTACAGTAGTGGCTGTCCGACTTTGGCGCACTGAAAGAGGGCAATTAAACTATTTACATAATTCCTTGAGAATAATTTGGTAATGTTTCTGTTATATTTCTACAACTACCTTTAATGTTCTAATTTGAAGGCCATTTAATTATTTTAGTGAAAGTTAAATTTTGAACTCAAACATGAAAATTAAATTCTAAAAAAATATTTGTATAAATACAGGAATATAAACGAATTCTCAACCAACAGTTTTTTAATGTATTCATATAGCATAGGTATGTATTTAATGTTCTTTGCTTTTTTAAATGTACGTTGCTCCTAAGCATTGTAGATATAATAAAGGTATAAAAACAATGTAAAGGATATCGGATGGGAAAAAAAATTACATGTTATTTGGGATTATTGTAAATGGGATGAGATGAATTCAATTTTTAGCTGTATAAGTTATTAGAAAATATTTTCGAAGCATTTGTTCTTGTATTACAAGCCTGAAGTTATTTATCTAAATACCCTTTAATACTAAACAAAGTGAAAGCAAATTGATGCAATTTATTTTAATAATCTAATAGTTTGCATTAATTTTTGTCTTAGATGATAACGAACATCCAAATAAAATTGATTAAAATTTATTCGATTACTTAATTTTAGTATCATGCAAGGCAATTTAAAATTTTGATTAGGAGTTAGTTACATAAATATATAAAACTAGTAGTAATCCTACATGCCTTTTTTTATTAAATATGAAAAATAAATAAATACAGAACTTACAGAGGGGCTCTTCGGAAGACCAACTCGCTGGCCACACGTTGTTAACAAATTTACCAAGCATTCGCGTACCCGTCCTTGCGACATCCATGGACGTTTCCAACCGCTCAATGGGACTGTATCGGCTGGAGATAAACTTGCGCTACGTCTAGGTGAATTGGGTGTTCCAGTTTGTGAAGTTTGATGATTATTACTTCCATTTCGAGTCATAACATTCGTTATATTTTGTTGGTTACCAATAATCTGATCATTTTCATTTTTCATTAGAATTCGACGTCCAATTAAAGGTGTTTGTGAAACATCAAAAGTAAATTCCATTGTTCGGCCAGCTAATTCTTTTTTCCCAAAAACTTCTGATTCCGAATATGATCCATAAAAGCTAAATGTAAAATTTGATGATGATAATCCACCTGCACAGGAATTAACAATTTCTGTTGGCGGAACTACTTGCAAGCTAGAGCTTCGAGTTACAATTAACTTTAAAATTTTCAAAGTTTCTTTCCAATGTGGAGCCTAATTTTGAAAACAAAAATATTGAAAATTCATTAAATGGTCTGATAATATTTAATCAGTCGTGGTCGTTATCTAAGAGACTGAGTTTTAGGTTTAAACCAATATGAAATAACAATGAGCTGTAGACACGAGAACATTTATTATTCAAATTTTCTGTTGTGAATCGCTTATCAATAAATTATTTAACACTTTTCAATTGCATAAGAAATTTACAAATAAAATTAAATAATTTTGTATTAGAAATTTGCCAGCAAAAACTATAACAATAAATTTGATCTAGGATAATGTAATTAGAGCCACTACATTTTATAATTTATACTATTGACGATATTCATATACGTTGTACTTTATGTAAAAAAATGTATATAAGTGCAATATGCAATTTGAAGAGCAATTTGAAGAGCAATTTGAAGAGCAATTTTCAAAGAAAAACTCAAATGATTGAATTTATTCAATTAAATTTACTTTACTTGTTTTGTGGGTAGTGGTAGTATGTGTTTTGTAAAATAAAGTTAATGTTTATTCGTAGATTTATTGCTCCACGAATAAAGTGAAAAGGGTGAAAGAATAAAGTAAACAAAAATAAAGTAAAACTGGTACACAAATATTGTTTCCAGGAGATAATAAATTTATTTTCTTATTTATTCCATCCATAGGAGGTAATATTTTATAACAATCATTTTAATAATATTTACTATGGTTTCCTTTATTTTTAAATACATTACATAAGTACCTATATTATGTGTGTGTATCTATGCAATGTTGTTTTATATGTTGTTAAAATTTTATTTTTCTAAAACTCGGAAACATAATTTGTATTCTGAATTTTTGGTCCTTTTATTGTACGTATAAATTTTAAGATATAAAATAAAATTATTTAACGTAAAAAAAATAAGTATTTTAATTATAGTATTTAAAAATAAAAACTCCATTTATTAAAAAATTAACACCCCTTGAGTTACTGCACCCCAGACCGGGGCTGGTCGTTACTACAATAAATTTTATCAACCAAATCTTATAAAAAATTTGATTATGTCTACATATATTTTAAGATGCAAAGTATTTGTTTATTAATATTGTATAATAATTTTAACTTACATCTAGATGCTTTCCAATTACTCTTAATAAGTCAGCATTAATAGTTTGAGCTTGAGGTAACGATAGATCAACATAGTGTAACATACAATGAATAACATTCAGAATAGGTATCTGAATTTGTTGTGGACCCTTTTCTAAAATTTCTACCAAAAACGCTAGCATATGTAAGCCTAAATGTGAATAAGTGTCATATAAATATTTAACAACACATTTTGTCCACTGAAAAGATTCCTTGCTAAATGTTTTACGGCTGTATAAGGTCATAACTGTACCCAGATTTTCTAATTTAGCACCCAATTCTGATGAAACTTGTGCAATGTTTTCAGCACTACGAATACAGATTTCATTGGCATCTTCATAATGAAGTAACATATAAGGTAACAAAGATATCACATTCATTGGGAACTGCGTTGATTGTGTTGGATCACAAACAGGTAGACCAATAAGTGGCGAAATTTGTGATAATAAACCAATTGTTGGCTCGTAGGTACTAGAGTGAGTGCAACCCTGTGGTAATAAATTATAGAAATATTAAATTTATTATATTACCATATTAATTTTTTTTCAAATAATGGTTGTTATAAATTAGTTTTATAAAATAATTTAATTTATATAATCCAATTACCTTTAACAATAATGCATGAACCCCTGGATAGCCAGTCCATTTAAGCTGTTGCTGTAGTTTTTCTACTTTATCTCTAGCATCTGGTCTATCAAGTGGTAAACGATGTAAAACTCTACTGAGTAATCGTAATGCCAAAAGAAATTCATGTTCATAATCACTTTCTAATAATGATACAGCCAACCAAAAAAGTTGAGCTAAAATTGTCATTTTGTCGTCCTATTTACACAAAAATACAAATAAAATTAACTGATAAGAAAGAAGGCAAAAAAAGTAGTGCTTCAAAATTAAGAATTTTTTTTGTAATAATTATTAAGTTTTTATATTATGCCATGCAAAAGGAAAGTTATTAATTTAATATAAAATTTACCTGAGTCGCAGTATCTCCCAGCATTTTTAAACTCTGTGCACTTCTAGATCGAGATAATGCTGATCCAAATTTTTGTGCATTTCGTTCCATTTCAAGTGCAGAGGCTCTATTTCTAAGTTCAACTGTAATGTAGGATTACATATTATTTGATTAGATTTTTAATTATAATAGAATAAAAAAAAACAATAAATTTTGTTTTCATATAGACATAGAGCTTAACCCTTATTAGTTACAGTGTCATGTAAAAATTTTTGGTATTTAATTATTCCAGAAAAGCGAATTATTCCAGAAAAGCATATTGTATTTTTTTAATTATAATATATCATGGTTTAAATATGATGCAATAGCATAAAAATTTGTATTTACTAACCTTGTTTATCACATGGTGAATTGGTACTTTTTCTAGCACAATATGATACAGAATAGCTTGTACTTCTTGCATGACTAGGTATTGAAAATTGTGGTGACTGGGGTGTTGTCCCAGATGGTGATTTTTTTCCAGCCAAAACTGATCCGGGCCCTTCTTTGTTATTCAGGTTTGGAGTAGATTTGAAAATATCTTTCATAACATCTAGAGGACGAAAATCTGAATCCAAACTGTCAACTGCAGCTTCTAAAGTCAATAGTAATTCAGTCACATAACCTTGCATGTCTTCACCTTGTTCGGCCACAGTTTCAACTAAACGTGATAAAATATCAGAGAGCATTCTTGAATTGATTGGAACATTTAATGCTCGGAATATTTGTAAGCAACGTCCTGCATAATGCCGTGAAGAACAACTTAATCCAAGTTGTAATGCTGTTTGAGCCCAACGTTCAGCTATTCGAGCTTGATGATATGTATCAGCAAAAACTTTAACCATATGCCTTAAAAATGATGATAATTGTTCAACTGATTTAACCGACCAGACTGTAAAAAAAAATTTTAAAATTTTAAAATAAAGTTCTAGCTGATTGTTGAAAAACTTTCTGGTATTTAAATTAGAATGGAAAAAGTGTAATATAGTACCTTTGGCTGTAATATCTTCATAATTCCACAATGGTTGGCTGCTATTATGTAGCGATAAAAATCTTAAAAGACTTTTTATCACGTGTGAAATTTGCATCATTGGACCTGGTTGAGGAGGTATATTTTCATCACCAGTTACTATCAAAGGAACTTCATTATTTTCTGTTGTGTTTGGATTTGTTGATGGTAGACAGTTGTTAGTTATAATAATTGTATTATTAACATTTAATTGATTCAATAGATTAATCTGTTGATTTGGCAATTGTGAAACTGTTGTTATAGTTGTTGGTCCGAATAAATAGCTATCGAACTCTTGATTAGGCTCTAATTTGCAAATAACAATAACAAAATTCAAGTTTTTAAAATTAAAATTCAATTCTGTAAATTTATTTATAACATTCTTTCAAGTCTTACAATATTGAATAATTGAAACATTATTTTAGATCACTTTTAGACTAAGTTTATGACTAGAAAAAATTTTATCGTAATTTTTGATTTACTTTACACTTTTCTATAAACATAATAATATAGAGTTAAACGCATTTAAAAAACATTCAAAATAAATACCTGTAAAAGTATTGTCAATTACAGGCAACGATGGCACTGTTAAGCCTAATTTTAATTTATTTGTGTCACCGTTTAATAAAATTCTTGCCACAGTTAAATGATCATTATGTTCTGCCAAAACCATCTGAAAAATATATAAATAAAGCTACGTAAGATCTCTGTAAAAACGATGTAATAACTAATTGGGGAGATATAAAACATAAAAAAATTAAGTAAATTTAGTTTTTAAGTACTGAAGTTATCATCATTTAAAAATAAACACAAAAGGAACGCAATCACTGTTTGGCTTGGACCTTACCATTTGATTATTTAAACATTCTCAGAATTATAGGTAACAACGAATTTTGTTAAAATTCATTTGTCTTGTTCATTACTACATCGTGTTTATTTAACATCGATTAATTAAAATACATATACGTCGATTCTGAGCCAATTTTACTCAACAGATTTACTAAAATTGTGAAATCCTGTAGCTACTTTGGAAGGAGGTATAAAGAGTTCGTTTAGAGAGGAACAAAATTTATCTATTTGAGGTAAAAAATTAAAAAAAATGTTTTTACGATGAAATGATTTACGAAGAAGTATTTTTACGAAGAAAGTCACAAATAAATTTTTTTACAAAGAAATGTTTTACGAAGAAATGATGGGTTACCACATAATGGAACTTATTGATGAAAATTTTTTAACTTGTTAAGTGCGAAATTAAATACGATACGTATAAATAAAAATATATTTTACTTTTTATTAAAATTTTTGTTGTAAACATATTTTTTATTATCCAGAAAAAAAAAACAACATACAATATCCAATATGTATTATCATAATCCTCATGACATTAAGATATATTTATATTTTTTTGAATTTACTCTTTCTTGGAAAATCAAAGTTCAATGTACCCAAAAAATTATCTTATACATATTTGTTCATAGAATTCATTAAATGGAAATATCAAATAAGTATTGTTATTGTATATAAGTAAGTATTTTTAAAATTTTAGTTTGTGTTCGAACACATCGAAAAAACGACTGCATTTCTAAAGACAATCGTGGTGTTCAATTCAATTTTGTATATTTTATGAAATGACTCTTACTATGGTATACAAAATATACAGCTTTGGAACTAAACACATTTTTTATTTATAGGCAATTTCATAAATTAACATCACAAATATGATTTTTTTCCATCTACAATTATGCCGATCTTCTTGATATGTCACTATTTTGTTAGTAAAATATACTACTTCTATTTTTGAAATAAAAACACAAGAGAAGGTAAATTACAATCATAAAACTATTAAAACTACATTTAATCTTGATTGCAAACAAATTAAAAACTTTGCACTTACCAAAAGATTTACACACAATTGCATACAATGTTCACGTACAATTATTCTTGTATGATCAAATCCTAAAAACATTATATGCAACATTAAGGGTAAATGCAATGTCCAATCAATTCCAGGAATTCCATCTATCACAATATCAACCAAAAGCATTACAGCAACATTGCACCTGAATAAAATAAGTTGTGATAATTAATTCTAGATTACTATCAACTATAAATGCTTTGATATTAAAGTAAAATTTTAAAAATTTTAATTGGAATAGTTTGGACAGGTAAGATTAAATAAAATGAAGAAAGAAAAAAGATGTGCCAACAAACTAATCAAGGAATGGAAAAAATAAATGTGGAATATGAATCTAGATTGAATTCACATAATTCGTATAAAGAGTCAATTAATGATTATTAAAATAATAATATCTCCTTCGATATGTAAAGTTTGCACAACAGTATTTTGTTAGGGAGAACATTTTCACCGTTAAACTTGAATAAGCTTACCTGCAAAGTAATAAGTGTATTAGAAGTTCATACCTGTGAAAACCACTAATTGGCAAACTAATATCGGGTAAAAATTCTGTCAATGGTGCAAAGTAACCTCCATACTCTGGCATTGGTAATGGATGCGGTTGAACAGGTGGATCACTACGCAATTCAACGTTTTCTTCTTGTCGAAGCTAAGTTAACAAACAAAAAAATATTTTAAATTTATTTTAATCAAATCAGGAACCAACAAATTATGAAGGGAAAATTAGCAACGAAAATTTATTTATTATAAAAAATTCAAAAGCCGCCGTCAATTTTTTAACACCAATTTTAAAATGTTTAAGAACAATTATGTGCGAATTATAATAAAATTAGTTATTCGGAAAATAATAATCTGGCAATTGGCTAGAATCAATTAGTACAAGATTGTTGAAATAATGTTAAAATTAGCAAAATAATATTTTCATTTTGTTTCACAATTAAAACACCTAAATTTTATGAAAATAAAAAAGTATTTTCCCCTGTCATATTATAATAAATTTAAACTTTGAACTCACTTCAGGATCATTTATTAAAATATCTTCTGGTCGAGGCATTATTGATGGCCCAGAAGCAGCACGTATTTTATCACTACCTCGAGGTGGACGAGTTGTTTGTGTAAATGCTCGAATACCACTATCCGACTTGCAAGTCCTGTTAAATATAAATTTAGACAATCAATTAATTAACTACAAAATTTAAAATAATAATAATTTGTAATAAGTTGAATAATAATAAATTTTGAAAGTTGAATATGATTCTAAGGTTAAGATGTAATAATTTCACAAATTAAACATTTGAAAAGACCGAAAAGTAATAAAACAAGCATTACCCAGTTTTAATTGGATCTTCACCACTATGTCTTTTTGTATGAATTGTTCCCTTTTCAACTGCTAAGTCCTGTAAACGTGAATCATTGATACCAGCTGTTTGACCTTGTTTAAAAAAATAAAAAGAAAATTCGTGAACGTACGAATTTTAAAATTAAAAAAAGTTTAAAAAAAACGATTCTACTCTCAATTCTCAAATCAATAAAATTATTTACTTACCATCAGAATGACTGGAAGCTTTTCGCATACTTGTCAATCGGTAGAATGGTGGTGTTTCAGTACGTTCAATTAAGCAATTTAATGTTTCCACTGTTTGCAGTTCTGTCATTAATTCATCTAACAATCTGTCTGGGCACGTTCGAGCTAGATAAAGCGCTACTCGTTTTGCCTATTTAAGTATATGAAATAAAAAATTTCAATTAAAAACTTTTTAGCAAGGAATTATAATAGAAAGAATAAATACAATTAGAGTAATAGTTGAAAAAGTTCGTCAAAGATTAAAAAACATTATAAGTTATAAATTTTTTTTTATTTGCATTAATAATAGAAAAAGAAATCTAACGAATTTTCCTTTTTTCACTTCAAAAATCTTTTTCAAAACTTTAAATCTTTGAAGACATCTAAAATTTTGTTAAAAAATGAGTTTAAAAGCTGAAAAAAGCGAAATAAAATAATGCACAGAAAAAAAATATTATAAGCTCTATCAGTAATTCTAGACGATGTGATCAGAAAAAAATGCAATTATAGGGTTTTTCTTACAAATCTTAAAGTCATATCATGATAACATATGAATATTCTAAACATAAATTTTCTTATATTTAATTTTTTTTACTCTCACTCTATTTTATTACATTTTTCCAATATTAAAGATTTAAATATAAAATGTACAACTAATTGAAATAAATTATATTGCTTGGATTGTGACGCTTTTATTTTTTAAGAACGTTCAACTTAAAAAAAATCAAACATGCATTTGATAACTTTCAGTTTTTTAATGTTGTTAAGATATTTCAACTTACGTATGATAAAAGCTCATTTGGAGCCATGCCTGACATTATCACCAAATATCGAAGAATAACCTTCAAATTGTTCGGCCAAAATTGACAAAGAGTTCCCCAAACTTCTTCAATATCTCTTGGATGTAAATCAGCAAACTGTGAAATTAATAGTCCAAGTTTAAGAATACTAATATTAGATATTAGATAAATAAAAAAGCGAGCGCCTATTTATTTATTTCGATTAAAGTGACATTATAGCTTAAAAATTAAAACCAGCATTGCTGCTTATCTTTTCCTGTGTAGTGTTCATATTATTTATACATTAATATGTTTGCTTACCTTTGCTGTAATATAAAACAAGTTATTCAGAAGCATTTCAGTTGCTTCTGTTGAACCAGAGCCCTCCCGTTTCCCTCTTGTACCTGAATCTGGAAAATACTGAATGGGAAAAACAAATTATAACACTTACAGCATTTTATACTTTTATAAACTTTTCGAATTTAATAATTTGTCAAAATAAAAATCTGTTGACTAATGCGTTGTTTAACAAAAAATGGATAATGTGGTCTATTTACTCATATCATTTTCAAATTTTGCTTCAAACAATTTTTTTTTCTGTCCAGACTTAAAAAATTAATTTCCGCACCCTTTTTATTCAATGTTATTGAGTTAATTCATTATTTTCTAATATTTTGTTAATTCAGAAATTTTCTTTTCCAAAGTCAATAAATAAAGAAAATATAATATTATCACTAACTTGTTGTCTGTCAACAATATTGTAATCAATATCTTAAAAAAATTATCAATTTGTCATCAAAAACTTATTGAAGCAAGTTAATAAAATAATTTAATTAGATTTAAAGTAAATAGATTAAATTTCTTAATCATAGTATAAATTTATTCATCAATGAATCACGAAAAATAAATATATGATGGAACATGATATTTATACCCTTTGTTAAAAAAAAATTAAAAAAAAAAAATTAACTTTACCATTATATAAGACAAGGGTGTTGCAGGTGGTACACTTGTAGCAACTAATTCCATATTTTCTAACCACGGTAATAAACATTGCAATAAAAGAGCACGAACTTCTTCACGTGCCGTTTGAAATCTATAAGTTATTTCTGGAAAAAGAAAAGAAAAATAATTAATTGAAAAAACGTCATTTTAATTTTTCGTACTTTACATCCACTTTACACATAATATAGTTAGTTAGTTCATTTTTTTTTTTTTTTTGCTGCAAACTTTATAAATGAGTATTTAATTAAAATAATAATAAAAAATAATATTTAATATTTACCAGAGAACATAGACATTGTCAATTCTGGCCTCAACTGAGCCATTTGTTTTGATAAAAATCTTTGAGATCGACAATAAGCGTTGCTTAACAAAGCATCCAATGTTCCAACATTTTTTTCATCTTCTAAAATTAAAAAACGAAATAATGTTGGATGATTAGAATTTCGAAGAAAATAATAGTTCCTATCGTTATCGTCACTTTTTCTAGCTATTAGGGATTACGGCACGTGTGCATTTAAGCCCAAAACTTTATATTATATACCTTTTGTTTTTAATATATACCTTTTATATACCTTTTGTTTTTAATAAACAAATATTTATAAATAAAATTTATATATCAAATTCCTTGAATTTTGAAGGGTAATCTTTTTTTACAATGTAAATATTTGTGGAATATTTATTTGTGAAAAAGGTTGAGAAAATAGTTCAACAGTTGAGAAAGATATTTTGTCATTATACAATATGGTATATAAAAACAAAATGTTTAAAAATTTCTTTTTTTAATTCCAATCCTTGGAATTAATATCTATAAACTTCAAAATAAATATTTATTAATATCTGAAACCGACAAGCCTGTATATTCCGGTTTTTCACCATAAAATTCTTCTCTGTAGTGATTTCAAAATTCATTATATTATAAAAATCTCTATAGCTTTATTGATATTTCGGAAAAATTTCCAGTTAAAAGGTGAACCAAATAACCAATTTCTTTCCATTATATTTATTTGTTTATTATTTTTTAATCAATTGTTGCATTATGGATAAAATAAGATAAAACCCTTAAAGCTTGAATAAACATTCAAAGCACGACTCATTTACTTTAAACTATCATGGTTGTACAGACAAACATTAGTATATGAAATATACCAAGCCTTTCATCGTTAGATTTTTAAGAAATTGAGTTTTCTATAATAAATTCATTAACGGTAGGTACTTACCTTTATCATTGTCGTTATGAATTGGTCCAATAGCTCCGAAAAATCTTTTATCCAATATCTGTAATAATTGCAAAGCTGTTGAATGTATTTCAATTCTTGGACAACCAGTCATTAACAATGTAACATTTATCACCGAAGTATAGTGATCGCAAGGATATTCTCTGAAAAAAATTTGGGAAACATCACTCTAATGCAATTTATTTCGTAATACTATGACAACTTAGAATTTTTTTTTAATTTTATTTTATTAATAAAATTTTGAAATTTTTATGTACCAACAAAATTAAATCTGATTTTTAATTCGTACAAGCTTTTGATTGAAGGATAACCTCATTTAGTTTAATTTAACTAGTAAGCAAACTATTTTATTCAGAAAGAAATTTTCGTAATTTAGCTTTGGTCTACGTGTTTACAATTCTTATCTAATTTAAAGTTACAATCTAAAATTTTAAAGTTACAATCTGCTGATAGATGCAAGCGTAGCTCAGTCAAAACGATCCTAAAAAGAAAACAAACTTTATAGCATAATCCCGGTGACAATACAATATTCATTAACTCAAATATTTCGGTAATGTAGTTTTGAATACAATAACGCCTAGATAATTATACTATAGATATCAGAAAAAAGTTATTTAAAAGCTTTTATAATGTAAATTTATTATTTTTTGCCACCTGCATAATCTAGTAGAACAATATAGATTCAACATTAAAATATAACCAAACATTTACTAACATAAATGTGTTATTTTTTAGGTAATTTCACTGAATTGCTTATCATTATGATTAAAGATTAATAGAAAAATGAGTGAATTTTTCATTTTTGAGATAATTTTCTTTATAAATTTTCCACAAAATAACTTTTTTTATTCAAGCATACATATGCAAATTGTACTTACTACATACAATTCAAGTATTATAATTTTCCCTAAAGAATTTTCTTCATTTTCTCTGAATTATAAATTTTTCATCATAAGCAAAAAATTCGGCAATAAAAAATTTCTTTTTTCAGTTTTCTACTATGACAAAAGGATGGTTTCTATATCTTGTGATTATATTATTGGAATAAAATTATTTTTAACAATTTTAAAGTATTTTTTCTCTTGAAGACAATATAAATTTAAAATAATATATTTTTATTCTAGCATATTATTATATTATATTTTCAACATAATTCTTATAATAAATTATTTTAATGCGTTGGGGATCGTTATGTTGTGTTTAGTGCTATAGAATTTAGATCACTAAATGGAGTATTATATGCGTCAATACACATGCAATCATTTAGATGCATCTGCGTAAATAATGAAAAAATTTAGATGCATCAGCGTAAATAATGAAATCATTTAGATGTTTCTTATTGAATATTACGTAATATCTAACAAACATAATATCTCTCACAATATTTCAATACAGCCAAATACAAAAAAAAAAAAAATGAGAAAAAATGAGAAGAAAAAATATTCTCTCTTTGCAACTACCTCTCCACAACGCATTAAAACAGTATATTGGATATGTAAACAAAATTTGTTATACAACTCGTTCTGTATTTACACAAAAATACATTGACACTTGCCAATTTATATCACTCGACCTTCGGTCTCGTGATATAAGTATTGACTCGTGTCAATGTATTTTTGTGTATACAGAACTCTTAATTAATAACAAATTTAGTTTACATATACAATAATCTACTATTATACATACAGTAAAAAAAATTAAAAATTGTTTTCATTATACTTTGTTGCAATATTGGTTTAAAAATTAAGTTCTCGTTAGAAAAAAAATTAATAAAAAAAATTTTCTAAACCGAATATATTTTACGAATATATTTTACAAGACTTAAAATGAAATCAAATCAATTTTTCTTTTTTTAAAAGAAAATTAGTAAAAAATTAAATATTATTTGATATTTTTACAATAACAAAATATTTTTAAAATTTTTCAAGTAAAAAAAACCGTAATGGTTTTTCTTTAATATATCTTTAAGTGAAAATTTTTACCACGAAAAAATAAAAACATACACATAAATTATAAATGACAAAAATAGCAAATAAAAAAGTTTTAAGAAATTAAATATGTCTTTGCACACTATTCTCTCATTTTACTATAAACAAAAAATGTTTTAAAATGCTGATATTTACGATATGTTTGTTTTGATTCAAACCTATTATTTAAAAATTTAAAAAATGAAATCTTTTCCATTTTTTTTTTAGCAAAAATTCAATGTGACAACTTTAAGCAAATAAACGAAGACCTTTTTTCAAAAAGAAACTATGAAAAATAATAAAATTCAGTAATACACTTATTTGTGTGTTTGAAGTGAACTTCTTTTGGGACAAAAACTTCATTTATTATAGATAATTTAAAAAACCAAAACTCTTCTTGTATTTATTTTTTTTATTTACAGAAATACATTTATCAGCGATTCATTTATTAAATTGCGTTTTTTTTTTTCGTTATACAACTATTTTATTTAAAAGAAGTTTTATGCACTATTTCTCCAGAAATGTCAAAATTTAAATAATAAAACATTTTAAAAAGGTATCATTTTAAAAAAGGATCTATAAAGGAACTAAGGATTTATGAAAAAAAAGTTTTTCAAAGTTATTGCTATATTGGCATTTTCATTGTCAAAGTTAGAATAAATCTCATAATATTTCAAAAAGAATCAAATAGTTTATTACTGTATTATAAATAAACAAAATGTATTCTCATTGGCACAATTAAACAAGTTACTTTTTTGACTATTTACAGAATATATTTTTCATGATTTTAGTAATCCCTATGCAAATTTAAATTTTTCAAGATAGATATAAATAAAATAAATTAAAATCGTTAGATAAATGAAAAAATCCATTTTGAAAATTTGCTTGCAAACAAATGATTATTTTCATAATTACGATAATGCTAATTATTTCAAGATTAATGTTCCTTCTGCTTGAATTTTGAAAAAAAAAAAAAAAATTAGATTTTGAGCTTCATTTAATGCTCAAATCACTAAAAATATATATTTTTTTCAATCATTTAAAACATCTTTTAGAATTACATAAACTCCGCAAATCATTTTTTTTGATAAATTAAAAAAAATTTTACCTTGCACTAAATATAGCTGCTAATGATAAGAAACATGCATCTGCTTCACGAGGAATCGCTGTATAACAGCGATCAATAACCCATTCTAATAATTGTCCAATATCTGGATTAGATTCTAATAATAAGACTACAGTATCACGAGCCAACAAATATACCTATAATATTGAAATTATAAATTGGGATAAAATAAGTTTATTATCGTAATTTTTGTTTTAAATTACTGAATTAATTTAAACACAAAAAAAATTGGAAATTTTATGATACATGGTAACTTACTTTTTCTTCTTTATGTGTTAATAATAAATCTAACCATTTATAAATTACACCTTCTTCGGATAAATGTTGAGGATTAAAAATTGGACCACAACAAAGAAGTGCACTCATTGCCTGAAATTGAAAACATTTTAAAAATAGTTTATTTAATTAATTTTGGATCCCATTAAAAATTTCACATGCCCTTCTTTATACTTATGATTTAAGTGTATGTGCAACAAACAAAACAATTAATAATACACAACCTTTTTATCATCTAGCGAAGAACATAAAAAGCAAAAGAAAACTTGTTCACCTGTAGAGCACAAAATTGAAGTTTTTCTTCATCCAATGCACTGACAATTTGTGATGATACCCCCAATGGTTTTGAATAATTTCCACACCATGTTGCAAATAAATTAAATAAATTTCTCTTTAAATCGCGAGACAAAAGTGTTGTGCACGTTTCCACTGTAAGAAAAATTATTTTATTTTTAAGATAAAAATCTGAGTTTGTATGACTTCAATTTGTAGTTAGTATGAAGGAAATTAACAAAAAAAAAAAAACTTTCGTTTTGATGAAGACAGGACATCTTTACATTTTCTTTTATTTTATTCTTTTTCCCCCCATGATATTTTAAACAGGAAATTAAGAACATCATTGGATGTTTCCAAAAAAAAAAAAAAACAGTACACACTTTGTCTCTCTATTGTTATAATAAATAGGATGTTAGCATTATATTAACATATTTTCATAACACCTTATTCCTAAACCATAACACCGTTTTTTATAAAAAAAAAAAAAGTATTCTGTTCTATTTCTATAATACAGTATTACTATTAATCAATTTCTTTTATCTAATGTCCTACCAATTTCTTTTAACTACGATAATCTTCGAACTTACTTACATAACGCGATACTTTTATTTGATTATTTTTATATGTGATGTACGTATAACTACTTATTACAGTAAAAGTCGTCGACAAACCCTCTTTGAAAACTAACTAACTCCACTTTTAGTAAAATAATATTAACTCTATATAATTCAACCTCCCGAATTCCTATTACCACTCATTCTAAAGTTATTGAGTTGTATTTTTCTTCATACAAATTGCCGATGTTTTGAAATTTCAAAAGTGTCTTTTTCCTCACAACGACAAATAATATGAATTTTTCTTCTTATTTACAACACACGCCTGTCACTATTATTACTACATATGGACTGCGTTATTAAGATTAACTCAAAAGCAAACGTTCCGCAATTAAGACCATTGCACCAAGTAGTATATAATGTAACAAATCAATTAACTTCGTGCGATCAAAATAATCCCATTATATTCAGGTTGACTGTATAAGTAAGTGTATAAGCTAATTGTAGATAATAGAACAACTTTGAAAAATGATAACAGTGTGATATATTGTACCTACTTTAAAAGAATGAAATACTTTGAATTTCAGAAAAAGTTTTAAATTCCATTTTTCTTGAAAGTTTCATAAGTATGTTTGATTGATTAGACGTTTAAAAAAAAGTTTCAAAAATCATTCTAAAAACTTTAATAAAATTGTAATGCTTTTGAAGATATTAAAGATAGTAAGTTTTTTTTAAAGAGTTTAAATTTAAAATAATCAAAAATATATATACTTCAATTCTTAATGTTCTTCAAAAACAAAAGGCTTTAAGCTAAATGAAATTGATATTTAGAAAAAAAAAATAATTTTTTATCGAAAAGGTTTTAAAAAGGTTGAAATAAAATACGTTTTTGTTTAATTTTTACTTTAATAATTTTCAGTCAAAATTATTTTCTACAATTTTGGATATTATAATTAATTTAACAAAAAAACTCAAGACTCCAAGATTACAATAAAACATTAATTTTCAATAAAGTCAATTTATAAAGTCTATTTTTGTATTCATTTTTTTTTTGTATTTACAGGGCTTTTGAAAACATTATATTTATTATTAAAATAAATTTATGATCCTACCTAAAATACAATAATATCGTATCGCAATCTCAATTTAAAAGAAATTATCGTAATGTAATGTATGTATATGTGATAACGTCTCAATAAAATACTCGAAAAAAAACGACATAATGTTTATATCGCTTTCAAAATAAAAAAAGTTAATAAAAGTCTAAAAGTCTAATAAAAGCAGTGTCTACACTCTACAGACTTAATATCATTTTTAAAGCGCCATAAGCTCTACCACAAAAAAGTCAGAAAATAGACAGACCTAATGTCATTTTGAAAACGAAAAGATATTTGGTGGATATTGTTCATTTGCAAACATTATTGTCGTAGACCTTATGACGGATCGGTACTCATATTTTTGAGAAAAGTCTAATATCGTGTATGTATCTTTACACAACTTGTGCACATATGAGTACAAAAAAACACTTTTATAATAAGAAAAATATTAAATATTTTCTTCTTTTACATCCATTTAGAAAAATTCTACATTTTTCATTGTATTTTTAACAAATAAACTAAACCATGAAATTTTTAATAAAAATCCTAATTTGTACAAATTTAAAGATGTTTTTAAATTTAAATACAAAAAACTTGAAAATTATCCCAAAGACAAAATTTTGAAGTTATGCGAAATTAACATTAATTTTCCTTATCATGAAAAGTTTTTCATTTCTTGAATAATTTATTTTTGACAGATATTACAATCAAAACATTATTTTAAAATGTCGTTTTACAATTTTTCTTATTCCTCATTAAAAATTGTATCCAACAAAAAAATGTTAATTTATAAAAGTGTTGAATATAAATAAAAATATACAAAAAAAAAATATGTATGTGATTATTAATGTATTATGTATTTGTGTATTACAGAAATAAAATATATCTTTATCTAAAAAAAAAAGGTTTAATAAAATATTTTAAATTTATACTTACGAGTGAAATTTTTTATCATTTTTCTTATAAAATTACAAAAATGTATTTTAACTTCACGTATACTTGTATTATCTTTGTCAGTTTCGGCTTCTAAATATAATCGTGCACCATCAATATATTCAACAAATGTAGGATGCAAAGACAATGTATCTCTATCCAAAACGCAAGAACTGTACAAATGATGATTGAAAATAACAAAACAAAAAATCAGGATATTATTACATCGTTATAAAAAATAAAAATGTTTTTTTATAAACTTTATTTTATCAAGAGCAAAAAGCGTTGCGTTTAATTAGAAAAATGTTATTGTAATTTTTTTTTTTTTTTTCATATCTTTTATATATAATTCTTCGTTGTCCGGCACCACTTTCAAACAAAAATTTTAATTTCGAAATAACAGCAATAAATTTAGCACAACGCAAAACAACATATCGTTATTTGTCAGCATTACAATAAAATAATTGGACAATAAATTTATAAACCAAATATTCTGGCCGAAAATATGCAATCGACTAGTTATAATTGAACTTCCTACCTGACACCAAATGTACCATTTTCTGCAATTTTCTCTAAAGCACGTACTAATTGCAAACGTAATGCATCTCGTCGCCTTCTTCTTCTCATATTCTCTTGTTTCCTATCAACTGCCTCTCGAATATAAAGAACAAGTTCTTCCATCAAGTCTCTGTTCAATGATAAATAAATAAATTAATAAATAATTGAAATTTTAAAGATTTCGATATTTAATTTTTATTTCTGAACAAATTTCAGCAAACACTCACTTTAATGCATCGTGATTTATCATTCCTAATGCATTGACAGCTGCATCTCTAACATCGACAACCTCACATCGTAATAAATTAACAATTAATTTGTAGAGAGCTAAAGGAGATGCTGAGCCCGTTGTCGATTTATCACTTCTATCTGCATTTAATGAATCCGGTGATGAACTGTAAAATATTTTAATATTTTTATGAAATATTTGAATAATAATTAGATTTTATAGAGTTTATATTTATAAATTTAGTATAAATTATTTTTTTTTTTATTGATTTGATATTATTGTAATTTACAAAAGTTATAATAGAGTATAAAATACATACATTATAAATATTGATCATATTTAATAGATGTTGTAGAATATTATCTAATTATATTTTATATATTTCATTAAAAGAAAATTTAATTTATTTTATATTGTTGTTTAATTCGATTTTTCATGTGATTATGGAAATTAACATTTTGCATATTATCAACAATAATAGAAAAATACTTAGTTGGACAAAATAATTTTTCCTTACACGATAAAACGTCTGTTTATAAAATTTTCCAATATAATACTATTATGTTTAAATCCCTAACTCATGTACTGTAATGTACATGTACAAAACAAAACTCGATAAATACTCGTATTTTATAAATATTTTACAAAAAATTTCAAAAAAATTCTCTTATTTGTTCATAATATTATAATTTTTTTTTTATCAAGTAAATTTCCATATCCACTTTTTCTAAAAAAAAAAAAAAAAAGCTTACGTATAAAAAATGTGTTCATATAATATAGATATGTGGGATAAAATTAAAATCGATATAAATGTCAATAAAATTAAACTTACAATTATTACAAAACCTATTTAATCTCTTTTTATAATTTTTATAATTAAAAGGGCGAGCAAATAAATGATGAAAAAAATAAAAATAATATTGAAATAAAATAAATCAGTACATAAAATAATGTACAAAAAAAACAATAAAAATTTTAATATAATAATGAATGAAAAATTACAATTATAGAAATAAAAGTTTCTTTATTGTTTCAAATCACACTTAATTTTTGCGACTAAACGATTTTAACTTTTGTAAGTTCTAAAAGTTTTGACTATACAATATAAACAAACAAAATTACAAATTTTTTTATTAACGAAATCGCAAAAATTTAATGAATTTTTATATTTTATGTTAAGATATTGATAATATAAAAACTAATTTTGAAATAAGCTAAAATTTTACTGAAATTGACAATAAAGAGATACGGTGCGTTTTGAGAAATAATTAATAATTTTACATTAATAAAAAAGGATTAATAATTAGTGCTTTATTCCAATGATCCTATTAAAGTATTAAATTTTATTTGCACTTTGAAAATTTAAAATTAAATTTTCACTTGAGTATAAATTCAAATTTAATTCAGAAAAGTTATTTTCCAAAACTAAATAAATATTTCCTTTTCAATGAAACATTTAATAAAATATCTCTAGCATCCTTTATTTTTTTTTATTTTTAAACATCATTAATAAATCTAAATACACCATCTGTATGGAAAAAGAATGTCATAAACTTATAAATACTTTATGATTAAGGTGAACAAACCCATAATAAAATTAAATATGGGAAAGCAACATAATCGGATCTTGGGAAAAATAACATTTAAAAAAAATATTGAAAGTATTTCATGAGTACATTAAATTTGAGAAGACAATATATAATAAAGGTTATTATCTGTATTTCGACAAATATTTTAACCCTAAACTAAACTTCGGTGAAACAAAAATTATTATTATTTCTCATTTTAACTTAAAATAAATTAATAATATCTTATTTTATATTTATATCTTATTTAATTAAACATTTAAATTTTTTTCGTTTAAGTACGTACATTGTGACTAAAAAACTAATAAATATTTATTTTATACATTCTAACATAGAAAATAAAATACTATATATACCCATTCATATAAAATTAGATATACAATAAATTTTATTTAAAATAGTATTCATTGTTTTTTTCTTGTAAAATAAATTTTAAATATAAGTGAATAATTAGTGGTTCGTATTATAGGGAGCGGAATACAAACATGTAAACATAATTAAGATAATTAAGATCTAAGGAAAAATATATTTTTATTTAGTTTAGAAATGTAAATTATTGGACAATCTAATTGTGTCCAACACAATTTTTTGTTCAAAACAAAAACAAGAATTTAATTTCCAATAAATACAACAACAAAAAAAAAAGTAAAATTATCAAATAGATAAAAAGATAAGGAAACCCATATGAACATTTTTGTATTCAACTCCCCCTATTAAAATTGTGTGTTCTGTTTTTAACAGTTTTATGTTTGTGAATTTTTATTTTGTTTTTTTTTTTTTTAGTGTGTTATATAATTTAGTATTTTGTTTTTACCCAAGTCTTTTTTGCCTAGCTTCTTTTCGTCCATAAGATAATGGCAATGTAAATCTCTGTACTATTCCTTCTGGACCAAATACATTCGATGGTATATTATCTAATGAATCAGATAATGATCTCGAATCCGATTGATCTTGTAAACTGTCAGATTTTATTTTTGTTTTTATGTATGTTCAAGTTTTTGTTTTTATCATTTTAAAGTTGGGCAGAAAACAATTTAATTATGGAAGATTTGAGTGTTTTCATTACAATTTTTTTTTTTTTTTTTTTTGGAAAATTTGGATTTTTGACCAAAAAGCAATAAAAATAAAAAGAAAAGAAAATTTTTAATTTAATTTTTTTTTAAATTATAAAATAAATTTGTATATAAAGTATAATCTACATTCATTAACGAAGCAATAACATTTAAAAGTTTAACATCATTGGCATAAAAATAAATTGCAGATAATCGTAACCTTAACTATTGAGAATGTGTAGCCCCGAACTAAACTTATGATAACAACAGTAATGAAAGTTTCAAAATAAATTATGTTCATATTATTTCATTTAACTTTTACAGCAGGTTTGAACAAATATAAGTATAATATAGTGTCTCCTTCCATAATTCAATTTCACAACTTATCTTTGTAAATTTTTTGTTCTTAATCAACATAAAAATCCCGATGACTATGAACAAAAAATTATTATCATTTATTCTTTTAGAAATTCTTTAGAAATGTTTATTTGACTTTATTAAAACAATTAGTTCTATAATTGGTCTGGAAAAAATGTCTAAAACGATCCGGACATTATAAATTAAAATAAGACTCAACATTTCGATGTCTAATACTAGTTAAGTCAAAGAAAACATTATGTGATTTTTCATAAAATATTAAAAGTCAAACAAATTAATCGGTCACATCAGAATGTTATTTATACGTCAATAATATGACACTATGAAATTCTTTCTGAATATTTTAATTAAATTATTTTTAATATTATTCCTAGACAAGATGGTTCATTTAACCGACATGACTACGGACGATGAAAGATTTATAAATGACACTAATTCTATTTTCAAAATATTTAAATAACAATAATTATTGTTTTTGGTTGTTTTTTTTTTTTTTTTTTGGTTTTATTTTTCATTAAGAACAATTGTGGTATTATGTATACCAATATAAGTATATACATATAACATTCATTGTGGTCATTACTTATGTCTTTTATTTTTCAATCTTTTGTTGTTATAAGGCAAAAATAAGAACATCTGACATAAAGGATTCTTGTTAGAAATTCAAACCCTTGTAAGTTTTGATAAATTTAATGGTTGAATGTTTTTTTTTCACAGTTTGAAACCAAATTTCTGTTATTAAAATATAATTTGTTTAATGTACTTCATATACATGTTGTATGTATGTTTTTTTTTTTTTAAGTATTTTATTATAAAATTTCTGAGGCTTGGAGAGATAATTTTTAACCAAAAATTATTTTTGATTTAAATGTTAATAAAGTAAAAAATATTTATTTTTTTTAGCAAAATTATTCAGGAAAATATTAAGATGAAGTGGGATCCCAATTCGTAAATCTAATGAAAACTTGCAATCTGATATTATAACGAGAATAATGATTGCTTTTAATTTAATTTAATTCAGTTAAAAATTGAAAAAAAAAATTGAAACTAAATCTGGTGTCAAAAATATAATATAATAATTATCGAAAATAACCAATATTAATTACATTTACATCATTACGTATTATTATACAGTTTATACAAACATGATTACATTATTAAATGTAATAAATTAAAATTTATTGAACTGTAATAATCGGTTTAAAAATTTTTGATTTCGTTTTATTGACAAATAATATGTACTATTTATATATATATCATAGGGATTTTAAATATATGGAGTATATATGCAATATTAAACTTCATCAATAAGTCTATATATTTATATTTTCAAATTAATTTTAATTAGAAAATATTATTGAAGATAATTAATGAATAAATAAGATAATCTTAAAATGTTGCTTGTTGCAGTATAAATAATAATGTGCATAATAACTTATACATAAGCTTGAACTTTTAATTCTCAACTTGAAATACTTAAAGAAAATTTTTCTTGTTTCTTCTTAAAGTATTCATTGCTTTTTTGGATGACGATTTTTTACTTTATCAAAAATTATTACACAACCAGAAATTTCTTATAATCAAATGTACATTAAATTTATTTTTGTGTAAAAATTCAAACAATCGGTCTCAAATGCATCTTTTTCATTACAAACCGCAGAAAAAGCTAACTTAAGATTGGTGCATATAAATTAATAAAATATTAAAGATATCCAATTATTATGTTAATCTCAGTTAACTTAGCAGTTCGGAAACCAAAAACAATAATTCTCAATTTAATACTTATTCCCCAGATCTTATCCTCGCGACTGTGTTATCAATCTAATCTAAATAGCTATATTATAGTTTAAAGACTCATTTAAAGTCCTTCTTAAAAAAAAATATTTCTTTTAATATAATAAAATTAAAAACAAAAACATTTTAAATAAAAATAATCATAAGAAAATATACATAGTGTTCTCTCAAGAAAGATAATCCTGATTATTTATATACTTTTGGTAAAAAAAAAAAAATAAAATAAACACCACAGAACAATTCGTAAATGAAAATTGTGTTTTTCCTTTCTATTCAAATAAGACTAAATGTTTTGTCTTAAAAAACAAAACAAAAAAAATTAAATAAATTTTTTTTTTTTTTTAATTTTTAGAAAATCCTATTATATAAAAATTATTTAATAACCTAATTAATGAATGTAGATTTATAAATAAAGTATATAGGTATATAATTATAATATATAAAAAGAAAATAATACAAATAAATAGTGAAAATGTTTAATGAAAATGTTCTTGAAATTAAATTTAATGAAAAAGAACAAAAAAAAATTAATTTTTTTTTTTTTACACAGAACCAAAATCAGAATTAAAGAAAAATAATAAAAATTAATACATTTGAAGTAATGAAAAGATAAGAGTATTTGGTTCTTAAAATGTTTTTTTTTTTTTTTTTTTATGTTTCACTGAATATATTTAGCTTGAAATGTATATGAATATTTATATTATTATTATGATGAAAAATAAAAAATTTTCTCTATATATAGAGATAGACAAACAAAAAAATATTTTTCATTTTTTTTTTTCATGAAAGAAAAGCACCACAGAAAAATAAATAGTAGTACACATAAGCTACATAATATACATTGAAATATATATATACGTACATTATATTAAAAAAAAAGTAAGCCTCACAGTCTTATAAATATTAAATTATTATTAATAAATTTTAATGTTGACAAAGAAAATAGCGTTAATAATTTAATAAATATTCTAAAAATAATGCAACAGAAATTATATTTATTTGCAGAAAAAATAAAATCTTCTTTGATGATAAGGACTTACTTGAACCCAGAAAGAACCCATTACTCCTTAACTCATTTAGAAATATATAGAGATATAAAACAAAATGTTAACGATGAGTTAAAAAAAAAAAAGGAGACAAAAAAAAAGTAATTAAAGACTATAAAATTGTCTTCGGCTATAAATAGTTCATTATCACTATGCACAAGAGTATAAATAGGTACTTACATCATTATGTCCCATTATTATCTTTTTAGAGAAAATTTTTTTTTAATAATTTATTTTATACATTTTTAATGGCTCCTCTTTTTTTTTTTTATAATTTTGGACCATTTTCTAAATAAATTTCATTTTTAAGCAGAAAAGTTTTTAAGTTTTTATTTTTAAATAGATATAAAGCAAAAATCATGTTGGTACACACATTTTAAGAGATCTTGCATTCCCTTGAGTTA
The DNA here is from genome assembly GCA_964007475.1 of Hybos culiciformis. Taxonomy (NCBI): domain Eukaryota; kingdom Metazoa; phylum Arthropoda; class Insecta; order Diptera; family Hybotidae; genus Hybos; species Hybos culiciformis. The sequence continues at coordinate 9,377,824 of OZ023274.1, read as the reverse complement.
GAAGAAAAATCCTAAATAAGATTATAAAATTTTATTTGAAAAAGTTCTCTATTTTTTTTTTTACATTTTAAATATTATTAGGAATTGACTAAATAAAAATTTCCTCACCATGTTATCATCACTAAAATCAGATATATAAAGTACGAATGTCGCATAGGATACTAAATTTATTTTGGTATGAACGTACTAATACTTCCACTAAAATGCCATGAGCATGGACGTAAAATCTAAGCTGTCTACAAAGTATAAAAACAAATACATTCAAAGCATCTCGTATGAAGAAATTATATGAAAAATTTTATAGGCAACTTAAAGATTAGTCTGTAAAATAGGATTAAAACATAATTTAATTGTTAAATTCAATTTATTATATAGTTAATATTAATTTTTAGGAAAAATCAACTGCATTGAATAAAAATTTGCTTTAATCCCTTTTTTACAAATCAATTTTCAATTTTTCATAAGGTATTTTCATTCATAACATAACTCCCAGGTTTTGTTTTTTTTTTTACATATACAAAACAGCTTGAAATTGATGTCGTTAGTGGATGATCGCATTAAATTTTTTGTTATACAAAATGTTAAACCATTTTTAAGGATGAATTGTGACATCTTTTATTTTATTATTTTTACTTATCATTTTGGTATCTTGTGTCCATAACAAAAAACATTTTTCACATTTTTTTCCTGTTTAAATAATTATCGACAGTGTATATACGAAAATCAAAACAAATTTAATTATTTGTTTCTTTAATTCTCTTTTCACCTAATAAATCCGGCTTTAAATAAAAGTCATTATGATTAACTGTCATTAAGTTAATTGTTTCCAAAAGTAATGTATAATATAAACAAAAATAATCTCTGAATTTAATCCAAACCAAACGGAAAGAAAAAAAAAATTATGATTATTGTTGAAATTTTATTACATCTTGCTGTAAGTATTTACGATGAAAAAAAACATAAAATAGAAAATTTCAATAAGGGAAAACAAGCAAAAAATCCTTCAAAAGGAAATTTTGGGATGAATATAGAAAAATGCGAAAAGAAATTTATTTTACCAAATATAATATATCTTTAATTTTCCATAAAAATTAGCTTTTTTAGCCTGAAGGTTATTTTCCAAAAAAATAATAAACATGAAGCGAAAAGTTAAGTGGTAAAAAAAAAGCCGTATAAGGGAACGAAAAAAAATGTTTTTCTTTATAATTTTTTTTTTATTATTAATATAGGTTTTAATTATTTAAAAAAAAAAGTAGGTACTGAAGGAAAAAGAAACTTAATTGAGTGTAAGAAATGTCTTAAGGTTTTTTTTTTTTAAAATTAATAAAGGATTGGGTTTTTTTTAATGGTTTTTTTTTTAAATAGAAATGCAATTAAATTTAAAATTATTTATAAGGTTTGATTATAAATATTTCATTTTAATTACATCATATACTACAAATTATATTAAATAAACAAATAAACAAATAAGACCTAGCCTTAAGTAATATATGGTTGCGGTGGATAACAAACTTATCTGTTTAGTGCTACGGTAAACGTAAGCTCTACGGTGAATAAAAGCTACATGTAACCGAGAGATAAGAATTAAAAAAAAAAATAATAAGATTTGTCTAATAACAATCTCAGAATATCATCCATGGTTTACGTCACAAAAAAAAAAGCCAATCGCCTGAAAACTGTCTCGACATAAACTGATATAAAGCCACATCTAGGCTACAACAATTTGGCTAAATAAACCAGAATTGATCCTATGTACTAGCTTTAACAGACCCGTTAAAATACAATATAATACCAGTTAGATTCAGCTCAAATTCACTGATGACCAAACAAAAAGACAATGCGAAAATCATGAAACTAACTGTCCTATAAACACTAGAAGAGAGATACTGCGAAAATAAATGGATAATATATGCAGAGATCAAAAAACATTTAAACTAATCCGAATTGAGAAATGAACAAGCACTGTTGAAAAGACAAAAAATATACGAAAATATTCAGCAGTACGATAAACCCGCCGGTATGCCCAGGAAACCTAAATGAATCATAAGATGGAGAAAACCTAGCTCTGGACAACGAAAGAATAACTAACAAAATTGGAAATAGCATAAATCAAAACATATACATTAATCAACAACAGCAACACATAAGATCCTTGTAAACATAATAAGCTTTTCGAGAGCACTATACATTATTACAGTTTAATATCTATAAGATTTGTGTTATTATTAATAAAGAATTTTAATACTAAAGAGGTTTTATGATTTATTTAAAATTATTTTTGTGTATTTTAATGCAATAAGAGGATTTTAAACAATGATCTGAAAATAATTAGTCATTTTATTTCCATGTTTTCTTTTCAATTATTAGTTATATTGAAAATAAATTACAAAAAAAAAATTGAAAATTGATGTAATTACATTGTGTAATTTTAATAAAATTCATCCATCGGAAAATTAATTATTTTCTTCTTTAAGAAATAAAATGAAATGATTATTATTTCATAATTGTAGGTGGGTTATGTAAACCAAAAAGATGATGTTCATAAAATATTTTTATAATGTATATACTCAAATATTTTTTTTATTTCGCCCCTTTGTTAAAACACCAATTTTTATTGTATATACATATTTGATTTCAACAGACGCCTAAACTAATTAGATTACTCAAAGACTTCTACAGTATTTACCAAAAAAAAAACACTTTTTAGCTCAATTTCCATAAAAGAAAAGGATGTACATATATACATACTTCAATTTTTTGTTGGTTCTTGTTCTTCAGTCAATTCGTTCCACTAACTGTTAAGCTACTATGCCTTTTAAATTCTTATCCGGTTTTTGTTCATTTTTATTTGAAATACAGGATAAACTTCAGCGATTACAGGTCCCAAAGTTAGGAACCACTCCAAATGACTAACGATGAGAATTATTTAGCAATATTGTTATATTTTAATTGAGAATCTAATAAAAATGCTCATTTCGGCAAAATATCTATAAGAGTTTAAGAGTATGTATTAGATACTTTTGAGCCCTCATTCATATTGAGATTCAGATTGAGGGTAAAGCTTGAAAGTATTTTAAATCGGATAATACTTCGTTTATGAAGTATTGTTCTGAATTTTTTTATTATATTTTTATGATTTTGAAAAGAATTTTTCTCATAACACAACACCTTACATTATTAATTATTTGAAAATTATAATTTGAAAGTAAACATTTTTTTTCAATTTTATAGGAATGAATGGAATTGTTAATAATAAATGTAGATTACTGCCCACATCAATTTCTCAAAAAGATTTAAAATTTAATTGTTTTTTATTAAATTCGTTAAAATATGTTATTTTAATTAAATTTTGCAATGTTTGAAATGAAAAAAAAAATAATAATTTTGCATCGTAGAAAAATTTACATATAACATTATTTATAAAATAAAATAAGTATTCCCTTAAATTTATTTTTATTTGCAATTTTCATTATGATTTATACCTGAAGCTCCAATTGACTAAGTAACTTTATAATAAACAACAATTTCTCCAATAGATTTAAAAATTAATTACTTATTATTATTAAGCTGTTATTTAATTAAATTTTACAAATGTTTTCAAAAGAAAAAACTAATTAATTTTTAATTTATTGCTGGGATTATAAAAAAAATTTGCATAATATTATTAATTTATAATGATTGATTAACTAATATAAAATAGACTTGACAATCCCTTACTGAATTTTATTCGTAGTGATTCTATTTAATTAAAATGATAATCTTTTTATTGAGTTGTAAATGCGTACAAACCACATAATATTTTTTTTATACAGTCATCATTAATATTTTTACTTCTATTAGATAGTATATTATACTCAATTTTTTTAAATAGATTTTTTATAATAAAATCTCAAAAATAATATAAGCTATTATGTAATTTGAAAAAAAAAAAAAAAAATTACATGCGTGAACAAACGAATCACAGAAAGAATCTCAATATTCATTATATTTACCTCCATTCACCGACAGACTTCAACTTCTAAATTTCCCAAGTCTGGAGAATAGAAGAGCTTATTTGTCGTTCAGCTTTATTCATAAAGTCATCGAAGGAAAAACGACAAGTAGCTGTTTAATGTCTAATTTATTTTTCAATGTGCCCTCAAGAAGTCTTAGAAATTTTGATGTCATTTGTATTCAACTTTCCAGAACCAATTATGGTCATCATAGCCCACTTAACTCCCTATTCAAAATTTATAACCGATACCATTTCCTGCTTCAGTTATACGGTTTCGAAAGTCCTTCTTTTAAAAGTAAATTTTATCATAATATTTTAATTAATTCGAACTAAGTGATAAATTATTTAATAGTAAATTCTATGCTTTGTATATATTCTTACATCCCTTATTAAATTATTTGTATATATATTTAATTTTAATATCATTAAGTTTTATTCGCTTGTATTAAACATTTGAAATACTTAAATAAATAAATAAATATTGTTGGGTATAAATATTCTGATCTTTCACATTCAAATATCCAAAAGAAAAAAGTTAGGACATCCAATAGTCAATTATATACTTTTTTATTTAAACATTTTGCTACATTTTCCCATTAAATTAGTATAAATAATCTTGCATGAAAAACCCACGAAAGAGACCTACTAATTAAGTAATGTAAAATTAATAATCGCTAAGTTTTTTTTTTTTTTTGTAAAACAAATATTTTGAAATTATCATGCAATAGATTTTTGACTTTAGAATTGATTTTGCGTTTGCACATAGAATTATCTTTAATGCTTTGTGTACAACATAACCGTAAAATATTATTAACTCCAAGTATCTAATGCTCTCAATAACTTAAAACAAAACTGACATTTTCATAAGTTAATTTTTATTTTCTATTAAAACTGGAAAAATAAAAGCGTACAAATTTTTTAATTGGAATTGTAATGGATCTTTTCTACTCAACAATTAATTTATTGAAATTCTTTAAATTTTTTAAATAAAAAAATATAAAAAAAACGTCAGTTCTGTCATATTAAGTCCAATCGAAATATAGTGAAGGTACATTTGACATAAAGCTATTAAGATATTTGTATGAACAATATTGTGCTTATGTACTAAGTTGTTTTTGATGTGCATATTAGGGAAGAACTGGATAAAATGAAATCATAAACACATTACACATGGCTAATAATAAATCAACTGAGTGCCTTTCTTTCTCTTTTTTTTTTTTTGTTTCATATCTCAGTTAAACAAAATAAAAAATTGTGAACAGTCGAAGACTTAAACTATACCATTTTTTTTTTTTTTTGACAAATGACATTTATGTATACATACAAATTAAAAAAAATTATAATAATTTTATTAGTCACACTTAACATTTTCTATTAACGAAAATAAATTAAAAATTCACTAAAAAAAAAAAAAACAAATTGAAAAATTCGTGATATTACATTAACATAGTGATTTAATGAAATTAATATTAAAAAAATCTTTTTTTGTTAATTTAATTTAAACCAAATAACTGATTTAGACACAAAATTTTATTATTTTATATTAATTTTGACATATAATATAGTTATTTATATATAAAGATTTTTCAAATATATATATATATATGTATAAGTTTTTATATAAATATTTTTTTTACTTAAAATGACTACGAACATGAAATTTCAATGATGAAGAAATTCGAGATAGAACGATTAAAAGATAAATATTTTTATTACTTATATTATTTTTAATAAAAAAATTACCTTAAACTTAGATCAGGCGATGCACAACGTATTACTGATGGTATTTGTGGAACAACTCTCATTGCTAAACCAACTAAATTGCGCCACAATCTTAAATAAAGATCTTTTTGGCTTTCAGTTGGAATCTTCTTCTGAGGAGCAGAGTTGCGTAATAACAATGCACGATTATCATTAACTGGCCTGTTACAAAAAAAAATGTTAATTAGAACTAAGAAGGCATAACAAAAATTTAATAAACTAGTGTGTATAATATATTTTACAATATATTAAAGAAAATAATACTACTCCTCCGTTCTATTTCATAATTATAAAAAAATAATTTTCCCATGTTCTTAAAAAGATTACACAAATCTTAAAAACACAACAACAAATTATGTGGGAAATTTGTGAACTATGAAATATCATAAGAAAGTGAGAAGGGATTCAATTATTAATAGATATTTATAATCATTTTCTCATCCTATTTATGTCAAAAATAATAATTAGGTTTTATATTTAAAACGTTTTATTTCTCAGAAATGGGTTTAATATGTTTACTTAGATAAATAAATTTATTTAAGGATTTCTTGAAACTTTAAGATAAGTAATCATCTAAAACGAAAAATAAAAATTAAATAAAAATTATAATATGTTGTGTACATTCGAAACTACCAAAAAAAAAAAATAGAATGACTTTTATCGCCTCTTCATTATGTTTAGATCAAAACAAAAGATACAAACATTGATATATTTATTCCATGTAAATTAATACTCACGTAGGATCAATTACATTAAATAAAGTTGTTAATCTTGCATACACAATCGGCCATGCTTGAGCAACAGTAGATGGACATTGTTGCAACACACGCTCCCTTTCCATAAAACCAAACAAACAAGTAGACCATGGATCGAATTGTTGAGGTTGTTGATTTGATGAATTCTGTGACAGATTAAGAGTTGTTGTCGACGACTTCGATGAATCTGCAAAAAATATTAAAATAGTAAATTAGTTGATTACAAATAAATTTTATTTTCTTGAAAATTAGGAAGTTTCTTTAATTATCGAGAATATTTTGAAATTCAGAGAATTTGGATTAAGTTGACTATACCATCCACTGACAGTATAAAAATAATCCTAATATATAATTTACATAAATTAATTTTTTTTTGGGAAATTGGGGACATAAATTTCATTACGTTAAATGCAATCAGATTAAAATTTATAATTTTTCTTTTCTGAAATCATATTTAAAATTTATTGGTTGGTGACGATAAAAACTTACCATCTATTAAGCCAATAACCCAGACTCCACTTGTTCGATCAGTCAGCCATTGTAAATCGATAAAATTTGCATTTAAAATAGCCATTTTCTCAGCCTGCGGCAAAAAAGGCAAACACTTTTCTAAGCATTGTGGCAAGCATTTATCAATAACATCTAATAATGGTGGTTCCGTCTCTGGTATTGCTAACGCTCTCATTAATAGCTTGATTTCTTTTAGTATCATAGCGGCTAATTTCTTCAAAAATGGTCTACAATTACAAAGCAAAACAAGAGCAAATCCTTCAACATAATGTAATGTCGTTGCAACTGGGATCTCATTTTTTTTATGGGGGTCTTGAGGAGCAGTACTGATCACAGTAGTTTGTGTTATACTCGAAACACCACTTGAATTAACGCTGGAACCACTTGAACTTGTGTTAGGTGTTGGTGGTTTCACTGGTTGTAACTGCTGTGGCGACTGTTGAATAGCAGTTGACGCCGATTGTTGTTGAATTACTTTAACTGCAGTAGTGGGACTGTTTTGATTAGATACAGAACTTCTCCATGTATTTAGAAATACTAATAAAATTCTAGTACAATTTTCCAAAAGTTGTGGATAAGTATCTGTAACATCACGAACTAAAAATTGAGTATAACCGTGAATAACGTCTTGGCGCCAATCAGGAAAATCAACAACTAATGTCTGAAGTGACTGATGTGTTAACATCCGTAATTCCTCATCCATATGAACAGTTAAACGGGATAATAGATCAACAAGTTCATGAGCTGTCATGGTATCAGGTATTAAACGAGGAACTGCAGCCACGCAAGTTCGAAACAAATCAATGCGAGGTTTTCTTTCACCCGTTAACATTTCATCTGGTTCTTTATTTTGATTTTGAGTACTTGTCATCATTAACGGCCTCCCATAATGAACATCGAGTGCGCGCAAAATATCCACAAAAACTCTTCGTACATGCGGGAAGTATGTTGACATACCAATACTACGAGCGGTATCGTCAGTCAACATTTTATTTAAATAAGTTTTCTTAACCCGCAATGTGTTTCCAGATGGTAATACTCCAACTGTTCTTGGCATTGGTGGTTCACCGTCTTTTTGCTGTAGTGAATCAGCTACCACTAAAAATGCTCTCAAACCAATACTCATTCGTTCGGGAGTCATAATAACTTTGATTGACCTTCCAACACATAATAAATCATAGACTATTTCTCTCATTGCAAAATCTAAACGTTCTTGAGCTATGAACTGAATAATTTTTACGAAAATATTTAATGGAGTATCACGTGGAACAACACCTTTTGAACCCTTGGGGAATAATGAATTTACTATACTCTGCAGACGTGAATGTGTTGCTGAATTCGATTCACATTTAATTCTGATCATGTAAACCCACAGCAATCTGTAGAGAGACTCTAATGCGACTCGACTCATTTTCGAATCACGATTCTTTAAATTACTCAAGCACATCGCCAGAAAATAATGCCAATTTGTCAAAAAAAAAGTCTTCTGGGAAACGCAAAGTAGACAAGTTACCAATGGAAACAATGCTAGGCGATGTTTATTTTTGGTTGATGCATCTAACGTCTGCATGTACAATAAGTCCACAAAATTTTTAACACATGGTACATTTACTTCATTTTTGACAGCCTAAAAACAAAGGAGACATATTTAATGCCAATATAACTTTTTTTATTATTATTTAATCGGAAAATGCAAAACAAAATTTTCACATTTGACAATTAACTTACATTGTATCACAGAGAAATAACTAAATTAAAAAATTAGCTGGAGGGGATAGCTCCATTTCATAGTATGTATTGTATAGATTTTGTTTTTACGCACATTTTTACAAATACATACTATCAAATGGAGATGATTATCTTTCATAGTAATAAAGTTTTATGAAATTATTCCTCTGTTTATACTATATTTCTCTGTGATATGAATATTTAAAAAAAAACTGTTTTTCTTACCGCAGCAACGGGAACAAGTATTTCTACAAATAAACCAGCCAATGCGTGCTTTATATCTTTATCTTTCACTTCTAGAAAATATTGGCCACATTCATACATAAATTGAAACGAAGCTTCAAATTCCTCAATTGGAACCATTTTCACTCGAAAAAATTTCATTCCCATCAATAAACTAATTATACTTTGCGTTGTTGCTGGACTTGGTTCTTTACCTCTCAGGTCTTTTAATTCACTCATAAAACGTTTACGAACTGAAGAGAAACGACTTTGTGCTAACACGCCAATAACTTCTGCATACAAATCAGCAATCATATGAATATTATTAGCATTTGGATTATTTTGTAATTCACGATATTTAAAATGTTTAAATGCTAAATTTTCAATACTCTTAATTAAATCTTCATGGCCAGGATGAAAGGGTAATTGGCGTAATATTTCTATTAATGCCAAACAGAATATAAATTCCACAGCAGCTTCCCGACGTTGCAACTGTAAATCGAAATCGATGCCAATTGGTTTGGTTACAATTTTCTCCACTCGTTTAATATCACTTTTGATATCGACCTCAGACAACTGTCGTCGATGCCAAGCAATTAAAGTACTCAAAAGTGAGGGTAAACAATGTTCGGAAGCTGAACCCAAAGCACAAATCAATTGATCAAATTGTGGATCCTCACCACGTTGCAACAGTTTTGCTAAATTTTTATCAGCACTTTCCTGCATTGTTGTCTCAATTTTTTTTTCTGCCTGCTGAGTAAAATCAGTAAATAAATTTCTCATAACAATTTCTCCAGGTCGTAAAGCCATATCGGTTTCACAATTTGTTGCAGTTTGGGGTAAAAGTGAACCGATTAAAAGTGATGACCTGGATGGAGCTCCCCAGGGCAGTAATGCTTGACGGGTGGCAGTAAATTGATTATTACTGGTCGCTGGTTGTACAATAGACTTCGGTGGTTCTAATAAAAAAAAAAAAACCATAAATTGTTTTAATTTATTTTTTTAATTTATTTAATACATACCATTGGTTTTTGGTTGTTCGGTATTCGATAAAATAAATTCATTTGGCGCTGATTTATTTACTGGTGAACCGGGAGCTAAAACGTCATTTTTAACATTTGTTGTATTATTGAGATTTTTTGACGGCAAGTTACCCAAATCTGATGTTGCTGATAAACAAAAATCGTCAGAATTACAAGATAATCTTAGGACTTGTAAATTTTCTTGATTTTCTTGCTCAACATTGGTTTCCGATTGAAATATTGAACTATTATCGGGATTCTCTGAAAAAAGAGAGGAAAACGTTACTAAAGCAATAAAAGTATTAACCTAAAAACATATATCCATTATCATCAACATCAATCAATTAACACAAACGTATTAGCTGTGCACAAAAACAGTCTACGAAGACAGTGGCAGTAGGTACTCTAGAACCAGCTTAAATGAACCGGAGAACAAACAAAAAGACAATGCTGAAATCCTGAAACAAACTGCCCTATCAACACTAGAAGAGGTAAAAAGTGGTCACATATCTCCGGCTCAAGATTGGTCACAGTTGTCTGGCGTCGAATCTACACAGCATGGGATTCCCAACAACCAATAAATGCAGCCTGTGCAACTTAAATGAATCTCAAGATCAGGAACACCTAACTCCTTGTTCTGCCCTGGACAAAAAAAAATAATAACAGCAACATGTCGCACCTATATTGGGCTTCAAGGTAAAAAATTGCATAAGTCAAAATCCTTTCCATTAGTCAACAACAACATACTGTTCTGTGCACAATTTTATATGTAAACTATATTCGAACATTGAATTAATTGTGCGCCAATATAATGTAATCTCAACTTCAAAATAAAATTTATTGTGAAAGCTTATTGTGAAATTTCAACTAAAAAATCAACAAAGGAAACAAAATACAGATTTTTGAATTCATAAAGCAATCAAACTAATTGGTATTTTATCAAATTCATCTGTTTAGTTATAGAAGAACTTTTGATATGACGATTTTCCATTCCACTGCATTAGATATCCAAAATTTAAATTAGAATCTGTTTTCATTTGCGAAACAAAGAATCTTCATTAAAAAAAAAAAAAATTAATTTAAAATTCCAAAATTTCCCAATAATTTTCTTTGGGCTCAAGTATATAAAAAAATTACTACTTAAATAAAATAAAAAAAAGTTTAATCTACTTAGTTAAAAAATAAAAAAAAGATGATAAGAATTAATTCATTTAAAAAAAAAATTATTTTAATTTTCTTTTTTCTACAAATTGAGAAAATTGTTTTAAAAAAAAAATCTACTAGGCCTTTAATTCTTTTCTTTTGTTGAAAGAAACATTTTATATAAAATGTATTGTGCACAACTAGATCACTAAAATTGTTCAACCATTTAATTCTGAAATCAAAATTATATATAAAAAAAAACAATTTTTTAAAAATTAGAGAGCTAAACATTGAAAAAAAAAAAAACAACAGTTTCAACTAAAATTATGATGGCACAAAAATTAATGTAAAGCATGAAAGCATAAGCAATAGCGTAAAATTTAGAATCAACTTGCTTGATTTATTTGAAATTGATTCGAATTCATTTATTTCTTTATTTGTGAAGTTTTATTTATTTTTTTTTCATATATAATAACAATGATGTGGTTTTATTTTGAATCTATAGAAACATTTTATTTCTATATAATACAATTAAAACCACAAATTTTGAGATATTAAATTTATCCGGAATTACAAAATTTTTCGCTTATCTTTTAATTTTTAATACGAGCCTAGGTGTCCTAGGTATATTCATTTGTTATACGCAATGCGCTCCAGTATTTGCGAAAAATCTTGAAAATTATCACAAATTAGAATTTATTATCACAAATTACGATTCGTTCTGAAAAATAAACGAAATTCATTGAATTTGCAATTCTAGTTTCACTCGAATAGTATTTTCATTGATTTTTATAATTCGGGCCGTAATTCATTATAATCCCTTTGAATTACTGATATTGGACTAATTTAGGCCATAATCAATGATTATAAATCATGTAATGTTCTCTGGCATATCTGTATCATAGGCCAGCTTATCAGCTTATTAGGGTGTTAGGATGTCATTTATAAACATGTTGTAAGTTATACCACCAAAAGAATAACTTATATTTATATTTATTTTATAACAGCTGCTTAAGGAAAATTTTAGGAAAAATAGTTTCATATAAAGGCCGGTATTCAACTGGAGATAAAATCAACTTTTTCATATAAAATTTTATCTGAGATAAATTTTAGTTGAGTGAATTTAATTTATCGGTACCCAACTGAAGATAAATGGAAATTTATCTGAGTAAAAATTGTATGAAAATTTTTTCACTCAAATAAATTTTATTTCAAAAATTTATCTTGCAAAGAATGTTTTGAACATTCTTTTCAAGATAAATTTTGACATTAGGTCGTGTAAAAAGAATTTGACGTTTGTTGTTTGAAGAAAACAAACAAAAATCAGAAAACTAAAATAATTTTTAAACTGAAATTGGTAAAAAATATTAAAATTAAAATAATAGTTTAATTTAATAAAATAAAATAAAATTGGTAAAATTAATTAAATAAAATGGATGAAAGTTGGGAGGTAAGAAAATTAAAAATAAAATTGTGTAGGTACTACATAAGTCAGAAAGTCATGTGTCAATTTTTATCTCACTCAATAATGTTCCTTTTTAAGATAAAATTTATCTTGTACTTTATCTTCAGTTGAATACCCGCCTTAATAAATTACACATTTCTTTTTTAAGACACTCCGCTTGAGTGAGAAGTCATGTACTTTACAACATAACTTTAGATCCCCCAATTAAAAAAAAATCAAAACAACCTGTTTGTAAGTAAAAATCAGTTAAATATTTTCCTTACATTTATCTTTATAGCCCAGATGTTAATTTGAAAATAAGTACACAAATCGAAGACGCACTATGGTTAGAAAAAGATAATAAAACTTCTTAATGCAGATGTTTTTTTTTTTCACATGAGAACTGATATCATCTACATACTTGTTATTTAGATATGAATCTTAATTACGCAATTGCGTAAATAGATTTTTCAATATAATACACATTTAACTTTTAAGTAGGTACACATAGCATGCGTGTGTAAATATAATTTACAAAAATGTTAATTAAAACAATCATTTCCAGCAAAACTAAACAAATTTTAGAATTTTGTATTATTTTTTTGTTAATACTTAATGTGATTTGATTTAAAGTAATTTCTGATCAAAGTACGAAATCAATTTCGAATTTGTTTCAATAACTTAAGAATTATTATTAGATATGCAGTTTGTAGGCTTTGTTCAAGATTGCTAAAATGAAAATCTTAAATTCTTTATTAAATTTTATTTTATTTCGTTCGAATCAGTTGCCATTAAGTATATAATATACATTTAATGTAAAAATTTCATCTGAAGTTTATTTCTTTTTATTATTTATTTATTCTTACAACAACAGTATGAAAATATTAATTATAAATTATTTTACGCTAAATTAGGCAATTTGAATATGTAGCTAAATAGAAAAATTTAAATTTAAAAAAATATAATTATTTTTTTTATGTAGGGACCTATCTACAATATTCGCCTGTTCGTTTGTAATAAATGAAAGACCTGCTTCCAAATAGTGTACTTAGTGTATTTAATAAATCCATATAGTGAATCTAGTAACTGAATACAGTAACTAAACAGTAAACTAGAAATTAGTAACTAAATACTCGATTTTTAACCACAAAATTTAACTGTTGAATTAAAACGTACGAAGAAATTTATTATTCAATTGAATGCAGAAAATATCTTATCAGAACAATTATTTTATGATTAGGTTAATAAAGTTAAATGAAAAAGAAAAATTCTAAATTGATTTTCAATATACATATTTTGAATCAAAAATTATTCTAAAATAAGAGAAAATAATAAGAAAAAATAATATCTATTTTATTAATATGATTTTTTTTTCCATTCTCTTAATGTAGAAATCAAATTTAGCTACATTATTTTGTATATACAATAATATACATATAAATAAAGTGTGTATTAAAGTTTACATTTTAAGTTTGTTTATTATAATATTCAATAATCACCGCATAAACAATCAATATCTACCACATTTAGAAACTTATGGTAAAATTTTTTATTCTTTTCCGATATTTTAAAAATGTAAGGAAGTAAGAAAATTGCAAAACATAAAAAAATAAAAAATTCTCAAAAAACCTTGAAAATTATTTTTTTTATTTTTAAAAATTGAAAGCTTCTTTTGAGAATTGACAAATAGGTCGAGGATTTTTCCAGCAAATAATTTGTTTCTCTGAAAAAGTGTGTAACAAAATATAACTTTATGAATCTACTCTCGACTGAAGACATTTATGACAATAATTAAACTAAAATTAAATTTTAATTATTTTAGAATTTAGATGAAAACATCCAGCAAATAAAAATAATAAAAAGATAACGTATTTTATTTTATAATGGAAACAATATTCTAAAAATAAGTTATTCAAAATTTGTCTGTTTTTATCATATAATGATTGTTTTTAATGATAATGATAATAATTACTAATAATTCAGTTTCAATTATAAATGAAATGCTAATTGATTGACAAAACATTCAGGTTTGAGTCTCAATTTTTACTAAGCTTGGAAAAAAAAAAATATGTTAAATGACAATCATGTAATCACTCTAAATTTGTTTACTAAAAACAAAAAATAAAATAAAAGCTTACATTATTTTTTTTGACTTATGTATTAAAAATAAAACAAAAATAATGTATATCTAAAAATTTAAGCTTCATTTTTCATATCATCATAGACTTCTATTTGCATATGTAATTCATTGTAATAAAAAATAAATTAAATTGCCATATACTTACAACCGGTATATGTATCAAAGTTATTTTAGACTCATTATGCACACAAGTCCAGGTATTTAGGAATTTTAACATGAAATAAAAAATTTAAGTATTTGATAAGATCACAATAATAAATTAAAAAGAGCCTACCACAACAACATTCGTAAGTCAGAGTTAATGACATTGAACTCTTGAGAATAACGAATTAATCGAATTGATTTCATACCAAAGAAAAAGTTAATCTTGTTGGAATTCATAGTTTCCAAAAAATTAAGTTTTTTTGTGAATAAGATGAGAAATTTATGAAGTATCTACATAAATGTTTGTACATGTTTTACACACATATATATGAATTAATTTTATCTTAGTGCACTTGAACTGGCAAAGAATTAAAATTGTGTAATAAAAAATGCTGATGTCCATGTGCAAATCAATTACATTCTATTTATGTACAAAAATAAACAGTATTTTTCAAATAAAAAAAAAAAGATTATAATTTTTATTTTTTTATAACAATGTACCTCCTATTTTAATAATATGAATGTTTGATGTGCAGTATATAATAATATACATTTTTTTTTTATTCATTTCCACGTGTGATTTGTTTAATTTTTATACTTGGTTCATTTAAAAAATAAAATAAAATTATATTATTTTAAACTTGGGCATTGAAAATTTATTTAAAAGTTTTTAATTAACATAAATTCACACATTTGCAGCATTTTTTGCACATTAAAAAAAATATTTAGATAAAATTGGAAAACATAAATACCTTTGTTACTATATAAATGTATTATACAAATTTATTTATGTGCATAGATATATATATATATATATAGAAAATATCGCGCCAATATTTTAACTTCAATCTTAAACTAATTTATCACAAAAATAAATATTCAAGCTTTAACTGTAGGTAAATCATCATTCATTCTGATTTTTAAGTTTAAGAAATCCTAAAACTCCAATAGATTTTGTCGTTGGAGGCTTTTAGGAAGTTCTCTATTTTATTATTCGCATTTGAAATCCGAAATCGCCTGATTGTATAAATAAATTGATAAATGGATAAATAAAATAAATTAATCCAAAAATTATTATCAGTGTTTTTAACCCCATTTTTTGCATTTATAATGAATACTTTAAAATATAAAATTCTTTCAACAGCAGTTTCTTAGAGCCTAATATAATCCTTATTAAACCTAAAAAAAAATTATAAACTTCTGCTCATTATTTCCGGAAATATGGGTCTTCAAAGATTAATTTTCATTGAAAATATTTTGAAATTCAAACGAAAACTATCAGACCTACAACAAATACTGATATAAAAAATTCTCAGATATAAGGAAGTTATGGTACGATTTGTGCATAAAGTCATTCTCAAGAACCTTTGAAGAATATCTAATTATAATTTTTTACATATTTGATGTAAATCGTGTTAATCATTCATATAAATGACATAATTCCTTAAATTCAATAATTTAAGCTTTCAAATATTTTCTTACCTCACCACAATATGCTTTCTTTTTATTTTATTACCTCAATCTAATTAAAAAAAAAAAAAAAACAATTTACAAAAACTTGCATACACCACGAATAACCCAACTCTTATTCTAGTTCGAATGCTCATTTAAGATTCATTTAATTAATTTTTAGTATTTTTACTTGTTTTTTTTTTTATTTTTTAATGATTAATTTTATCACCACAATAAAAAAAAATTATTGAGTGGAAAATTTAAACTATGTATTGATCATTTTGGTTAATCTCAATTTTGAGTGGATAATTTTCTTCACTCCAAAATAAATATCTGGCGTCATAATTTGGTGGTACTATCCTGCGGCGGCGTTTTCGGTCATGAGATGAATTCCCATTACGGACTTAAATTTGTGGGAATTTTTCAAATCGACCACTTGAATAAAATGTGTGTGTTGTTTAAATAAAAAATAATAAAGTAGAGGCAAAACTATTTCTTGGTCTTAGATTATCCAAAATTTCTAAACAATGTTTTAAAAATAGCAATTGCAATAGTGTAGGGCAAGAATTTATCTACTATCAATAAAATAGTTCATAATATTCGAATAAAAAAGAACTCATTTTATTACTCAATTCAATTTATTATTATAACGTGTTTTGAATTTCATAGTTTTTCGAGTTGAATTCAAAATAATTAAAAAAAATTAAACAAAAAATTATAAGGTATATAGGTACACCCTTTTAAAAAATTTCAATAAATTTATTAGATATTATATTATTTTATATTGTCATTTTGATAATATAAAACTAAAAAATAAAATGTACGCAGTTTAGAATATTTATTCAAACTCAAAACAAAAATAATAATAATATAACTCAAAATAACACCGCACAGAAAATTTTATTTAAACTTTATTTTCTTTTAAATTTTATTTCGAAAATATTGTAATAAGTATAAATAGGTATAATTTTTTATAAAATAAGTTTTAAATATCTAATTCAAAATTAATAAAAATTTAAATTATAAATATGTAATTTGATTAGCAGCATATCACTCAAATTATTCATATCACATTATTAACTGTCAAAAAATAATACGATTGTGCATATATACAGGTATACATTCTTACTAACATATATTTTTCAAATTAAAGAAAATATATGTAATATATATAAAAATCAAACTTAATTACCGGTTATTTGTTTATTATTTTTAAAAATAAATTTATAGAAAATTTTTATATCCAGGTTTATTTAAAAGAATTTTAATTAAAAAAAAAAAAAAAATAGTAATAAAATCAATAATAGGTATTTTTTCACTTAGAAAATTAAAGTTAAATTTTAAAATTTTATGATTCCACTATGTTTTTATTTTTAATTCCGCCAAAAATATAGGCACGGTTTTATTTAAATGAATAAATAATTTTTTTTACGCAAAAATTTTGTTTCTTCAAAAATTTGCAAAATCAAAATTAATAATAATTTTTATTTAGATTTTTCAAAGAATATATAGAAATAAAAAAAATATTAAAATATACACTTAAAAATTTAAAGTCAACAATTTTTTTTTATTTTTATTTAATAAATAATTTTTTTTTTAATTGTCGTGTGGTCGGCAGATATTTTTAAACTAAAAAAGCTTTTTTAGAAGAAATTATATTAAACGTAAATTTGTTTTTTTTTTTTTTTTTTTTTTGAAAATATTTTGTAAAAATATCTAAAATTAAATAATAATAATAATAATAATAATTGAAAAAAAAAAAAATTTAAAAAGAAAATAGAAAAACTTTTTTTTCCGCTTTTTTTTTTTTTTTTTTATTTAGTTTTTTTTTTTACATATTTTTACAATTTCGTTATGTTTTTTTAATTACGTCAGGTGATGACGATTTTTTTTTATTTATTATTATTATTATTTTTTTTCTTAACTTCTTATTAAAGAAAATTTTGTATACAAAATATAAATAATAATAATAATAATAATAGAGATAGAGAGGAAAAAAAAATCCAATAAAAACATTTTTTTTTTTTTTTAAATAATAAATTAAAAATTTTCTTCTTTATTTACCTCGCCTTTACACATAATAATAAGCTAGATATTATTTATATATGTATCTTATGCTGACGACATTTAGTTTGAGTGATAAATGGAAGTTTTTTTTTTATTTATTTTATTTATTGAAAAATCATATTTTTTTTTTGTATTTTTTTTTTTATTGGGTAATTCTTTTACAAATCAAATTTTAAAGACGTAAAATATTCCGCCAAAAAATATTTGCATTCATATACAGGTAATATAAATTAAATACAGATACCTAATGCATGATTCAAATGTACTACTTAAATTTTTTATAGTGACATTTGTAGTTTTGACAAATTTTTAACAAATTTGAACTGTACCTATAATAAGTTAATAAACTTCAAATAAATGTACATATAATAATAATAATAAGTACGAAACAGGTAAGACAAAATTACTTTGAAGCCCTTTAAAGGCATAACATATATACAGTTTTAATCTAAATCAAATTACTTTTAAATTTCAGATAACTAAAAGAAGTTTTTGTCCTGTTCTGTGTGAATAATCTTAAAAGCATATATTTATTATAAGATAGAATTGTTTTCCACACGATAAAATGCATTAATAATAATTTTAATAATAAGAATATTTCGTGGAAAATATTCTTTTAAAATTTATTTATAAAATTTTAAAATTCTCATATCATCATTTGGAAAATATTTTAGAAAGCTTTTCTATTAAAATCAAAACATTCAAAATTATGTGCTTTTTTTTTTTGTTTTGAAATATAAATCACTAAACTTTTAAATATTAACCCAATTATGATGTACCTATGTATATTATTATATACTTATTTATGTTGTGATTTGTGTACATATGCATACATATATTATTGCATTATATACTATTATACAAAAATGAAATATAAAAACTAAATAGTGGAAGAAAATAATTTTATATAAGAAAAATTATCAAAGCGAATCGAAGAACATATAAAAAAAATAAAATAAAATAAACTGAGTCATTATTACACCATAATAGAGAATAAAAAAAAAAAAAAAAAATTAAATAATGAAAACATTTTGATCATAGTTCAAAATGATTAAGTGGTATAGCTAGATTAATTTTTTAAAAGCAAGCAAAATATTTTCTTTACAGAAAATCAAAAATGTCATGCAGAAGGCCAAATTTTCATTTAAACGTGAGAATTTTTTTTTCAATAAATAGTGTTAATGAAATTTTGTTTTAAATTATTTACATATAATATACAATACTACATTATACACATAATATAAAATACATGTATTAAATATTAAAATTATTATTTCAGTTGAAATAACTATTGTGTTTTGAGTAAAATCATAAATTTTCACGTTCCAATTGTACTTCACAAAGTATCAACTACAGAATTTTCAAATTAGCTCACAGTAACTAGTTTTTATCCAATAAACTCTTATGCTTAGAATTTTGTAATCGAATAAATTGCTTTTAGTATAATAGTAAATTATAGAATTCAATTAAATAATGGAACGGAGCATGTAGAACAGGATTTTGGATCGAATCGAAACACATAATCTCAAGAAAAGTGATCATTCATTAACAGATTGCATTGCGATCTCTGTGTGTATATCACTAAATGTCAAATATGTTTAATTCTTTTTTTATAGTTGTCTTCTCAAATTTTGGAATTTTATTTCGTTTTTCAATTAAGTAACTTAATTATCCTAAAATGTGAACTATGCAAAAAAAAAAACGATTTTTTTGATAATGCTATCCAATTCTATTTTTATGCTGACGATCCAGAACTGAACACATTCTTTGATAAATTCTATGCTGTATTTATTTTATACATATGTATATAGGTACTATTTTTTTTTCGGATTTTTTTTCTGTCCATTATAAAAAAAATAAAGAAAATAATGTAAATACTTATATAAATGTTGTAGGTACCTAAGTACATTTATTCATTGCAGAGGCGAACAAAACATTGTCCGAACCAAAAACTTAAATTTAAAAAACAATTCATTTGGTCAGTCGATTGTTTGATCGAAATATAAGTTCTTGTTCTCAACACTTTTAAATAAGTATCGATAATTTGATTCAGAACGATTAATTACTCAATTAGATTTTGTTCCCTGAAAAAAGTTTTTATTAAAATAATTTTAGTTTATCGTTCATTTCGTAACTAACTTCTTTTTTTAGTCGGAACGGAACTTTAACATAAAAGCTTAACCACCACTTACTTGTACATATATTTTTATCACATCACAGAAATAGATATAAATTTAGCTATTAAATAAAAATGGGTTTAATTTGATGGTTTTGGATTTTGCTTGTTTTGTTTATTTGTTTTTTTTTTAACAGATTGGTCTTCTTTGTTAGGAAATTATTTGATAACGTAAAAAAAAATAAATAAATGAATAAATAAATTGATTAAGATAGTGATAAGAGAGAAAAGCTTTTTATTTTTTTTTTTATAATTCATTAAATCGCGAATAAATAAAAAAAAATAATGTATTTATGCTTTTTATTAAATTTTTGTAAAAAACAAAATTACTGTAGAGAGCAGCTTTTATTCTGTTCTAATTATTTCTTTGGAAGAAATATTTAAAAAAAACTTTCTCCATACATTTGTTTTGAATTTGAAAGAAAGAATTCACTGCGTGAATGATAATTGATAGTTTGTCATCATTATTATAAATAACGTTAATTTTTAGCTTAATTTTGGTTCTTTAATTAACATAGTATTATTCTGATATTGTAATATGATTTAAATGTGTATATTTTTATCTGTTTTTTTTTTTTTGTTTTTTTTAACTTTTAATTTACATAATCTTTCAAGTTGTTGTCACGCTACAGTTAGTTTTCTGATTTTATTTTCAAGTGCGTAATAATATTCAATTGTGTCATGAAGAACAAATGATATCTAACCTTATTACATTTTATAAAATATAAGCTTGAAGTCTGTCTTGTCTTATTCACGCGTTACCACAATATTCAATTCTTCGTAGACATAACTAAAACTCTTATGAATTTATTATATTTCAAATGCTCTCAAAGCTCTGAAATATTTCCGCATTAATTAAATTATACTTTAAAAAAATAATTACCTACTTATTGTTTTGGATAATTTGAATATTTCATACGAATATGGCAATAAGTAATCGCATGAATGAGAATTCTATTTATTTTTGTTTTAAAATTAATGAAAAACTGCGCTCTTTACATAAAATTTCTTATATGATTATTTATGTGAAGCTTTTTTTTTTTTATAAACAAAAATTTTTCTAAGAAATATTATTGTTTTTTAAAATTTTATACCTATTGACAAAAAATAAGCATAGAATTAAAAACAATTTAAAAATTTTATTATCATGAAACAATGAATAAACAAAATAAAAAAAATTAAGATACTTTCAGCCATTTCGGCACCAATTATTTTGGGTATTTTCAGTTCAAAGAACTTGTTGTCAAATAAGCTTATTAAAGTTTCGTAATTTTTGAGGTAAATTTGATAATAAGCAAATTTAAATGTGCAATTAGAAAAATAAGTTCAAAATCCTGGGTAGAAATTTAATTAGAAAAGTGTCGAGATTTATATTTTTATCAATATTTTATGGAAAGTTAGGTAAGATCTCTGGATCTCTCTATTTTGTCTCAGTCAGATTTCAAATACCTACCTACATGCCTAGTATAAAAAAAACATCCTAGTGGGGGCAGAAAATTGCCACAATTTAAATAGGTAGGTACTAATTAAGAAAAGAAACCAAAATGCCACCGGATTGAAATAAAAATCGATTTCATCGTGGTTGGTTGGATTTGGATGGAATTTTTTTTCCCACATCTGAGTGAAAAAAACACGAAATACGAAAATTTATTCAGGAAATTTTTTTTTTTAAATTACTTTCAAATTAATAATAACACAATATTAAACTTATTTTTTGATTCTTTTTAACTTACTTTGTCCATTTCCGTCAATTAAAATTTCTAAATTTTGTTCACTGTTTTCGTCCATTTTTTTTTTTTTTTTTTTTTTCACTTTATCTCAGTTTTTCACTTTTTTTTTAATTTATTTTCAAAAATTTTCTTATATTGTTTTTTTAAAATAATTTCTCTTTAGAATTTAACATTTTGTTAAACTTTTTTTTCTCACCATCTTGATTTCAAATTAAATTTTAATTAATATTTGCTTTTATTTTTGCAAAAAATAATTTAAATTAGAAATTTTTTTTTCTTTTACAAAAATGTTCCACCCAAAAAAAAAAATTACTTTTTGTTTTTATTTTACTTTGCAGGCTCTGACTTACAGAAAAGATAAAAACAAAGAACAGATCAGCTGACTGTCAAATAAATTTGGAAAAAAACTTGTTTACAAAACAAACTTTTAATGAAAAAAACGAAAAAACACAACAAAGAGGGAGGGAAGCGGAAGGGAAACATTTTTTTATTACAAATTTTTATTCTTATTATAGGTATAGATTAAAAATTAAAAAATTATTTTTAAGAAACAAATAAAGTCAATTCTAATTCCGAATAAAATCAATGTTTTTTTAATTTTTTGTAAATTTTTCGATATGAAAAAAAAAGAGCGGGTAATAAAATAACGTCATCATTCATTCATAAGCTTATCATTGATATCATATGGTCATATGGATTCGTTTTTAAAATTACGATATCTGCAATCTGCATCTGTATTCTGATTATCTGATTCTGCTGAATTTATTTTTGTTTTGATATTTGAGGAGTGTTGAAGTTTTTCAGCTGTAGAATATTCTCATATCGTTCAGCGTCGTGATTGAAAAATTATTCTCTGAACATGAAAATTCCCTATTTTTATTGAAACAAACGTATAAATTGAAAAAGGTTTTTTATAATTTTCTTTAATTAATTAATTAATCCCAAGAATTCAATTGAATTCATTGGATTTGCTGTAAACTGAGTTGCTAATTTATTAATTTACATAATTTATTTCTATTAACACATTTATTTCTATTATTCTATCCCATTATTAATTAATTATAGAAGGCTCTTTCTTGATCTCAATCATCTCAGTCATTTGAATAGCCGTCGCTTCGCCCGTTTGATTTTGAATATCGTAATTTTGTACATAACTATTGAATAATATAAATCTGTGATGTAGAAATGTGTTTCTTATTACGACGAAACAAGAAACTACAGACACTAAGCGAAAAATTTAAATTTTAATATTCTTTTGTTTTCGCTTAGTAATGATTCAAACCTATTATTAACAGCTTTTATCAAAAACACATTATTTTATTTTAGAGGTATGTAGGTTCTTCTTTTTAACTTTAGATTGGGACTTTTATAAATTTTTGGATTAACAAGAAAATCTTTTTAAGAAAGATATTATTAAATAAATTATGATTTTTCTGTAACTTCAAAAACATATTATTGTTTTTTTTTGCTTTTTATGAGATATTTTTGATAATTTTGTTTTAATGTCTAATTATAACGATTTTTTTATATTTTTTCAATATTACCTATCTACATTATTGTTTTTAATAAAACATTGAAGTGCAATATAAACCATTTTAATTTGGAACGAATTTAAATATCATTATATTAAATTAATAACAGAAAACTAAAGTAAATAATCCTCCTTGAAATATGTTAAAGGGATTAGCGAAGCTACTTCCTTCTAAATGGAAGAAATAAGATATGGACCTAAATTTCTATTAGCTTTAAAATTTTAAAAATTCTCGAGTTTGATTCATGAAAATCTGATCAATATAACTCTTTGGTATGATAAATATTTCTATATTATTAAAAGTTTCGTCATCAAAAACTTTTACTTTTTTTTTTTGAATATTTTTTATTCTTGATTTTATTGAATTTAAATTTTTTCTTCTTCTTTTATCCAGCACAGAAAAGTGCCATTATTTTGACACATAAGGATTTATTTAAGAAAAAATAAAACTTTAAAATAATTAAATTTTTAAAATGATTAAAGAATGCCAATTTTTCTTTTTATGTTTTTTTTTTTTTCGAGCAAAAAAAAAATCTGTCTGTCTGGAACTTTAAAAAGCGACATTACAAAATAAAAGAAGCTATTTTTAAACTGAAGGCTAAAAGTTTTAAGAAAATGCATTGGATTCTTAAAAATGTATAAATTCTTTTGTTTTTTTTGCTTTTTAAATTATAAATTGATAAAAAATTATTTTCTGTTAATGAGAAAATTGATATCGATGAAAAATTGCGTATATTTGTGCTGACAAAGCATATCCTCGCAAAATTTTTATGCACACAAAAAAACTGTTCAGAAATAATGTAATGAACAAAAAAAAAAATTATGAATTGAAATTTCAGAACCTTTTTCTGGTTTTCTTTAATTCAATAGCCTATCTATTATACCAAATTAGACTTTTTGATTTCTTTTTCGAGCTTTGTCTTTAAAATCACTGATTAAACACAAAAAAAAAAATAAAACATACCTCCAAGTAGTCTAAAAAGAAAAATATAATTAAAGTCCAGCCTACACATTTACCAGTCTTAAGATTGAAAGTATTAGAGAACTGTTTTATCAAGAATCAAACGATTGATTCTATTCTACTAAGTATTTTACAAGAATTAAAAAAATTAATTTTTAAACCAAAATTTAAGAATTGCACATAATTTTGTGAACTTAATTAGATATTCTTTTAAAACCAATATTCAAGATTATTTTAAGATTATTCACATGCATATCTTGAACTAATCTTACCATTTCTTATAATTCATCTTGATTAACTAAATATGTGCAATAATAAATATCAATAATAATCAATAATAAATAAATTTTTACAAGTTTCCTTCAATAAATTGGCTAAATTAAAAAAGCAGTTGCACCTTAAAAGTTTTTTTCTCTATTATTTCTATCCACAGAGAAAGATGTGTGAACTATATCGAAAACAAGACCCACCAACTCCTCTTTATAACTTTGTTTTTTAGATATTCTTTTATCTTTATAGCATGAATATTTATCATTATAGGATGTATATTTAAAATTATTGATTTTAAAAGCATCAAAGAGGTCACACCATATATTTATCAGCTAATTTCTATAGTATTTAACTTATTTTAAAAAAAAATAATTAATCATTCTTGAAAAGTTGTAAACATGCTACACGGACAATGAGGTTAAAAATAATAAAAGTTCAATAAATTTTCTTTAATGTCAAGTAAAATCAAAATTTTGTAAATGTTCTCACTTTTTTAAAAATAGCCACCTGTATGACCACCAAATAAATATACAAAACAAAAAAAAAAAACACAAATTTGAAAACCTGAGGATCAATATTTTTTTTTTTTTTTTTTTAAGAAAATAATACACACTTTTCTAAATTAATGTTTTAATGTGAAAAGTGGAAAAATTATGAAAAAAAAATAAGGTTAATGCCCTGTTTTTAGAAGAAAAATAATATTTTAAAAATAAATTTATTAATTTTTTCATTAAATAAAATGCTATTCCATCCAGACTAAATTAGATCAAAGAAATTTTAAAATATTTCATATGATGTTTAATAAATATGGGATGTATGATTTGAAGATAATGATCGTAATCATTTTAACACAATTTTATATACTTTTTAGTGCATTCTACATAGTTTTGGTGTATTACATATTTTATGTTCTAGCATTAGAGAAAAAGTAGATAATTCTCAAATTCAAACTCAAATTTTCAATCTCAAATTTTAACTGATTACATTATGAGCAAATAGGAAAGAAAGAACTTCAAAGTATTATGTATCTATTTATATATTTAAAAGTAGCAGGTTAGGTTGTAAGGTTATAACGGGTCGGCAATGTCCAGATTCCCCCGCATTTGTTGGCCCTTTGTTCCATAAAAGTATTATGTACATATAAGTAGAATTTGTAAATTATGTTATTTATAAAATGACTCATCATTAGTCAAAATTTTATTTCATAAAACATAAATAACTAAACGTTATTCTTATTTATTTCATATACCAAAATCTTTCATTCTTTTCATAAGAAAAAGGGATGACATTAGTTTTACCTTAGTTTGATTTTAGACCTTATATAAATTTAAATACAAAATAATTATTGGAAACTCAATATTGATGAAATTATTTTCCAAGAAATTTTTTAATTTTTTTTTATGATCGAAGCGTTCATAATCTTTAAACATATCATAATATGAACGTATATATGAGGTAAATTTAAATTAAAAAAAATAAATAAACGAAGAAAAGTATATTGCACCTTGTGTATGTAAAAATAATTTTTTTTTTCAACAACTTGAGAGTTTTTCCTGTTGAAGAGAATAACAGGAAAAATTATTTTAACCATAAATTTTTTTTTAATGAAGAAGTTCCTACACACTTATTAATAAATTTTGTTTTGCCTTTTGGAAAACTCTAAAAATAAATTTATGACTTTTTTTTTTTTTAACAAGAGTTATTTAGCGGAAAATATTAACATATAAACATGTATATAAAAACATATATATATAAACATTTCCATTCAAACAGAACAAAAAAAAAAAAATAAAACGAACGTGCGGTTGTCGTCATTTTATAATAACAAGAAAAAAAAAAATGATTTGTAAAAAGATCTTTAAGTTGATCATAATAATACTTTGACGTTGTTATTTTTTTCCATGTTTTCTTCATAAATTTTTCATAAATCTCTAATTTGTGTGGTGTTTGTAAAAGGACGAAAATAGATTTCAAAGTGCATTGATATCTAATTTTTCTGTAAATAACAATGTTTAAGCTACATAGTGAATTACAGATATCAGACGACATTTAATATAGTAAACTATTTTTTTTTTTTTTTAAGAAAATATATGAAATAAAATTGAAATAGTAATAATATTACTTATATAATTAATAGAATGTTTAGAATCAATGTAAATTATAGAAATTAAGCTAGATTTACTTATCCTCATCCTATATATTTATACTACCTAAGTATATAATTATACTATACCAAACAACGGAGTATCATTTTTCTTATGTTAAATATTAAAAATGTACTTTAAAATTAATAGAAAACTATTTTAATGCTTGCTTCAAATTAATATGTAAATTTCTTCACATTCTAATTAGTGTTTAGTACACAGTTTTTAATTACAATCATTTTGGGAAATTAAGTTATTATTGATTTCACACTTGTTATTGCTAATGTTTGATCCTGAATTTTCAACGGGCCAAGGTTTCTCTCTATATTGCTTGCAATCGATTCGTATGTAAAAAGTTCGAAAGGTAATCCAAAATAGAAGCATTTAGTGACTTAATAAACGAATTTATTGACTGAGTAGAAAAATATTATTTTCTATTACGTGCAGGTGAACATGGAATACATATAAAAATTTTTCAATTATAAGCATTCATGCTATATAATGAAAGTTCAAAATCTCTGTATTTTAGCGAGTTGTTCGAAGCCATAATCAAGAAGGATGCGTTGTGTTTTGAAAACTTATATACCTATATAAATATGTGTACTAATAATTATTATAAATTATTTTATAAAATTCTTTTTTTCTTAATTTAAATAAAATTTTAAGTTCTTATCGATTTGAAATAGAACAAACGTTTATTTTGTTCGGTTTATTCATTGACAATTTTTTATTCCAAGGGCTCAAGTACATAGAGTTCAAGTATAATAATTCTAAGCTTTTAATAGTACAATAACACAGTATCATTCAAAAAGGCATTATCTTATGTATATTTCATTAAAAACAATTTATAATAATAATAAAGTAATATATTGAGGATCGTGGATATCGGATGAAAATTAAAAAAAAAAAGTGAGGTATTTATTTCAATTACTGATATGAATTTAGTCTGTCGAAGCTCAAAGGAACCTATAAAACTTTTGTTGCAGTACAGTCTACTTGAGCTCTACATATATAAATAATAAAGTTTATATAGAAAATACAGTTTCTAAGTTTGAACGGAAACAAGAATTTCTATTTCATTAAATTTTTATTATATGTTTTCTTTTACAAAAATAACTTCATGTCTTAAATAAAACACACGTTTACAAGTAATATTACCAATAAGATTCTTTGCAGGTTTGTCTCCAGTTTTTTTTTTTTTTTTTTTTAAATCCATTTTTAAAAATAAATTTTATTCCCTCCAGGCGAAACGCATTTTCCAGCATTTTATTTGTAATCATTTTACTTTACATGTGATTTTTTGATTTTATGAAATTTTAAAAATAGATTCATCACACAAGACTTCGAAGAAAATATACACGGTGCATACTATTTTTTTTATTTTTTCATTTATAATAAAAATGTATTTTTAAGTTTTTTTTTGTTTCCAGATTAGCTTTGGAATTTGCGGAGGCATAAAACTATACAACCAAATAAAGCTAGAATTGTGATGTTCCAACATTAGATCTCTTCGAACAAAAAAATCTTTATATTCTTTTATAATTAATATACTTCCTAACTTTTAGACTAAGATCTAGTACATTTTTAGAGTAATGAATTGTCATGAGTTAAGGACTTTGAAAGGGTCTTTGAAGTTCCAAAATCTCATAAAAGTGAAGAAGATTTTACGGCAAGTTTTTCGCTAAATTGACATAACCAACTCACTTACAGCTTATTATAATATTAACTTCCAAATTTTATATATATATATATATATATACATAAAAATGCCAGGAAAATTTGTATAATAATATATATACTTTGTTCATACCTTAAAATTTTCTTTAATATTTATGATATTTTTATTTGAAATGAGAAAATTTAAAAATTAAACTCCTGCCTGCAATAATAGAGTGGTGGTGGTCAAAAATTAAAATAAAAGAAAAAAAAAAAAACAATTTTTCACTGTGAGATGAAAATTGAAATAAAAAGAAAACAATAATTTATTGCGCACTGCGCCAGAGATTCAAATTCAAAATAAAATTTTAAAAGCAAAAGCAAAAAAAAAAAACACAAAAAAATAAAAAAGTAAACACTAAAAAAATCAAAAAAAAAATTTTGTTTTTTTTTTTAATTAAATTATTTTTAAATGAAGGAAAATCCTCTGAGATTTATGAATTCAGTTCACTCGGAGATTTTGAAGCGATAAAACATTCTAATCTTAAGAAAATTAAATCTATATCTCATATTTATGTTATAAATAATTAAGATTTTGAAAAAAAAAAAAAAAAAAACTATAATTATTCAAAATGAATAATTACAATAAAAAAAAAAATTTATCAATTTCACAAAATAAAAATTTTTGATTTTATAACAACAAAATTTTGTAACAGAATTTTCAAAAAAAAAAAAAAATATGTAAAAGAATTTAAATATATAAAAAATATTTTTTTTTCAAAATCTAAACCGACATAAAAATAGTTTTTGAAAACTTTTTTTTTTTTTAATTTTAAGTAAGTAAATTTATTTTTTTTTTTTCAAAAATTTATGAAAATTATACTTAGATGCATTGTTGCATTATGCAATAATAATTTACAAAACAGGTGATTTAAAAAATTTTGTATTTTTTTTTAATAATTACATATTAATAAATAATATTTATTTATTTTTTAAGTTTATTTAAGATCTTAGAAGAATACTATATACCTTTTATTAAAGTAAGCTATTAATTATACATAGCTTTTCATAAATTAAATGCAGTGTTTAAAGAGAGTTACAATGTTAGAAAATATTAACTTTAATAAAATAATTATAGCAAACTGAAATTGATTCACTCATTATGATGACGCAAAGTATTTATAAAGTAAAACTATTTTATTTATTTACATTTAGACTTATAATATTTGTTTATTTATTTATTTATTTATTTCTACCAGATATTTATAATCTTTACAGAAATTTAAATCTTGACATTTTAACTTAAATTAAAGTTTGTAAATAATCAAATTCTACTATTAATATAACAAAATATCATATATTATAAACTTAAAATTAACATAACTATCATAATAGTAAGAAAACAATATATTTACGTAATATAATTCACATTATCAATAACATTCTTATAAAACTCTCTTATTTTAATTTTAAATAATAAAGAATAACCAAAACAAAAAAATTAATTATTATTTATGTGAAAAAAATATTTCAAAAATACGTACCAAAAGAGTTATTTTGAAAATAAATCTCAAAAGGGCAGGCAATCCTCAATAATACAAAAGTTTGAAAAAGGCCCGAGCAAAACATTATTTCAGCATAAGGTTCTTTTAATGATA
The DNA here is from genome assembly GCA_964007475.1 of Hybos culiciformis. NCBI lineage: Eukaryota > Metazoa > Arthropoda > Insecta > Diptera > Hybotidae > Hybos > Hybos culiciformis. Next base: position 9,347,316 of record OZ023274.1, on the reverse strand, counting down.
TACTTTGGTTTATTAACAATAAGAAAAGAAATATGAAATACAAGAAAGATCTCAAGTTTTGCATTACCCAAAACCACGACAACGAGGTTTTATAATGAAGTTTTTTATAATGATAATTTGTATTAATTATCACTTAAATACGAATTGGGTAGTGAAATATTTGTAATTATGTTAAAAAAGATGCATTTTTTATTAATTATATTTTTCAAACCAGAAAATTTAATTAAATTAAAAACTTTTAATGTTTGAAAAATTATTTTTTCCATCATCAATAGTCCCTCGTGTCGCGAACAAATAAAAATCTCGATAAAAAAATGAATTCATAAAATTTTTAAATTCCACAAAAGCAGTTTTAAAGTAGATTTCGTACATAATTAATTTTTTTTTTATTTTAAAAATCGTCTACAAAATTCGGAGAAAATTTTAAATAATCTATTAGTATAGCATTAGTACCGTCATAAACATACATTTCTTGTTTATTGTACAGCTTATTAATATATCGCAATAATGCACTTCTTTTCTTCGGCATTTCACAACATGATATTTTCATAATTTAACAGGAATCATATTTGAAAAGATGTGTAGAGAAATTTTTAAACGTCAACGGAATAATATTGATAGACCATATGGTTATTGTTGAGAGTTCTAGACAATTTAGATCAAATTTAAATTTATTCTTTGAACTACTTTATTAAAAAATATTGAAAAATTTCTTAATTTTAAATAATAAACTAAAGTATAGTAAAATCAAAAAAAATTCTTGAACTATTATTAACAAATAAAAACAATATTATTTGGAAAATTTACTTAAATTATAGTTAAAATTATTTGATACATTTTACTCTTTTTAAAATTATAAAATAATTAATAATATATTGTTTTATTTTTTCAATATACACATTTAAAAAATATAATCATTCTGGTAAATGCCGCGTTTATTATAATTTTAAATATAATTTTATTAATAAATATAATAATATAAATATAAATATATAAAAATTTTACATGAAAATCAATTGATCTTTTACTTGACCGCATTTTTTTTTTTTTGCATATAGCCCACCTGTTTTTACATAGCGAAAATAGAAAAGAAAAGGAAAAACGAAAAAGAAAATTCAATAAGGAAGTAATGAAAATTTACGACAAAACAAAAAAGTTGATTTTATTTAAAAAAAAAAAAAAAAAATAATAATTAATTTAAAATGTGGAAAAATTTTATGGCGACATTTTCTTTATTTTTCTTATGAGTTCTTAATAATTTTTATACACAAATTAAGCATTATTATTTCTCAAAAAAAAAAAATTATATTTAAAATGTCTCTACTGAAATAATTTTTTTTTTATTATGTTTTCAATTTATTTTGGCAAATTTCCCAAAAAATGAAAATTCATATGAAAATCGCAATTTTCGTATGTTCATAGTGTTGTATAGATATGACGCATTTCAGTTAAAGTAGAAACGTGAAAAAAAAAAAATAAATATCTATGAGGTTCATTGTTTAATAACAAAGAATTATTTGAAAATTAATTTATTATAAAAGTTAAATGTTTCATTTCGTAAAATTCATCGAAAAACGTAATTAAGTTAAGTACGCAAATTTGTGTAATTTTTTTTTTTTTCAAAACCCGAAATGAAATCAATCATAAATCTATAATTTAAGACTAATATAGATGTTTGTTTCAATAATTATATAGTTTCATAATTAAATAAAAATACGTCAATGGAATATATAATTCCTTAGCGTTTAGAGGTATTTTGGACGGTTTCGAAAATATCGATTAAAAAAAAAAGAGAAGATTTTAATCTGCGTAAACTTTCTGTGTAAAAGCTATAAAACTAAAGTTCATCCTTGGATTTACAAACATGGATCGAAGTTGTTTCTTTTTTTCCCAACATTTAAATAAACTTTTTTAATTTTGAGGATGTTACAACTTATAACAAAATAACTTTTACGTTCAAAAGAAATTAAATAAACATAACAATTTGAAACAAAAGCAAGGTGGCAGGTTGTTCTAACATTTAATTAATTATTTTTTTTTTTTTCATTTCTTTCAAATCATAATTATTCAAAAAAAAAGTTATAAAATAAGAAGGAAACCCTCACGAGTATGCAATTTCTATAATATTTTGTGTTAAAAAAAAAACTATGTAATCTCTGTATATGTCTGTGGCATGAGATTATTCAAATATCTTTCTTTTTTTATTTTTGGCAGTCTGTTGAACATTTTTAAATTTTCTTAAGCGCAGGGATCTTATTATTTCACAGTTCATTTAAGTTTTGAAATCATTATAATGATTATTAGAAAATATTTTATATTACATTATGGGACAATAAATAAAGTATTATATAGTTAATTCAGATTAAGTATTAGATAATCAAATAATCAGTTTAAGCTTAAGTATTATAATTTAAAAAAAAAATTATAATTAGTGTCGTGAAAAAGTGGTAAGTTCACTTTTTAAAAAAATACAATTGAAGGGTGTCATTTTATACATCAATGATTAATTTGATGCGACCTTCAACAATGTTGATTAAAAATTCGGCATAAACATTTATTATTGTTATATGCTAAATAAATTTAAATAGAATAGATTGAAATTTTCGAAATCATAATGCCTTCTCTAACATAGTAATACACAACAATATGTTATTTTGAGATCACTGCGGAAATGATCATTTTGCAAAAAAAAAAAAAATTATGTTGAAAATTTTAACAATTTCGTATCAGCTGTTATGATTGTTCTAATATTAGGACATTTCATTAAATTATAATTTATGAGCATTATTTTTAATAATTTTTAGCATATAACTTAACAATTTTTATGAAAACAATTTTTAGAATAAAAAAAAAACTAAAGTATTATTTTAGTAAAATTTTAAGATTTAACAAAAAAAAAATTAAAATAATTAACGTCAAATAAAGGTTTTTCTTAATACTTAATTATAACTTTTTCATAGTATACGTATTAATATTAACTAGCTGTTTAAGATATTTGTATCTTTATCTCTTGAACTATTTTATGAATTGTTAAGAATTATAAGAATGATGAAATAAAGAATAATAATAATAATAAATAAAAAATTTTAACATGAAAAATAATTACTTTTTTTTTTTTTACTATAACCTTAATTGCAGATTTCAATTATGATTCATGAAATCACAACATCACCAAATATACAATCTACCCTCTCAGCTCCAGAGGATTTAAATCTATTAGCTGAGGTAACTTTGGCTGCTGGTAAATTAAGTACAACAAATGTTAATAAAATCACAGAATATATAAATAATGAGAAATATAAAATTAATGTTTATGATAGCAATCAAAAAGATGAAATTCTTGTTAATGAAAATAAGCAATTTGATGATTCGTTATCCAAAAATAAAAAATTTTTTTCTTCATCTGATGATGATTCAAATTATTATAGTCATAAAATTTTTGATCGAAAAAAAATTCGTAGATCAATATTTTCTGAAAATAATTCAATAAGATCGGATGAAATTTCTTGTAGTAGTACACAAAGTTTAAGTGGTGATTCAAATAATGGCAGAGAAGAAGAAAATCTATCAAATTTTGATAATATTAATATGGAAAATTCTGGAAATTCACCATCAGAAGAACATGTTTGTCCTGAATGTGGGAAAAAATATTCAACATCATCTAATTTGGCAAGGCATAGACAAACACACAGGTATTAATTGTATTTTTTTTAAATGAAATTTCGGTTTCGCATAGTTTGTGGTGTACAGTACATAGGTACCTAATTCATTTCGAAATTTTGCTTACTATGCCAAAATGATCTAAATCTAAATTAAGGTTTTCATAGATACATACAGCTTTCACTAAAGAAATAACATTTTAAGTGGTTTTGTTCTTTAATTCAAGCTGTTATATTAATGCATCTGAATTCTATTTGCAATCAGAAATAATTATAACTGCTTGCTCAATTTCAGCTAACAAACAAATATTAACACATTATAATTTAATATCCCTTGGATAAAAATGTATTCTAACCTATTTTCTGGGTCATGATTTTACACAAAAGTTTTTTTTTTTAAATTACCTTAAAAAAAAATATATGTATATTTTTATCTAAATATTGCTAAATTTCAACTAAATTTATTTTCATAATTTAAAAATGTTCATTAAAAATTGATGAAAATCGGCAATGCAAATAAATTGTTATCTATTTTGGATAATTTTATTATTTTTATACTCCTACAAAATATTAATTTATATTTTTATATATACTTTATTTTTAGATCAATATTAGATAAAAAAGCTCGAAGATGTCCATATTGTGAGAAAATTTATGTTTCTATGCCAGCATATTCAATGCATGTTCGAACTCATAATCAAGGTTATCAATGTTATCAATGTAATAAGACTTTTTCTCGGCCATGGTTACTACAAGGTCACATAAGAACGCACACAGGTAATATCAGATAAAATTTTCACATTCAAGAGGGCTGGAATTATTTAAAATTATGTTATTTTATCTAATATATTTATTTGATTCCCACATAAAATTATTTTATTTAAAAAAAAAAAGCTTGAAAAGAGTCAACAATCTATTTTATGAAAATATTTATTCAAAATCTAATAATAACATAAATTTAAACAGCCCGTAATTTTAAAAATATTAGTTTCTTTATAATTTTAAAATTACTACATTTTCAGGTGAAAAGCCTTTTAAGTGCAGTATTTGCTCAAAAGCCTTTGCTGACAAATCTAATTTAAGAGCACATGTTCAAATCCATTCAAATACTAAACCACATTCATGTAATCGATGTGGCAAATCATTTGCATTAAAGTCTTATTTGTATAAGCATGAAGAATCATCATGTCAAAAAAATCACGCCAAGAAGGAAGAAAAACGTCAAGATCGAAAGACAGTTAGCAATAAAAGTCATAAGCCATCGAAATTAGATGCAACTAAATCGACATTAGCGTCCAAAATATTACAAAAAGGTAAATCGCTTTTGCTTCAACAGCAGCAGCAACACCAGCAGCAATTACAACTACAGCACGAACATCAGGAAGAATCTGGATTTCATTCACAAAATTTAATGTACAGCTCAATAACAGATATGAATTCTTCAACAAGTTATTGGCCTCACAATCATTATTATCAGAATCCCACTCATCAATTCAATTATCGGTCATCGACGGAAACTCATGAAAATATCAATAACACGAATGGTAAATCTTATGCAACATTAACTTCACCTATTACAAGAGATGAATATGATCGTTATGCACGCATCAGTGTCATACGAGCTCCAACAAAAACACTAATTACCTCGTATGATTCGAACGAATTTCGTCCACAAACAGATACATTTGGTAATGAGAATCCTGTTGATTTCTCACCCAAAAATAGTTTTACACATTCTAATAAGACAAGCCCTTTTGAAATAACTAATAATTATGTTGTTATCGCATAAACTTTAACAATTTATCTTTGTGTAGCGAATGTAATTTTGTGGATACATTATGTATAAATTTATGTCATTATTAACCAGTAATCAGTACTCAACAGACATATTTCTTTTTCGTCTATTTTAACTTAAGAAACTTTCAAGCAGCTTAAGCCACTTTTGTACTGAACATTATTATATTAAATGTGTACTTAAAGTAACTTAACCGGCTTGAATATTTAATTATTTGTTTTGATTTACTATTCGTAAATAAGAATTTTAAAAATAAAATATAACATGTTCGAATCATTAATTTTATATATAGTTAGGCACTCTAATCATTTTTGCAAAATTCCTCTAAAAAACCCCAAGATCCTTTTCCTACACGAAAGTGAGATTAAAAAGCAAATAGTTAGTTATTCGAAGCGCATCCGTTTAAAAAAAAAATGATCCCCAAGTTAAAATAGATATAACAAGAATTTTTTTCCTCAAATTTTTACAAAATAGATCGAAATTATTGAAAGGTATTTTGTTATTACCTACAATAAATTATTGTAATAACTCTATCAACAAATTTTAACCCAAATTATTGAAAATCTTCTATGGAAATTTTAGCATTTGATATTATATCCATCTGTATATGTGCTAAGATTCATATTCATATGTATATTTTTTTTTTTAGTTAGATTACTCAAATAAAAATTTAAAAAATTTAATTAAAATAATTTGCTAGCTAGATGTAGTTAGAATTTATTTGTGCAAATTTTGTAAAATGTAGTCATTTAACCATATTTAGTGTATATTTTTTATAAAAAATAAGTAGAATAAGTAAAATTAGGCAGAATAATATAAGTGTAAAGTTTATTAGTTTTAAGCTTGAAAAAAACTTCAGCAAATACCAAAGATTCATTAGTCATTTCTAATAAACATTAATTACTTTTATTACTCAATAAAAGTTATATATAGTTAATGATAAAAGATTTTAACAAATTTAACAGAGAGTAGTAGACTTATTAGATTTTATTTAGATTAATTAGAATTATCCGGAAAAAAATAATAATTCTTGACTTTTATAAATAGAATTTGTGATATAAAGATATGTATGTATAATAATAATAATTTTTATTGAAATTTTAACTAATTTTTAATAAGAGTTTATTTTGTGTCTAAATGTACTTACAAAAAGCCTATTAATTTCAATGAGACATTATGTAGGGGTTTGTCTTCTTTTAAACTGATCGAATCATTTTAACTTTTAATTTATATAATTTTATTGAATTAAGACTAAGACGCCAACTATTATAATGCCAGCATCACAAGAAATTGAAATAGTATAAAAATAATGACTGTCTGTTGGCCGGTAAAAGACAAGCTTTAGGCATCAATTAGAGAATTATTACTGTGACTTGGCATTAAATAAATAAATGTTTACGATAAGCTAAAATCAAACAAAATTTGTAATAATTTTTAGCTTAATTAAAAATAAAAAAGTCTTCTTCATTTTTGGGTCATCTTAACAGACAGACATTATTATTGGCCACTGTTTCAAATCTTATTTTTTTCCTATATTTCAAGAAAACTTAATATATTATTAGTTTATCAGATAGTACAGTATTACTTTTTTTTTCTGTTTTTATTTCATATATATAAATTTGATATTGAGTTAATAATATAAAATAGATATAGTATTAATAGATGCATTATTAAAATAACATTTAATTTTTTGAGTAGAATTTAAATTCCAGTAAAATATAATTTTTAAGCATTTTATTTTGAAAAACACAATATTTATGTAAATATCTTAACAGTCATAGAATTTTTGAAATACGCAAATTAACGCTCTAAATATTTCGAATTAAAATAAAAACAAAAATGTTTAATATTATTTTATAGTCATATTTCGTACATAGTGTAGTGATCCTATTGAATAGTATCTTAAGAAATTGTTATAATGCTTGAAATATTGTCTTTATTAAAGAAGAAAGATGTTGAAATTAATTTTTTTTTTGTTTTCAAAAATGTCAAAATGAAGAATATAGTTAAGGTACTATTCAATGCTGCGACAAATATAAAAATTTTAAAGTATTAACCCACCTTTGGTTAAATAATTCTGTACAGTGTTCCAGGGAACACTTTTTTAAATTATTCCTATTATATTTATTAGATAATTGTAACGATATTCTCAAAATTATGTATAAAAAAAAATTTTGAGAAAATATCAAATTTAATTGCAAACAATAAAATTAATTGTAAATTGATGAAATATTGTCCATAAATATAATTAAAATTATATTAATATACTTTTGAAACTAAATAAAAAAAATTTAATGAAATTATTATACATAATAATTCTTCAACTACCTAAATATTAATTTGTACAAATGTAAAATTTTAATCAAAAATTTTTAAAAATCATCAGATCGAGATTATTCTAGTCTATTTGTATTTTATAATTATATTTTTCTCCTTCAAATTTAGAATTTTTTTTATGTACATATATAAATAATATAGAAGTTTTAAATATTAAGATTTATGAATCTGGTTGAAGGTTTTATAGATAGTATTATATTGTATCCTATAATAATAATAAAACACTCAAAAAAAAAACGATGTATTGCATAAAAAAGCCCATACTTTCAAATTATTAATAAGTAGTATACAGGAATAAATGTGTAAATAAAGTTGATATTGTTAAAAAATTTTGGTTTTGAGTAAAAGTTATATAAAAATTTTTTGTTTTAGTTTATCAAAAACTATCTTTCAGTCCTTAGTCTTTTTTAAAACTTAATTTATAATAATTTTCAATACGATGACTTAAAACACATTTGTTTGTATGAGCCAGATTGTTAGGAGCAAGATTATGAGTCGAGTATAAAAATAATAAATTAAAAATTTGTATTTAATATATAAAATTAAGTAATTATAGTTTCTCAGCATAATTTTGAAGTTATATTATTATTTAAAAATTTACTGGTCGGAAAGGTGCAATATTGACATTTGCAAACTTATATTTTCAAAATTTTTAAATCATTGAATTGTATATTACATTTATAATTTGATATAATAATAATAAATATAATAATAGATGTGCTAAATTAGGTATAGTATGTGTATGTGTCCATATTGTAATATCTAGCAGCATAGTTTCTAAGAAAAAATGATGTGCCTTTACTGAAATTACTCTATAAATGTTTTTCAGGTATCAGAATTGAAGTTAAGACACTCAAATAAATTCAAAAAAGTTTATTAAAACTAGAATTTTGATAAGATTTTACTACGAGTAAATTTGCAATAAAAAATAAAATTATTATTACCAAGATAAATAAGATCAAAAAATAATTTTGAATCCAAAATTTCCGAAAGGGTAAATACAAAAGAATTGTATTATAAAATATTTACTGTGAAAAGGAAATATTTTGCCCTTGTACAAAAAATTTATTATTTTCTTAATTGTAAATTAATCTTGGACATTAGTTCATTTTTGGATTTCGATTTAATTTCGTTATGAAATAAAATCTTCTTTTTTCCAATTTAATTAATTCAACCCTGTAGGGTTGGTTACTTTTTGTCCACATGAGTGCATATCAATTCCTATTCTTTATTTAACACATTTTTATATAGAAAGTTTCCACATTTTAAGCAGCTTTAAGGTTCTCTTAGACCTTCTATTGAGAAAATCTTGAGTTTATATATATTTAAATGTTTTTGATATAGTTGGATATCATAGATTAAATTAATACAAAAATTAAAATAAAATAATAAATTCTTATTTTACATCAAAAATAATCATTTGTTGTTGTCTTTTGTTTATTTTGAATAATTTTGTTCCAATTTTTTTTTTTTTAAATTAACCATGTTAATCAGAGGAAATTAAAAGTTCTCGGAAACAACTTTAAATGTTATCAAAATTGTCTATTAAAATTGACCTGATTATAATAAAATTTTGCGAAAAAAGAAACGAAAGAAAAAAGCTTATAATAATATTGAGAAAAATTTTAAAGTTTAGTGTACATTATTAATATATGCTTTATTTACCATTAAGTGTTGAGTCCATAATATTCTTTCTAGTCCAATTAATCGATAAATAATTTTTTCCTAATAAATCATAATTTTTGATTAGAACCTTGAAAATTTTTTATTATCATTCAAATAAAAATAAATTTGTTCTCAATTATAATAAATGAAAAAACATTAGTTGTTATAATCATTAAGAAATTTGAACTCTAATTTTTTTAATTCTAAAAAAAAAAAATTAATTTAAATCAAATTTTTTATTCTCATACCTAAAAAAAAAAAAAAAAAAATCCAAATTCAACTGATAACAGAGACCGTACATATGTATGTGTATGTACATAATTTGAGTACACGCAGCAATGACATAAATTTCAAGCCCTCTACAAACTATAAAAACGTATCCATTCAAAGCATTTCGTAGGCATAAAAATTATAACGAATGTACGAAACCAAATATACGAAAAGTTCCTATAGGAAACTTAAAGATTGGTACACACTACTAGAAATCTAATTCAACTTATTTTTTGGTTTACTTTTGATTTCTACATATTTTTCAAAAGTTTGAATGAAGAAACTGTGGAATTTCGTTCAACACAGAAATTTGTTGTACTATTAAGTTTGGTCAATACAAGAAGACTTCAATCAAAGAAAGGTAAATGCAGTATTTTGCAAACAAAATAAGGTTAATACTTTTCTCAAATTTTATAAATAAATATTGAAGATTAAAAGGATCATAAACACTTTTATCGTTACTGGAAGAAACAAAAACTGTCTCAAAATATTTTTTGATTACACCAGTTCAATAATTAGAAAATATGAAATTTTGTTTTGTAAAAAAAAATTCTTACTCAATATTTAAGTGACTTTTTTTTTTCCATTTATTTTATTGCGAAATCTGTTTTTATCTTTATTAATTGAATCACTATAAATTTTCAATAAAAAAAAAAACTTAAAAGGTCATAAAAATTCTAAAGTTATCCACATAATAATTTAAAAAAAAAACTTTTTTTCTTTTTTTTTTTTTTCAAAATTTTAATTCTATAAATGCCCTAAATTTTGAATAAAGTCTTTGATTTGTTCAAGGTCTTAGCTTTAGCGCTATTTATTAAATTTTCTATTCTACATTTTATTCTATATGTGTGCACATCAATATAAATAATTAGCTCCCTTCATAAAAAAAAAAGAAAACTTTATGTGCGTTATGATGATGACGATCAAAATATTGATCTTATACAATTTAATTTTTATTAATGAATTGTCCAGTTTTTATATAGTACAGTTTAGTTAATTTTAATTAATTTTTTTTTTATTATTAAAATGTTAATAACATTCAAATAAAGAGATCTTCACATAGCATATACATAATTTTAATGTTCACGATCTTATCTTATATATAACATAGGACAGAAAAAATATAAATGCACGCACATAATGTGTTAATTTTATTTACTCAATAGCAGTTGCAGTTTGTGTAAAGTAACATTTTGTTCGAAAATTTAGGGCATATTCAAGAAAGAAAATTATAGGTAAGTATTAAGTAAAGAATTGAACTATCAGTGGAATTAAGTATGAGAAAGTTGGTTTTCTTAAATTACACATGCAAAGATACATTTATAGATTTTCAACCACAAAGAAAATTTATATTAGAAGAAATTTTATTCTTTACTTTTGAAAAAAAATATTTTCTTCAAATAAGTCAAAACTAATTTTATAAAAATACCACAAACTCCGATACCCTTATAGTAATATTTTCATTGATTTTGAAATGAAAAGAATAATTCCCTGTATATGCATGTATACATAATATATTTATTATATATTAATTTTTTCGAAATGAACTACATTTTTATATGAAAAAAAAAACAAACAAACAAATGAAATGCATTGAATGAATGAATAATCCGATGACAACCACTTTAAATGTTAGATTTTTGCGTTAATGTTGACTCTTTTTTGTAAATATATTATGAGCATAATCGTATTTAGGTATATATTATGTATAATTATATATGTGTATATTTTTTTTTTATTTTAACAAATTAATTTTAATTACTTGATGGTGGCAAAACATCATGAAAAAAAAAACCATGTATATTATTAATGTAATTGAACTGCAAGTTATTGAAATTTATCTCAGAAGGGACTTAAAATTGAAGCACTGTGATATAATTATGAAATGATGTACCCGATTATGTCAAAGTGGTTTTTAAAAATTATATCTTTATTATTTCTCATACAGAGTTTCTATTAAAATAGTATAAAGTACCTCTATAATATAATGTATACAGAATTCATTATATTTATACTTCAAAGACATTTCAGAAAACCCGGAATCTAGAATATCAATGTTAATGAAGTGACAAACGACGGAATCAATTCAGAAGTACCTAAGTTTTTGATAAATCCCAATATTGTAATGCCAAAACTTGTATTTTGCATGTGGAAAACTGATCTCCTATATGTGAAAAATTTATTTCTACCTAGTATTATAGCATCGTACAAAATTTATTTTGACGCAGTATATAGTGTTAACTTATTTTGACAGGAACATAATAGAGGCAATCGAATAAATTCAAAACTGTCACTCTGTAAAGATTTTTTTTAATACTTAAATGTCAGTTTTATAATTCTGAAAAAAAAAAACATTAATAATTCATCATCAAGTGCCATGTACTTTATTTCATCTCGAAATAAAAAAAAAAAATTGATAAGAACTAAAGAAAAAAAAAAGGCTCATCAACACATGTTTGAATAAACATATTAAACAATTTTTTTTTTTTAACAAGACACTATCATTATCTGTTTTGTTTTTGTCTCATTCGATCTGCGTAAAGATATTTTGTTATGAAGTTGTTATAAAGAAGTGGGGTATATTTTTTTTAAACAAATTATACTGTATATATATTACTAATATTATGAAAATTGGGTCAAAATGGGTCAATACTGAGCAAAAAGAATTAAATATAATTTCAAATATTTCATTTTAATTAAAAAAAAAATAATAAAAATAAAATAAAAAACAAAAAAATAAATCTAATAATTATTCACATTTCTTTCGAGTTTTAAGTATTCGCGAAAGAGCAGTCATCGTGCTCGGTAGTATTAGCGGTTTCAAAATAAAAAAAAATTAAACATAAGGATAAAATTTAAAAAAAATAGAAAGTTAAATAATCGATTTTTTGTTTTTTAATATTACAGTATTCAGGATATAATCTCGCAATGAATATATTTAAGGATTACTAATATTAAGGACATTCGAAAAAGGAATAAACATATAAATATACGTGATAGATAAGTGGTGAAAGAAAAAAAAAAATACCGGATATTATTTATAATTATAAAATTATAATTTAAAAAATTATAAAAATAAAATTATGTGGCCCTTACGTGGGGCAATATTTTTATTAATTACAATAAATATTGTTAATTCAGCATTTTTAAATGTAAGTGAATTAAAATAATAATTTTATTAAAAAAAAAATAATTATTAAAAATTTGTTGTTTTTTTTTTTTTCTTCAAATTGAAATTGAGATAAAAACGCTCTCACCGGAAATAGAAGAAAATGTTGAGATTAAAATAAATTTTTGGCGGGAAAGAATTAATTTAAAGAAATTGGATTAATATGAAAATAAAGTGATAATTATGATATGTTTTATTTAATATTAATTAATTAATATTTTTTTAATTTAAATCCTTTTTTTTTCAATAACTTAGAAAACTATTTAAATAATAGTCATGAAAATATTTTTTTTTATCAATACAATTTTATAGATATTAAAAAAATATTACTTTGAAGAATTTTAAGGATAATTATTTTAGGGAATTAATGTTATTTTATTAATTTTTCAAATAGTGTTCTAAAAAATAATGCATCTTATTTAAAATTCAAGTTGTGTTATTTTATGGTAAAAATATATTATCAAACTAATAAGCCATCTTCAAACAAAGTCTAGCGTTCGAAATAAAGCATTAAAAAATTATACTTCTAAAATTTAAAATAGACAAGATTCAATATGGATTGGAACCAAACTTATTTAAATAGTAATTTAGTTAAATATAAAAATGTGTTGTCTTTACTTATTCTAAGATCAAAGAAAATAAAAAATGGGGAATGCCATGCCATTTAATTATGGACATAGGTACATGTATTGTGCTCCATTATGATAAAAACTTTTAGTTCTTTGGAATTTTAGCATAAAGCATTAAAAAATTTATTTTTCCTAATTACAATATTTAATCAACTTAATTTTTTTTTTTTTACAAAACAGAAAATTTAAATCCTTGATCCTTAATCCTTAATACATTTGATAAAAAAAGTTAAAATTTCTAGTTTTTAATGGAATTATAATGAATTGAAAGAAAATTTTGAAGAAATTTTATATTACTTTTTTTTTGTATTCTGATGTCGTTATAACGATCGATTCTTAAAATTTATAAAAAATTAAGATATTTGTTTTTTTTTTGTCACCGCATAATCAACACTTTTAATAGATTGTCTAATTAAGTTCGATTTAAATTCGGTGGTTACATGTTAATCTCGATTCTAGAAGTTTTTTTTTATAAATATTTCAAAAAAGTTTTTTTTTTTGGAGATATATGTAAATATATACTAAGAAAACCCCAGAATAAAATAAAAAAATTTCGGCAATATTATGCTTGCGTTACTTTTAAAATCCTTATTATCTTTTTCTGAAGTTCTGAGAATACAAATTAAAACTAAAACTATTGTATATAAATATTTTGAAGAAGAATAAATAGGCGGATTTCATAAAAATGATAATGATACAGGATTATCAACGTTTTTCTGACTTTTCAGTTATAAATAATAAAATTAGCTAATTTAATATAAAATTGATAAGGAATTTTTTTTTAATACAAAAATTATTCAGGAACTAAGCTAAACTCTGTTTATACGAATTTTTTTGTTCATGTATTTTCATAGAAATTATCTTGCCCTATAGTTTGATGTTATTTCCGAAACATAAATGAAATTATATTTTTCGCAAAATAATATAAATGTCCCAATAAATAAAAATTATAAATTATGCAAAATAATATCAACCGGAAATACAAGAAAATAAAAAAAAATATTCTAATTTTCATAAAATATATAATTTTTTTTTTTTGTTTTTTTAAGACTAAATTATTTTCGGTCAAACTCATTCTATTTTATTATGACTTCAATTAGTAGAACTTTTTCGTCACTTCTTTTAACATAAAGTCGAGGAGTATTTCGATTTAAATTTCTTTAATAATTTTAAGGTGTAATCACAATTAGGACAATTCAGACGATTGCCAAAAAATGACTACCATATATAAGAGTGAAAATATTTAAAGCTTCTAAAAGCACAAGTGATTTTTTCGCCTGGCAATAAAATTAGAATTTGTCCCAATGTATCCCAATTTATTCCAATCATCAGATTAAATTATTATATTAGGTACATATCCTAGAAAATCAATAATATAATTATTCAACTAGTAGGTACCTATTCGTATTAATTAACTATTAATCTTATTTATATTTATTCAAAGTATATTTTTATTTAAAACAACTACATTTAACTAATATATATACCACAAAAAAATATATATTAGTCAACTTTTTTGTTTAAATTTTCTATTATTAACTGACTCTTTCCAGATCTGTTCTTTCTAAATAAATTATTTTCTTACGTCTAGTTGCATTCACAATGGGGAAATTTGTTAAATTATTTCCCATTAACTGTTCAAGTTAAGGAGCTTACCTTTCTTGCATCAAGTAATGATCTGTTTAAACTTGCACGTATAAGACTCAAAAATACATATTATCAATCCGTTTTTTCAATTTGACAAACGCTAAAACATTTTGAATTTTGTACAAAACCAGAGATTTTCAATAGGTAATTAAGAAAAAATTTGAGAAAAAAAAGAATTTAAATACATTTTCATATGGCGTTAACATAAATTTTTCTTTTCAGATGAACAAATATTTTTATTTTTAAGACACAATTCTTATTAACTCGTAAAGTAATTTGTCTGTATATTTCTTTACTATTTTTGACACTCTCGTAGACCCACTTTTCGTCATCACAGCGAGCTGAAATTTGGCACACAGGTTCATGTCGCGTGACAATTGAAGCTATCAAAATTTGAAGCGGAAATTTCCATGGAAAACCCGGAAAATCTGGAAAAAATCATTTGAAAATTTGGTACAAATTTGAGTAGTGATAAATCCGTTTTAGGAAAAATACAAAGTTTTCTGATTTTTCCGAAAAAATTTTCCCGAATTTTCCGACTTTTCCGGAAAATTTTCCGGTAAAAAAATTTTCTAAATTATGCAGGATCAAGTTCCCTATCAACTGGCATCATTACTTTCTCTCCGACAATGGTGAAAACTTGCAGAAGAAAATTCATGTAAAACGCTTTTCCGGAGTTTTTGCGACCAAGGAAGCGTTTGAGCGTTTTGCAACCTGAGACAAAGTTGTAGAGCGAAATGAGTTGCATAAAGTTGCTTTTGCAGAAAACTCCATGGAAAACCTGAAAAAGCGGAAAAATCATCGGAAAAATTTTCATCGATATGATTAGTCATAAAATTGTTTTCAAACATCCATGCAGCACATAATAACAATTTAGTTAACGTGAAAAAGGCAGAAAATAAAAATAAGTTAAAAACGAGTTTTCCAAAAAACTGAGGCCAGGCCGCATGAAAAAGTAGAAAATAACTTTTTCTTCACACACAGAGGTGGACTCAGATTTTTTGATTGGGACATTTCTCTTGAATATTCTTTCTCTTCATGAATCAAATCACTTACGTCCCAATCAAAATATCTGAGTCCACCTCTGTGTGTGAAGAAAAAGTTATTTTCTACTTTTTCATGCGGCCTGGCCTCAGTTTTTTGTAAAACTCGTTTTTAACTTATTTTTTTAATTTTAATTTTTTTTTTAATTTACTTTACAAGTTTTATTGAGGTTCAAATCTCCAGTTTTCCAATTGTTCGACATTCAACTCGTTTGTAATAATTATTCCTAAATTCTTCTATAAAATGTCTTTTTTCCATGCGATAATGACGTCTTTATATTGTTTTTTGAAAATGTTTACACTATTTTATGAGATTATTACACAAATTTTCTTTGATTCAAATATTATTATTACACTATTAATTTATAACTATTAATTTTATGGTATTTAAAATACAAAATTTCATTTGACTCAATCTTGTAACTAATATTTAATACACCTTCCCTGATTTTGTACAATATTCTATTAATTTCAAAATAAGCAGTTCATTGAAAAAATTCACTTAGTCAAAAGTTTATTGCGAGTTCACATTATATTACTATTGAAAAAAACATTTGTAAGAACCTTAAAAAAAATTGAGTCCTCTAATTGTATGAAAATAAATTTCGACAAATTGTTGCTGATAGTTGTCGATTGAAACAACCTGTAAAAATCGAATATTACTCTTTCTCTTTAATAACCCCACGATTTTATTTTTTATTAAAATACATACATGACAACAAATTATTTTGACTCAGTTTCATTGGGATTATGATTTTTGTTTTGTATTGGAAAAGACATCTTATCTTATCGCAAAATGCGCAATTAATACAGCAGTTTGCAGAGGCTATATTAGTAAACGTAAATAATATAGGTATGCGTTTTAATTTCCAAACTTTAGATTAAATTATTTGACAATGGACGAGTTTTAAAATATCTATAAATTTAATTAATTTAGTAATTCACGATGTATGCTAATATATGTAATAGCTTTATTGAACAATTTTGTACATTTAGAGCATACATACGTTTCCATTAAAAATCTCAGAAATTAATTATTTCATGTTTTTTTTTTTAGATTCGTCCTAGCATTTATGACAAATCAGAAACAAATAGTAGACTTAAAAGAAGTATAAGAGGCCAGTGAGTTCATAAATTCATAGTGGGGAAATAGTTTTAAAATATATTTAAATTTTTCTTTTTGTTTTTCTTTTTTTTTCTAATTGAAGTGGGCGTGGACAAACCCAATCACAATATTTAAATTTTGGTGATCCAGAACAGGAAGGCAAAGCTGAAGCAGAAGTAACCGAAGGTGGTGGATCTAGAGCCTTCGTCAGTAAGTTCAAATAATCCAATTTTAAGTCAATCCTGAAAATATTTTTTTTTTAGCTGGATCTCATGGAATGGGTCAAGCTCAGAGTCAATTCTCGTCTGGCGATTGCGGAGAGTGTGGTTATGGTAACAAACGATCAACTGTGAAATAATAAGTCTTAATAAATTATGATTTTTTTTTCAGTATATTCACCAGATCCTTATACAGCAGTTACAGATAGTTCAGGACACCTGATTGTTCCTGATCCTGGTAATGGAGTAAAACCAAATGGAGGACATCAGCCAGGTAATAGTTTTAATATGTATATCAAGGAACTTAAAATTGTATTTTTTTTCTTCTTCACATTAACTGAATCAACTAAATAACTCGATGACTGAATGATTTATAGAAGTAGAAATTTATTTTACTGCCTAAAATAAGATATTGCGACATTCAATTGAGAGCACAGATATTAATACATAATAATCAATAATATTGTTTAAAAAGAAAAAAAAAATTGGGTTTTTAAGACTTTGGTTCCACCGTTTTTGTTATACATATTTATACATGTATTATGCCTAAATGGTAGTGGTATAATTTTATTGAAGGAACCTAAAAAAAACATGTTTAGCCCAAATAGAAAAATAGAAAACAGGGGTGTACTTCATATTTTTTGTTAGAGTACGATTCAAATCACTTGACCAATCCGTTATACAAAGCTCTCCTTTTCCATTACAAAGTTCCATACAAAATTTAGGGGAAATTATTTAAGAAAAAAGTTCATGCAAAATTTGTATGGAATTTTGTAATGGAAAGGGAAAGCTTTGCATAACGTCAAGTGATTTGAATCGTACTCTATTATTTTTAGCTTATTACGTTTTTTTTTCTTTTTCAAAAAGTAATCTACCAAAGGTATTATTTTTTTTGCGATATTATTTTCTTTTACTGTTTGTCTTATCTCTAATGAATTGACATTTGAAAATTTAATATTCTAGATAAAATTATAATTATGTAGAATTCATTGGTAAAAATAAAAATTTTCATTTTCAGATTTTATTTTTAAAATTATATCTTTAATTTTATTTTATTTAAATTTATGAATAGGTTTTCAACCGGGCTCTCAACCAGGCTCTCAACCAGGCTATCAACCAGGCTCCCAACCAGGCTCTCAACCAGGCTATCAACCAGGCTCCCAACCAGGCTATCAACCAGGTTCCCAACCAGGTTCTCAACCAGGCTATCAACCAGGTTATCAACCAGGAGCTCAACCAGGCTATCAACCAGGTTCTCAACCAGGTTCTCAACCAGGTTCTCAACCGGGCACTCAACCAGGTCATCAACCAGGCTATCAACCAGGTTATCAACCAGGCTATCAACCAGGCTCTCAACCGGGCTCTCAACCAGGCTATCAACCAGGCTATCAACCAGGCTATCAACCAGGCTATCAACCAGGCTATCAACCAGGCTCTCAACCAGGCTCTCAACCAGGAGCTCAACCAGGCTCTCAACCGGGTTCTCAACCGGGCTCTCAACCGGGCTCTCAACCAGGCTATCAACCAGGCTATCAACCGGGATCTCAACCAGGTCAACAACCAGGTTCTCAACCTGGATCGCAACCAGGATATCAACCGGGCTCTCAACCAGGTTATCAACCAGGCTCTCAACCGGGATCTCAACCAGGCTATCAACCAGGCTCTCAACCGGGCTCTCAACCAGGCTATCAACCAGGTTATCAACCAGGCTATCAACCAGGCTCTCAACCAGGCTCTCAACCAGGAGCTCAACCAGGCTCTCAACCAGGTTATCAACCTGGAGCTCAACCCGGCTCTCAACCAGGTTATCAACCAGGCTTTCAACCAGGCTCTCAACCAGGTTATCAACCAGGATCTCAACCGGGATCTCAACCAGGGTATCAACCAGGTTATCAACCAGGTTATCAACCAGGCTCTCAACCGGGCTCTCAACCGGGCTCTCAACCAGGAGCTCAACCAGGCTCTCAACCGGGCTCTCAACCAGGTTATCAACCAGGAGCTCAACCGGGCTCTCAACCAGGTTATCAACCAGGTTATCAACCAGGCTACCAACCAGGCTCTCAGCCGGGCTCTCAACCGGGTTATCAACCAGGAGCTCAACCAGGCTCTCAACCGGGCTCTCAACCAGGAGCTCAACCGGGCTCTCAACCAGGTTATCAACCAGGCTCTCAACCGGGTTCTCAACCGGGCTATCAACCGGGCTATCAACCAGGCTATCAACCGGGTTCTCAACCAGGAGCTCAACCGGGCTCTCAACCAGGATATCAACCAGGCTATCAACCAGGCTCTCAACCGGGCTATCAACCAGGCTATGAACCAGGTCATCAGCCAGGCTCTCAACCGGGCTCTCAACCAGGTTATCAACCGGGATCTCAACCAGGTTATCAACCAGGTTATCAACCAGGTTATCAACCAGGCTCTCAACCGGGATCTCAACCAGGTTATCAACCAGGCTATCAACCAGGCTCCCAACCAGGCTCTCAACCGGGATCTCAACCAGGTTATCAACCAGGCTATCAACCAGGCTCTCAACCGGGATCTCAACCAGGTTATCAACCAGGTTATCAACCAGGCTCTCAACCAGGCTCTCAACCAGGCTCTCAACCAGGCTCTCAACCAGGCTCTCAACCAGGCTCTCAACCAGGCTATCAACCGGGACAACAACCGGGTTATCAGCCGGGATCTCAACCAGGATATCAACCAGGCTATCAACCAGGCTCTCAACCGGGCTATCAACCGGGCTATCAACCGGGCTATCAACCGGGCTATCAACCGGGTTATCAACCAGGAGTAGTAGTTCAACCGGGTAATACGTTAGAAATATTAGGATTAATATAATTTATTTTTGTTTCTTTTTTTGTTCAAGATGGAACCCATGTTATGACAGTGCCGGGAAAAGATCAAACTGTTATAAACGAAAGAGGTGGATTAACTGTTTTAGTAGGTACGGGAGGACCACATCAAACTGTAATAACAGATAGGCATCCGTCAGAAGGAGGATTACACTTTATTCCAGGCCATTCTGAGGGTCCACCAAAACAGACAGTTCATTCAAGAGACAGCAGTGGTCTTACCGTTCTTATAGGAACTGGTGGACCCCACCAAAAAGTAATCCAAGGTAAACTGAAGTTAGATAATGTGCTCTAAAAATAATTTAAATACTGATATAAAAAGATGCGTACGTACTGTTTATATACAATGTAGTGTGGGAATAGCTGGATGGAGGAAGAAGTCTAATAAATATCGCATAAAATGTTTAAATCTCATTTAGAAAATTAATTTTTCCAAGATAATAATGATTTATAATATAATCAAACATATGTTACTCATGCAAAATGAATTCAATTTAAGAAAAACATATTCTGTTTTTAATTCTTTTGCTCAGATTTAGTCTTTTTGAAAAATAATTTATTAAATATTATAAAAATAGTTAGTATGCATTGAAATAAGCTTAACAGATCCGCAATTTTAAGCTACAAACTAATACTCAAATATTTAGCCGTTTGATGATTTGTGTTCTATTAATTTTACCTTGTAGAATTATTATAGTATAGATATAATTGTACATACATATATGTATAACGTAGGTACTATAACGCGCCAGTTTCGTACATTTTTGGAACAAAAAAATTAATTTTCTCAGTCTTTTGGTATCTGTAGTAATCTAACTAATTATTGTTACATAATTATTGTATAATAACATTGTTTATTATTTAAATAATCTTGAAATTTTCACAGGTGGGTATGGTCCAGGTGTTGTTGGTCCTGTAGTTGTTGGTTCAGGCGGTGTTGGTCCAGGCGGTGTTGGTCCAAGCGGTCTTGGTACAGGTGGTGTTGGTCCAGGTGGTGTTGGTCCAGGTGGTGTAGGACCAGGTGGTGTTGGCCCAGGTGGTTACGGTCCAGGTGGTTACGGTCCGGGAGGTGTTGGTCCAGGAGGTGTTGGCCCAGGAGGTGTTGGCCCAGGAGGTGTTGGCCCAGGTGGTGTCGGTCCTGGTGGTGTTGGCCGAGGTGGTTACGGTCCAGGAGGTGTTGGTCCAGGAGGTGTTGGTCCAGGAGGTGTTGGCCCAGGTGGTGTTGGTCCTGGTGGTGTCGGTCCTGGTGGTGTCGGACCAGGAGGTTACGGTCCAGGTGGTGTTGGTCCAGGTGGTGTTGGTCCTGGAGGTGTCGGACCAGATGGTTACGGTCCAGGCGGTGCTGTTGGTCCAGGAGGCATTGGTCCAGGCGGTGTTGGTCCAGGGGGTTCCGGACCCGGTGGTTTCATACCAGGTGGAGTTGGACCAGGTGGTGCTGGCCCTGGTGGTTACGGTCCGGGAGGTGTCGGTCCAGGGGGTGTAGGACCAGGTGGTTACGGTCCGGGAGGTGTCGGTCCAGGGGGTGTAGGACCAGGTGGTTACGGACCAGGTGGTTACGGCCCAGGCGGTGTAGGACCAGGTGGTGTAGGTCCAGGTGGTTACGGACCAGGTGGAGTCGGACCAGGTGGAGTCGGACCAGGTGGTGTTGGTCCTGGTGGTGTCGGACCAGGTGGAGTCGGACCAGGTGGAGTCGGACCAGGTGGTTACGGTCCCGGAGGTGTCGGTCCAGGGGGTGTAGGACCAGGTGGTTACGGACCAGGCGGAGTCGGACCAGGTGGTTACGGCCCAGGCGGTGTAGGACCAGGTGGTGTAGGTCCAGGTGGTGTGGGTCCCGGTGGTGTTGTGCCAGGCGGAGTAGGACCAGGTGGAGTTGGTCCAGGTGGAGTTGGTCCAGGTGGAGTTGGTCCAGGTGGAGTTGGTCCAGGTGGAGTTGGTCCAGGTGGTTACGGTCCCGGAGGTGTCGGTCCAGGAGGTGTCGGTCCAAGCGGTCTTGGTACAGGCGGTGTTGGTCCCGGTGGTTTTGGGCCAGGTGGATTTGGGCCTGGTGGTGTCGGTCCAGGCGGTACTGGCCCAGGTGCTGTTGGTCCAGGAGGTGTCAGTCCAGGTGGTGTAGGTCCGGGCGGTATTGGTCCAGGTCCAGGTGGCGTAGGACCAGGACCAGGCGGTTACGGTCCAGGTCCAGGTGGCGTAGGACCAGGAGGTTTTGGTCCTGGTAGTTACGGTCCAGGTGGTGTTGGTCCAGGTGGTTACGGCCCAGGTGCTGTTGGTCCAGGAGGTGTTGGTCCAGGTGGTGTTGGTCCAGGTGGTGTTGGTCCGGGCGGCAGTGGTCCAGGTGGCGTAGGACCAGGAGGTGTTGGCCCTGGTGGTTACGGTCCAGGTGGTGTCGGACCAGGTGGTTACGGTCCAGGTGGTGTGGGTCCTGGTGGAGCCGGACCAGGTGGTGTCGGACCAGGTGGAGTCGGACCAGGTGGTTACGGTCCAGGTGGTGTTGGTCCCGGAGGTGTCGGTCCAGGGGGTGTAGGCCCAGGTGCTTACGGACCAGGCGGATTCGGACCAGGTGGTTACGGCCCAGGGGGTGTAGGACCAGGTGGTTACGGTCCAGGTGGTGTTGGTCCTGGTGGTGTGGGTCCAGGAGGTGTTGGTCCAGGTGGTGTTGGTCCAGGTGGTTTCGGACCAGGTGGTGTTGGACCAGGTGGCATTGGACCAGGAGGTACCTATAATATTAAATAAATTTTTTTTCTGAATTAATATTTCAGTGTTCTCAATTCACTTACTACTTTTGTTAACTTAACATTCTGATCAGATGTTTTTGCGATATTGTTATTGGAATCTATTATTTTTTGAACAGGTTTTTGCAAGACATTTCTTACCTTCAAACATACCAAATACGTAAACTTAGAAGTACGAATTCATAATATTTTTATACGAAAAATTAGGTTGTCCTATTTCAGGAGTTTCAACTGGCGGTATTACAGGTGGAGGTGCACTTGCTATACCCCCAAGCGGTGATGAATTTTCGCAAGCTGAGTCTTCCATCAAAGATGGACAAGCAATGGCTAGTGCTCAAGGCAAAAAGAATGGTGGTACAGCTCAAACTCAAGTATCTGGATCATATACTGCTGGAAGTTCATTCAGTGCAAATGCAATGACTTCTGATTCTGAACGATCAGCAAGTGCTCAAGTCAATGGTAATTCAGATGGGGCTCAAAGTCAATCACAAGGACAAGGTGGATCTGGAAAATCTCAATCTCAAGTTCAAGTCAATTCAAAAACAGGAGGTACAACCTCTTCCTCTCAAAGTGGAGGATTAACCCATCAAAGTCAAAGTGAGGTACGTCTTGTTTTTGAATTTTTTTTTATATTTTCAAAGTCTTTTTAACACAAAATTTTTTTTCAACTTTTCAGGTTCAAGCGAATGAAAAAGGTGGTCTAGCAGATGCTCAATCTAGTGGCCCTGGACAAACATCTTCACAAGCTCAAATTGGTTTTAAACCTCAGGTTGATTCCAAAAATGTCAGTGATTCTAAGGGATTTAATGGAGGTGGTCAAGCTTCCGCACAGTCTGGAACATATTCAGGCCAGTCACAAGCACAAATAAATGGAAATTTTAAGTAACTAATTCTATAAAGATCCTAAAATCGTTTGAAAATAATATTATCTTTTAAAGATACGGAATTTCATACCACGGTGCTGCCCAAGCTGCTTCTGGCACAAAAGAGCAAGTTGATGTTTATAGAGAGCAGAATAAAATTCTTTTCCAACAAATCAGTCAAATGGGAAATTCTCCTAGGTATTAAATAATGATTTTGTTACAAAATATGAATGTACCTACATAATGTAGATACCTACTAAGT
Source organism: Hybos culiciformis (assembly GCA_964007475.1). Classification (NCBI taxonomy): domain Eukaryota; kingdom Metazoa; phylum Arthropoda; class Insecta; order Diptera; family Hybotidae; genus Hybos; species Hybos culiciformis. The sequence goes on along the minus strand of OZ023274.1, from coordinate 9,323,073 downwards.
TTTATTTTATAAATTTTATAATAAGATTAAATTATTTTTCAATATCTATAAATACCACTGTACATACTCAGTACCACTTTCACAAAACCCAAAAAAAACATATAAACAGCTCAATTCAGGCTCAGGGTTGTATTCGAATAGTTTTAAAGGCTCTAGAACAATTATCTATCGGTCTTTTGGAAAAAACGTATTCTGTCAAAAAAAAAAAAAAACAGAATCCTCTTGCCACGAAATCTAAAATTGTAACATTTGTCAATATTTCTTTGAGCTCTAATGTGTACGAAACTGAATTTCAAATAAGGGTATTAAGTGTGATATACGAATACGAATATTGAAAAATGAAATTTATTTAACATCATTTTGTTTCATTGTTTGATAAGAGTAGTACCAGATATGATAAAGTACGAGATGTCGCATTGGATACTAAAATATATAATTTTCTAATAACGTCTAAAAAAATGTAAAACTCAATAGGTATATTTTTTGTATAAAATTTAAAATAATTTTTAGTATGCAATGGGAGAACTCATTTCTTATCATTTCTGACAAGTAGTCCATAAGCAATTATTATAATCAAAAATAGCAAACTAATAATTAGATAATAAGAATAATTTATTATATTTTTCAATTCTTCAATGACCTTGACACAATTTTGATACATTATATTTTTAGTGGGGTCGGTGCACACGTTGGTTCGACATATGGAAATACAAACGATAGGCCAGCAGTATATCAATTGAAAGAATCAAAATCTTCATCTAAAACGGGTAAATTCTTAATTTTTTTCCAAAATGTTTTATAGATTTATAATGATAAATTTTTTAGTGTTAAGTCCAAAACCAACTGAAGACAATCTTGAAGAATACGAAGAAGAAGACGAAGTGGAAGAAGATGGATTTGAATATGACGAAGAAGATGAATTTAATTACGAAAATCCAGTTAAAATGATTGAATCAAAGTCCGGTGGTACAACAACTACTACAGCTAAACCATCTTTAACTAAAATAGATAAAGCATCCTCTACCACAAGCAAATATTCTCTACATCAAAATACAACTAAATCACCATTGTTTTCGTTAACAAAAAAATATCCATCATACACAACAACTTCAACAAGCCCTACGACAACAACGAGGAAACCATATTCTAGAATTTATAGTCAAAATTCACCAACTCAAAAACAAATAGCTGCTGTTTCAAATCCAAATGACAAATACAGTATAGTTCAAAAACAAAATGACAAAAAATATGAATATAACACATACACAAGACCAACAACAGAAAAAATTCCACCTGGATTCCGAGGTACAGTCAATACTGAGAAAAAATATCATACAAAACTTTTGCCATCTAAACACACAAACATTGAGGATGAAGAAGATTTAACATTACCACAGCCAGATAGTTATGTTACAGTAACAAAATCTGTTACGGGAAGCATAGACACATCTAAAAATCCACCAGTAGAAAATCAAAATTTTGCCTCAACATATTACACAAAATCATCAACATGTGGTTATTTCACATTCACATGTAATATTGTGTACGGTGCAAATGGTAAAAGTAAAATATGTCGACCTAAAGCTCCCACGAATGGAAAATGTTAGATGGAAATGAACAAATTATTGTATTAGGACTTAGAAATATTAAAATTAATTATTGTATTTATTGTAAGATTTAGATTCGAAATCGAATTTAATTTTATTATAATTAACAAATTACTATTTATTAGAAAAAAACTCAAAAACACACTTATAGAAAAATTAGATACCTAATATTTCTAATGAATTCAGTTTATAAAAAAGTTGGCAAACTAGTTTTTGAAATAATCCTACAAAGTATGTAGAATTGTACATAGTACATAATATAGTATATCCATTTTTATATTTTAAATTTAACGTTTCATGCTTATAATAATTATAAGACATTATATATATATAATTTCTAACCTACATATTTCTATATATACATAATTACATTAAAATAATGTACATAAATTCAATCTCCTAAATTTAAAATTTCAATTGTGAATTAATATAGCAATAAGAATATGTACATACTTTTTGATTTTTTCTTAGTTTTGCTTGATTAGGCCAGACTTGCAGTTTATCTTTCAAAAAAGATGCCAATCATTTTCATAATATGTACTTCTAATTCATAAATTTTATAATTTTGCATACATACTTGTGCTGCGACCGAAATTTGGTTTGAATATTTATTATCATAACAACGAGAACTGTGAAAAAATTTAAAGGGGTTTAGATTATCATATTTCATACAAATTCAAAAAATTGATAATTAACATCTTAGACCGTTAAATCGCGTTAATTAAATTATATGGATGTACGTTAAAATTAAAAAATGCATTACGAAATTTATGTTCAGTATAATTATTTAAAAAAAAATTTCAAAAACATCGAGCTCAGAGCGAACGAAATATATATGTATAGGTATTACAAAAAGATTTAAATAAGACTTAATTTAATTACCTATCAAAATTTCACGATATAACCAACTTATAACTGTTTTTGAGTTTTTTAGTGAACAAATTCCTATTGTATTGTAGTAGATTATAACTTTTAATACTGCCATTTAAATTTTTTTTTTAAATTTTATTCAATCTGTTTTTTAATTTTTTTTTTGTTATCGCTTTTAAGTTAAATTCTCACTATTATTATCATTAAGGTACAAACTAAAATTTTTAATAATGTTTGTATTTTTGACATTTCATATCTTTTTAACCATTCGGTTTGTGCGTACTAATTTCAACTAATTGAGTTTCAGCGTTTTTAGCTTTTTAGCTTAGATAAAAATGGTACTGGATTTTATTATTTTTTTTATTCCTTTTTTTGATCCACCTTTAAAAGGTAGTCTAATATATGTACCTTTAAAAGGGAGGCTAATATTTGAAGTCTGTCAAATATCTAGATTAAGAATATCTGAAGATAATATTGGAATACAAGACATCAAATGACATTAATTACAGTTTTTTATATTTTATGCTTCTTCTTACATATAAAATAAAATAAAATTGAGTTTTTATTCAAACTTAATTACCTATATTATTATTATGTATGTAACAACAAATTTTAAATAATTTTAAAATATAAATTGTTTCTTATTGTATTTAAATAAATTTAATAAATTAATAAAAATAGTTTTATAAACGAAGCTTCTTTACGTAAAATAAAAAAAAATTACTACAAAATAAAATAAAATTAGAGTGAGTTATCGAAAACAGCAGCAGATTTCGTTTAAAAGGAAAAACTAAATATTTATTGGAAATAAATGGTAGGTACCTACTTCAATAAGAAAACTTATCACAGATTTGTATAGTTTTTCCGTTTCTGGGTAGACTAGGTACCTAACCTACCTATATTTTAAAAAAGAAAATAAAGAAAATTTTTAATATTTTTTTGTTATTACGACATAGAAAAATGAATCGACAAATTTAGGAATCGTTTATATATTACAGAGAATGTCTTAAATTTTACATTAGGAAAATAGAATTAAAATTCATAACGTAAATTAATGTTAAGATTTTCTGATATTAACCGCGGTAAAAATCCCATCCAATTTGAATTGAATTGTTGTTTTTAGTCAGTTGTCGTAAAGCTAGTGTGTTGTTAAACAAATATCGTTTTTAGAAATAAATATCTAAATTTTTTCTTTTTTTCACAAACAACAAAACCCATTTTTTTTTTTTATTTGTCGATATTTTTTTTAATTTTTCAAATGTGCTTATTAATAACTAAATTAAAATAGAAATTTATTTTTTGTAAAATTTTTATTTAAAATTTTACATTTTTGACAAGCTCAGTGTTACCACGAAAAAATCCATACAAATAGTCACAGACAAAAGCAAACAAAAGGCAACACTTTTCCTTGCTTGCACCTATTTTTTGACGGGTTATGAAACTTTTTTTTTGTAAAGATAAAAAAAGATGTCTTATTTAATAGGACTCAATTAAGTAGAAAATGTGTAAAGGGTATTACATTTTGAGTTAAAACACCAATGCTAAATAATTTTAAAATTGAAAATAAAATTTGTAAGTTTATTTCATTTTTTTAATAGTGTAACTTGGAAATAACTCGATTGGCAACACTGGTGTTGTATTTATCTTCACGGTGCTTGTGACCATGATTTTAGTAAACATGACAGATAATAAGCTAAGCCGCTGTGAACTTTTGAACTAAATTGGTGTATGGTAACACTTTGTTTTTTCTTGGCGAAACAACAGACAACAAAAGAAAATAAAAACAAATCTTTCTTCTAAAAAGTGTCTAGTCTCTAACTAAATTTAAACTTTAAAGATAATTTTAACAAATAAAAAGAAATTAAAAGGTTTTATTAATAAATAAATATGAACAAGAAGAATAATGTAAGTAAAAAACCTAATAAAATAATGAATTAATCAACCAGGCCGGGTGAGTCGTTTGTTTCATCGTGGACATGGATTTACATTTTCTATGTTTGACTTCAATATCAAAGACTCAAATATCAGTTAGTATTTTTATTCACTGGCTCGACTATGACTTCTTTGATTTAACTTTAAAAATAGGGTTCGTCAAATCGCTATTAACAAAGAATCAATTTTCATACAAATTTTGACGTTTGAAAACGCTTATTTTTATTGTAAGTTGCCAGGATTTTTCAAGTGTACGAATAAACTTAGTACCTATTTTGTTATTCTACATGTTGAAAATTTTGAACGACAGACATTAAAATATTTTTCCCCTAAACTTGTATCTACATTACTATTATTATTATTATATTAATATTTTGCAGATTCGTCTACCGCCAGAAGTGAACCGTGTGCTTTATGTGAGAAATTTACCATATAAGATTACATCTGATGAAATGTACGATATATTTGGGAAATACGGAGCAATACGTCAAATTAGAGTGTAAGTAGAACGTTTTAAACCAATGCGATTCAATAATCCTAGTAGTAATATTAGGTTAAAGTATAACTCATTAATATTTAAAGAAAGAATATTTTTTAAAATTAATAATTTAAATATAATTTTAAAAATAATAATTTTTTTTTAGTGGAAACACACCAGAGACCCGCGGTACAGCATTTGTTGTGTACGAAGATATATTTGATGCCAAAAACGCTTGTGATCATTTGAGTGGATTTAATGTTTGTAATCGATATCTTGTCGTGTTGTACTATCAGTCGAATAAAGCATTTAAAAAAATGGATGTGGATAAGAAAATGGAAGAAATTAATAATATAAAAACAAAATATAACATACAGACAGATAAGTAAAATGTTGGTCCAAACATCAGTACGAAGATATTTAATGTCGGAAATGATAATTTGAGAATGCAGGCGGAATTTTTTTTTTTCCAATTTTTTTATTTTTTAAAAAAAATCATCATATCATTCATCAAATATAAATCATGAACCATTACCAAAAAAAAAGAATAATAAACGTAAAATAAAAAAACTTGTGTTTTTTATACCTATAAATCAATAATATTTCAGAAATGATTTTTTTTTTCTCTTCTATTTTAAGGCTAATATAATAAGTGTTGCTCGAAATAAAAAGCAGAAAAATGTTGAGATTTATTTAAATTTTAAATATCTTGTGCATACAATCTGTAATATAAGTTTTCGTACCCCCTTAATAAAGCTTAATATTAATAATTGATTACAGCTTAATCAAGCTTTATTTAAAAAATAAAATAATTTCAAAATTGTTTTAGTAGTACAAGTATTCTTGTCTGAAAAAATTTTATCAAAGCTAAAGTGGTACGAACAATTTTTTTACTGACATATATTTATAATTTCCTTATTAGCAAAAAGAATTAAATTTTATTTTATATTTATTTTTTAGATTTATCTAATAACGTAGATTAAAAGTATAAACTTTAATAAAATAAAATAAAATTTCATTCACAATACTTTTTCCTATAATTTTGCTTATTTAATTTCTTTGAAGTCATAATGATTGTCAAACATATTTTTATAATAAGTTACTTAGTTTTTTATAATTAAATTAATATTTCTTTCTACTTATATTTTTAAATGTTATAACGTTAATTGGTTCAAGAATTTAATTCAGTGAAATGGACAATTGTTGCGGTGGAGAAGTGCGAGCTGAAACTTTTAAGACGATGGCTAAAGAATTTTCAGTATTAATATCAAATAATTTACCACAAATTTTATGGGCCTCCTCAATAATAATTATGATTTTTATAATTTTAATCGTTAAATACATGAAAAAAAGAAGAAAAGTAAATTTAAAAGTATTATTCGAAAAAGAAATGAAAAAATTGGAAATATTTGAAAAAGAAGAGAGCAAACAGGAATAAATTTTGTTAAAAATAAAAATAGGTTACCAAGCCTATGGTGAAAAAAGTTTGCAAAGTTTTAGGGTAGGTAAGTTTAATGTGTTCTATTTTATTATTTTACTAAAAAAAATAATCCAACCCGATGTTGTCTAAAGACAAATTAAAATTGCCTTTGTCCTATATATACCTAGGCCGCTAAGGGTGCATATTTATTAATCATTAGAAAAATTTAATGAATTGAATGATTTTGCTGAATTCTCATTTATTTATTTTATTCACTGTTCAAATCTTTATGATTCAAGTATATATTTACAACTCCTACGATACTGATATTAGAAGATTAAAAAAAATATTGAAGGTTTCAATTTATGGCAGGCCGAAGAAAAAAAAATTTTCATTAAAATTCATGGGATTTTGACAGGGTTTGAAATGTTCAACGTTATTTGATTTGATTTATACTTTAGTGTTCATTTATTTGTCTGTATGTATATTTACCCGTATTTTTTAAATTGAATCGGCTTGAGGTGGAAGTGTTAAGTCAAATGAAGTAAATATATATATATATATATATATATATATATATATCTTATACATATAATTCAATAAGTATTGCTCGAAATAAAAAGGAGAACAAATGCTTATGTTATTTTCAGATTTGTTTAAATATTTTTATAATTTCGTTATCGCAAAAAGAATCCAATTTTATTTTGTATTTATCTGCAACAAAAATTTACAACTACTACCTTCTATTAACCGGAATGAAATAATTATTTTTGATCGAATAACTAACTAGTTGACTATTTGAAGTAAAATTTTAATTCACTGAAATACAAAAATAATTCATTTTTCTTTTCGTACGAATAAAATATATGTAGAATATAATTATTGAACAATTATTAGTTCACAGTGGCTCCGATATTAGGTGTTTAAAAAAATATTAAAGTTGATAACGATTTGAATTTATTTGCTATGTGTTAAATTTTTATACTACTTTTTTTAATTTTACTTAGTAAAAATTTATCTTTTTATTGTTTATTTAATTTTATAAAGTTTTTACCGATATATCGAATCTTAAATGTGACAACCCACGTAGATGAAAATATTTTCAGCAAATTCCTGTGATTTTGAAGGGGTTTGATACGTTATTAATAGGTAAAGATTAGGTAGAGGTAACAATAAACATGCCAGATTCGACTATTAAATGAATAATTTAGTACTGAAATTTTATAATTAATTTACCTAAATTTTTTTCCTTTTTGTAAGATATACTATACACCCGTATTAGGTACACTCACTGACACTCATATGTCCCGAGTTCTCCACACTACGCACAATGCTCCATTCATATATAAACTCTTGTTTTTCGTATATATATATATATATATTTTATTTTTATAGGTAATTAATAATAATAATAATATAAAAAAAGACAAATGCCTATTACGTACATTGGTAATCAAGATTCGCTTTAAGTACGTTTTTGTTTTCCATATATGCTTTGGAACTGGGGTATTTCTGTAATTATGGTAATTCAAAACTACTGCTGTGATATTATGCGAATTTACTTTCGAACTCCATCATAGGTTGATATTTGTATCCATTGTCTATTTGAAATAAGTGTTACCTAGTGTTTTTTTCTAAATAATTATTTTATAATCTTTCTTAAATTTTACTATTTTCTGGAAAAATAATACAACTTTGAACTTATTGTTTAACTTAGTCGCAGTTCAGTTGTCTAATCTCAGCAATGAAATTGAAAATTTTAATTGAATGAATACTTTATTGAACTTAAAAACAAAAAACAATTCTTAATAAAAAAAATTCAGATTTATTTCACGTTTTCAATAATAAGTGAAATTCGATAATTTTCTTGTGTTACACAGTTCAACATAAAGGCTTTGCACTTTGCTTTTTACAGGTGCCAAAAAAGGTAAAAAAAAAAATTTTAGCAATCGTTAACATAAAAAACTTATAAATTAAAATAAATTAATCAATATTTTTTTTTCAACACATATTTTTGAGATTCATAATAATGTCGATGAAACATTAACACTGAGTTTTAACCAATAAATCGAAAAATTTATTTCAAAATAAATGAAAGTTTCTAATTATATTTTCGTATCATGTTTCTAAGCATAATCAACTTCAAAACACCATAAATTATAAAACATTTATTTCAAAAATTTTCTTAAACCAATAAAATACGTATTAATGTACATGGTACTTGTACATGCAAAATTTTTATTTAAATCTTCAGTGAATATGAAAGCTCTAAACTTATGATTTTTTGATATACATTTTTTGCAACTAAATATTACTAAAATTGATTCTCTTACGTCCAATTAAGTTTAAAGTTCAGAATAGTCACGTTTTTTTATTTTTCATACAATAATTTTCAGTCTAATCTAGAACAATTTTCTGTTCTTCAATTCGCTTTGAAAAATTTAAGTACCTGCTACTAGCCAAAAAAATTATTAAATGACATTTAATTGAATATTTATCGATTCTCATATGACAATTATTTATTTACGTCTTATTATTATATCGCCAATGTTACTTTTAAAATTTAATTTCTTGTACGAATTTTCAATTTAATATTCAAATTTATACCTAATCTAAAGCAATTATTATATATTTATACATGTGTAGTATAGTATATAATATTTTTAAATATGTATAAATAAATTAGCTTTTGACAGTGTTTTCAAAAGAGAAATATGAAAACAAATAACAATAACGACCCTGACATTCATCAAGGTTAATAATTTAAAAATTTTGAACTTAATAAATAATATAAAAACTAAAATAAACAAAAAATTTCTTATATATATATATATATATATATATATATATATATAGAATATATACAAATTACTTTAAATTTTAAAATTAATGAAATAGACAAAGTTATTGAAGATTTAAGAGTAAACATGAAAAAGAGAAAATAAATGTCTTAAAAAATCATATCCTCAGGTCTTTCAAATTCATTTTTTAGTGATTTGTTCAAGTTTATTCTCAGCTCTTTTGGCCTAAAATATACAGAATTATTTAAAAAAAAAACTGAACCGAATACTTCTATTGATACTTCTATATAACAATATAATTATTTCAATACATTTTCTATCTTCTGAAACTTTTTTTAGCTTTAGAATAGAAACTGACTTTTGAGATCTCTGAATCTCCATTTTATGATAACTATTTTTTGTAACTTTTCTCTTCAATATTCAGTAATATTTTCATTCAAAAATTCGAAAATATAACTAATGAAGCTTAACATTCATAATAATATTATTTATATATTAATCAAGTGCATATGCGTAAATTGTCAATTGAAATTTACGTTAATGTATTTCCATTATTAGGTTAATGTAATTTATTATACTGGTATTCAATTGGTGTTACATAATTGAAATATAAAAAAAAAAAAATTAAAAATCATATAACCAAAGATACATAATTTATTTTGCATATTTGATTGACTAGTTTTATTAGAAACATTTATTTGTAGGGTAAATGGAGATAAGTATGCATTGCACTTTATTATCAACAATATTGTAAATCATAATTTTATTATTTTATAAAAAAATTTAAGTTTCTGAAATAATTGTAATTATTTATACATAATTTTATAAATAAATAAGTATTTATTTTGAAATTTATACATTTATTATTATATGCTTATTATATTTTATAAAATAAACTACATATTTTCGAAGTTAGAATTGAGAATTTAAAGATAAAAACAATTTGTCTTGCGTAATAATTTCAATTCAATTTAGAACTCAATACTAAATTTTTTATATTATTTAAAATTCTACTTAAAAAAATACAAATCCAAATTAATTAAAGAATTTAAAAACATGAAATAGAATTAAAGATATGACATTCGTTTCAAAAGCTTAAATCTATTACTATTTTAATCTGTTTTCAAGCCTTCAAATATTTCTATGAGCTTACGTAAATAAATTTTATATTAAATTTTATACTTGAAAGTGGCAACAATATAGATAAAGATGGTGTTGTCTTACGACCTTTATCCCCTAGAAGTATATGATCAGCATACTATACGTACATTTGAATTAAAAATTCAATGCAACTGAACAAATATGTGTGAATATATTCATTGCATTTTTTGATATTACTAATAAATTATTAATATTTTTTTTAATAGTTTTTTAACTCACGCCTATTTGAGTTCATTGCACTTACCAAAAAATTATGTAATAATAAAGCATAAGGGATTTTATGAAAATAAAATTTAAGCTTCATTAATTAACGAGGGTTAATTTATATGATTAATTTGAAATTGTTTAAAACTGCATTCATTTGTAGATAGTAAAATAAACACATTACATAAATTAGTATCTGAAAATATTTTTAATAGTATATATTATTATTATGTTATAATTTTTTAAGTTTAATATTTAATATGTATATGTTTTCGTTCAACCACAAAGTAATTAATATAAATTTAAAAAAATTGAAAACATAATTAATATTTTCAGTTCATTAGTTTTTGACTTTAAATGAATAGTGAAGTTGTTTCGGACAATCTCAATTATTAAAAATGTGCCTACTCGTTAAGAATCAATCAGCTTAGAAGTAAAAACTATAAATATTTGTATTAACATTTAATGTTTACAGCTTTACGTTACATTTTCGAAAAATAAATCTTTCTTCACAATCTAAATCTGTAAAATCGGAGAAATTCTTATCAATTAATTTTTTTAAGGAAGTCATTATTAAGTAATGAGTATTGACAGTGTGAACATAATTATTAGTGGGTAGAATTTTTTCTTATCTTTTCATATATTAATAACGAATTATTAACTTATAGGCTTCAAATATAACGTAATGTTTAAAAACTTACTTGTTAATTTTTTATTTATTATATTTAATGAATTCGTTAACCAATAAAAAATGTCATAAAAAACAAAAACTTGCATTTTAAATTAAACCAACATGTAAAAAAAAATTAATGTGGTAGGATTTCATAATTATTTTATAATATCAGCGTTAAACTCTAAAATGTAAATAAATCATAAAAATAAAACTTAAAAAAAATAAAATAAAATACCTAATATGTAAATATAATTAAAAAATGTAAACATTTGAAAACTTTAAAATAATAAATAAAAGATTAAATAAAAGTGCAATTTTATTTGAAACGTTTGTACCTACTTACTTTGTCGCACCTGTGTGAAAATGAATATAAGTTACTTTATTTCACTTATGTTCTTTATGTGAATTAAAATTTCTATGAATGAAATTTTTATAAGAAAGAGAATTTATTTCGTCGAAAGTGACATTTTAACTTAAACCTCTTTATTAGCATCATCGACGGTACCATTGCAATTAAGTTGTTAGAAAGTTTAGAAGATCCTTCTGTGAAACTTTAACAATAATGTTGTATAACATTGCCAAATCCCAGTAAAAAACATCAAAAAATTTAAAAAAAAAACCAATTTTTTTTTTTCGAAATATTGAAAAATTTTTATTTCCCAAAAAAAAAATAATTAATATCTTCCTAATTATAGTTAAATTCAAGCTGATTTTGCATAATTTGAAGCTTGAACTAAATATTTAAATTTTTTTTTTCTTCAAATTTATTCCATAATATTTTTTTTTTTTGTAAAATTTCTAATTTAAAAAATGATAAACCTGTTATAAATATACCTACCTCAAGCTGTAATTATTTAACAATAGTACAATTTGCGCTAAGATTACAAAATTTTGAATAGCCAAAAAAATTATATTAACGAATTAAATTTCATATCCGCAAAAATAATTAAATTTGATATTTGAAGTATACCTCTACCTAGTATGTAAAAATTAAAAAAAAATTTCAGTTTATTTAAATTAATGTACAAACATAAACAACATACATACATTATATCAAATAAATATATCAAATAACAGAAACAAAATTAAGAAACAAAAATATTTTATAATATCAATAGGTTGCGGCAGGAGCAGGAGGTATATTAATGTTTTTATATATAATATGTGTATACGAATGTTCATCATGTACATTATGCCGTACATATAATTTTTAAAGTAGGTATTTATAATTCAAATTCTCATAATTATGTTTGGTATCGTTTTCAATATTTTTTGATTGAGCTAGCCGTGTCATGCGTAACGTCGTCGATAATTGAAAAAAATTCATATTTTTAGGCAATATGCTTTCTGAATAAGGAATTACGCATTGGCCTAAAGGTTTCACTTACATTATGTTGTTTTCCAAATCTTAGATAAATAGATCGAGATATATATTCATTTTATTACTTATTATTTTTTAAGTTGTACGTAGTTGGATCTTTAAGCTCCAGTTTATTCAGCCTCGAGGTTTTTTTCCTCAATTTTTTATAGCATATTAAATGTTTGTAAAAAAAATCCAATAAAAACACACTACTACTATTGATATTTTTTAAATATACAATTAATTTCTAATGATTGTGATTAGAGAAATTTGGCTAAACGTATGTACAATGTATAAATTAAGTTTTACTTTTTTTAATATTCCTAAAAAGAAATGAAGCAAAAAAAAAAAAAAAACGTTTTAATATTTAAAATAAATTTAAATATTTCCAAAGACCATGTCACTTCCTTTGAATAATAAAAAAAAAAAAATTAGCAACAAATTTATATAATTTTTCTTATAAATAATCTCTAACAAAAATCTTTGTTGTATATGTATATTATTTATTTAATGAAAATTGTAATTTTATTTATACTCTTTTTTTTTTTTGTAACTTATTTTTATTTTTCTCTTGTTATATTATTATTTTGTTTTTTAAATTAATTTCTATATAACTATATAGTTCGATTTTAAAGTATAATTTTTTTTTTCGTTTAGGATTTTGTATTTGAATCAAAATTGGCGCCAAAAATGTATATAATTTAAAAGTCAAAAATATGCACATACTTTCAATTTAATAAATTCAATATAAAAATAATAAATGATGCATATCACTGGTTGTTATTTATTTAAAAATACAGAAAAAATAAAATAAAAATTAAACAAAAAATTTGACATAAATCACGTAACATAAAAATACAGAATTTTACAATAGCAACAAAATTAGATGCAAAGCTTTTTTTAAAAGTTTATACATATTAAAATGTTTAAGTTTTTTAAGTAAATGAAACTACAAAAAATCTTCTTATTTTCTCCTTGAACTAACAACGGAATGATTAAAGTTAATTTTGGAAAATTTTTATGTACCTATATCTATAGTCGAATAAAATATTCGTTTTTTGTTATACTTTTTAAAGATTATATAAAATCATAACAATAATATTAATATTGACATTTTGACACTTGAAATGATATTTCGTTCTATTTATATCTCTAAATAAATTATCTATATGTGAAAAAATAATTTTTTTTACACTTCAAAAAAATATACATATATTTTTGTTTCTTTTAAAACATATATATATAATATATGTATAATATTTTAACTGAATCTTTTAAATTTAAATAATGTTATTTGAAACTGGTAATAACTGAAGCATGTATGAAGTCTCCTTATCGAGGCATATTTATTTAATTTATTAATACAAAGTGCAAATATAGAAGAATTTAAATATTTCCCCAAAAAAAAAAAAATCTCATCTGACGTTATCTCATTTCAAGGTTAGAAAGTTCATCTTGAATTTTAACACATGAAAAGGAGATTATTACGATTGTTTTTTTTTTTGTGAAATATTGAATATTTACAAAAGAAAGGTCCAAAACATTTTTTTTATATATTTAAATAAGGGTATTTAATAAATTTCGCATATTAAATATTGAAACAAAAATATGGTCTTTATACAAAAAATATTATTTTTATGATAATATGTCCACAAATTTTGTGAAATGAGTAAGGTGCATTCATTAAACCAATATTTAGCTCCAAACTATACCTAATCCCGGCTTGTTTTGCCGTCTTATCATCTTTTTATTATTATTTTATAAAAAAAACATTGATTACTTGATCCAGATAGTATCACTAAATAAATGGATCACCTCAAAAAAAAATTAAAAATCATATAAATTCAAATTTATTTTCTATGCAAATATTTTTAGTCTTGTTAAATAAAGTATTTTTTTTTAAGTAAATGTACGATAAGAAATTATGGAAAACTATTAAGAAATCGTTTATCTTCTAACATTATATAGAATTTCATGTCTCTTTTCATTGAAAATTTAATATACGAAATAAATTGAAAGAACATTTGCGCAACTGATGGCTTTTGTCTTTAAAATGTTTTTAAGCTTACTAAAAATATACTATAATATTATATTTATTATTACATATACATATCTTATTATACTTAAAAGGAAGAGATTTTTTGTCAACCCAAATTAATATTCTCGATTATTTCCATTTAACTCGCAAAATAGGATTCATAATCTTCTTTAAATGCTATATATGAAGAAATATTAAAGATAAACGAAACGTTAATATATTTTTCAGCAATACATATAATTTTTTTTAATATCATTAATTTTTATTTTTGTTTTATTTCAGATTTACAATATAATTGTGGTACGAGATTTAATCATGTTTTTTTTTTTTTCAATTTTAATTAATTTAATTTTAATTAATATTAGGCATAAATATAATTATAACTAAGCCATAATTAATAAACTTGATAATTATATTTTTAATAAACTAAATAACTTAATATAATGTTATTTAATATTTAAAATAAAGTAATGCATTTTAAAAAATATTAATATAATTTTTATTGAAAATTTTAATGGTTTCAGTCAATTAATGGAGAAATTAAATTGAAAATATAATTATTGTGCAAATTTTTACCCAGAAATATAGGAGCTTTTAATTTTTTTTATTAATATATGTATGCACAATGTACATGAAATTTAAAATTTCTCTGGAATTATTATTATTTTTGAATAATAATTCCAAACAATTAGTTTCTTATAAAAAATGAAGATCAGTGGGAGACAGGACACATTGTTAACCTATGTTATTAACGCAGTGAAATAAAACTATTCATTAATTAAACTTAAAGGTAAGCTAACTACTATTTGATTTTTGTGCCTATAAATTAATATATACTTATTTTAATTATTAGTTACTTTTTGTATTTCTGCAAAAAAAAATCCGTCGTACTTTTTAATTATAAAATTTTAAATTATCGTAATGAAATTATGAACAACAATTTTTACTTAATTAAACATTTTCGCTTATTTTCCATTTTCCAAATGGTTATCTTATGAAAATAAAAAAAAAATTATAAACTTTTATTTTCATTTCAAATGTATTATTTAATTTTTTTTTTCATATTTTATTTTTAAAATAAAATATAATAAAGTATTATACTTAATATCTAACCATCACCACATAATAAATAAAATAAAATCTATAACGTTAAAAGTAAAAAATTGCAATATGCAAGTTGCATATATGAAATTGTATGTGCATAACTTGCATTGTACATTTTACATACATAATGTATATGTAATGAATGCATTTTTACGTAGGCATTTATCTATAAAATTTAAAATAAAAATCTATGTATAGTAAAAATATATCTTATGATCATATATTTTATTTTAATTTCAATAAGTAAAGAAAAAAAAAATATTTGTCCCAATTTTTACTTTCATTTGAATCCTGTTTTACCGCATTCAGTAGGTTTTAATTTTTTTTCTTGTAAACGTGAATGAATTAAAAATTTTAATATATATATATATATATATATATTTGTTTTTCATAAACATACTCTATGATCTATAAAAAATCTTTGATTATTGCTGCACATATGATTTTTCACGGTCATTGAATTTATATAAAAAAAAATAAAATATATATGTATATGCCACCTACAATAATTGATCAGATCGCAATTATGAAAACAGAAAAAATTATTTTTAGTTTTTTTTTTAATCAAAATATGCTAATATTCTATTTTCCTTATTGTGACACTTGATGTACAGAATACATAATTATAATACAAGTATAAATATTGAGCTTAAATAACAACAGATAATTAAACTAGTATTTGACAGTGTAATATTAATCTTCAATTGAAAATTACAACCTTCTTGAAATAAATAATGTGTTATGATTATTAATAAAAAATTGTTAACATTTTAGTTCATTTTTCTTCTACATAAATTTTAAAAATATAATCATTTCAACCCAATAAACAGCTTAATTAAGTATTAAGTATTTATCGAAAATTTACCATAATTATTTTTAATATTTTACAAAATTACTTAATTTTGAAACTTTTTATGTAAATTAATGTGAATTTAACGCAATGTGACATCATTGGTGATGTACATACATAGATAAAATTTTCAATTATGAAATTAATCGGATTGATCTAATTCTAGGTATAATAAAACTAATACTTCGTACAGTATTATGATTTTATTTATCAATTTTTTGTATTATTCTTATTAACATAATTCATCGCTTGGACTACATTGTCAAATTAAACACATTTAAAGCAAAGTAATGTAAAGGTTTGAATTTGTTATACTATACATAAACACTATCTTTTTGCAAATTTAATCGTAATATTTATATTTCGAAACGCATTTGTCATTCTGATAAAAAAAAAATTTTTAAAGTCACATCACAAATATTAGTTACAGGGAAAATTTTGCATTTCCTATATTATTTGTCTTTTTTTTTTTTTATGAATGTAATTCTTTTTGTAATTTTTATAATACCTTAATTAAAATAAAATTACAATACACAGTATAATATTACAAAGTTGATTTATTTAAATTGAAGACATGTGCTTGAATTTTGTAATATAAAACTTTGTAATTTTTTTTTTATTATTACTTTTGATATTTGAATTTAATTTTTATTACTTAGCTAAAAAAATAATTTCTAGATTTTTTTTTTATTGCACGCGCAATTTTTTCTAATTAAATATTATTTTTTTTCTTGTTGATAACGATAGCAAAATAATATGATGTTTTATACGAGCCCTGCATCATAAGACCTCGTACGGGTTTTTTTTTTTGAGTTTGTTCTACTTTTTTCCAGTTTTGTATTTTTTTCGTTTAAACCAACCTTTTTTAGGAGTTTTTGGTCTTTATAAAAAAAAATTTTTTTTAAGTTAAATTTTGAGAAAAAAATTATTTTCCAAAAGTCTACTTTTTCAACTTTTTTTACGGGCATCGCAGAAATTTTCGAAAGATGCATTTTGAAGGGCATTTGGGAGTAGATAATTTTAGCTTTTTGGGTTTTGGCGATAAAATAAAGGAGAGAGCCAAAAAACGCATTTGAAATTCGAAAAAACAGGCCAAAATTGCTATTTTTCGCGTTTTTGACCTGTTTTTTGGATTTTCAAAGGCGTTTTTTGACTCTCTCCTTTATTTTATCGACAAAACCCAAAAAGCTAAAATTAACTACTCCCAAATGCCCTTCAAAATGCATCTTTCGAAAATTTCTGCGATGCCCATAAAAAAAGTTGAAAAAGTAGACTTATGGAAAATAATTTTTTTCTCAAAATTTAACTTAAAAAAAATTTTTTTTTATAAAGACCAAAAACTCCTAAAAAAGGTTGGTTTAAACGAAAAAAACACAAAACTGGAGAAAACTGAAAAAAAAAAAACCCCGTACGAGGTCTTATGATTCAGGGCTCGTATATGTTGACATTAAATTGATAGAGAAGAATTAAATTTAAAATTCTTAATTAAATTTTCTGATGAAAACTGAATAATTTAATTTTTAAATTGTAGTTGTAATTAATTGCTAAACGTTATACCCTGTTCGCACCTTAAAAATATTTCCGGAAATAAGTGTAAATTTGCACTTCTAAAAGTGGTTTTTATATACTTGATAAGTGAAAAGAATTTGACAAAATTTGAAAATAAAAACATATAAATTTAGAATAATTTAAGAACTACCTGAACTTCTGTTCAACTTTGTCCAACTATTAATTAATTATTTTGCCATTATTTTAAATAACTTTTAAACTTCTGAACTAAACGATGCTTAATAACCTGGAGGTTAAGAAATAATTCTTACCAGTTTAGTTCCAAAAATTAACGAACTGTAATTCAAATGACAATAAAATTTAAACTTTTATATTGATTAGTTGTCCTGTAATCGTCTTTTGATTCTTTTAAATTAATTCACTAACTAAATTGTTCCATGTATTTGTTGAATAAGTAATCCCTTATTTAATCGTTTCGGAATACCTTCTTCAAGAATTTATTTTTGTCGACAAGCCTTTTTTCCCTTTTCAATGTACAAATCTTATTCATATATTTCATATTTTATTTTAAATATTTTTTTTAACTACATATATACTTCAAATTGAAAGAAAAACATAAATTTTGTTAAAATGAATGTAATATTTTATTGGATTTTAAATTTTAATATGATATGAAATATTTTGTCCACGAAAAACATTAAAGCACGAACATCCTAAAATATTTTAGAGTACAGATACAACATACGTTATTTTTTTATAACTAATAATTTATTGAATTAAAAATAAAAAAAAACACACATAAAATCATTTACCTGTATTTTACTCTCAAAATTTATGTATGTACTTATATTTTTTGTTGATTACATATTTACGATTAAAATAAAAAAAAAAATATATTGATCGTAACATCTTTTACAAAATTGAATTCTCATGACAGTCAGTTGATAATTATAAAGAAGGTTTACAAATTCGGCATTTTAGTTATAATTATTTTAAAATTAATAATATTGAATAAATTATATTAAACAAAATTAAGGTAGAACAGAACATCGGGCTTCGCCTTTTAGTTGGAATTACCGTTTTGTTTGTTAATGTTAATATATTTTCACCTTAACAATTGTCAACATTTAAAATTTTAGATTGTTACAGCATTTTTAAATTATTTGACATACATTTTATTATTAAACTGAAATTAGCCTTTTGACTATAGCATAACAAGACAGCTGCAATCACATATAACAATTAACAATCTTACGAATTTTGTTTTCAAATATTTATTAATATAGGTAGATATTAATTTATTCTATATTTGAGAGAATAAATCGTCTGCTGAGAAATGAAACAACGTATGACATTTATACGTCATTATTTGACAATAGCACAATTCGATTCCTCGTACTCGATTTTATAAGTACAACTAGTTTGCAATATTCTTAATGTTGATTAAAATGTGTTTTTTAGATGAAAATTGTACGCTACTTGATATTTTTTCATACGTTTTTTTTAATTTTCAAATCTTTAAATTTAAATTACTCGAAACTATACTTTTCATTATACGTTGTTTCATTTCTGAGCAGGCGAAATATACTACAGAATTTTTGAAAAAATTCTACTCAGTATTTAGTTCAAGTT
This sequence comes from Hybos culiciformis, assembly GCA_964007475.1. Taxonomy (NCBI): domain Eukaryota; kingdom Metazoa; phylum Arthropoda; class Insecta; order Diptera; family Hybotidae; genus Hybos; species Hybos culiciformis. The sequence continues at coordinate 9,303,434 of OZ023274.1, read as the reverse complement.
AAAATTTTATAGTTCCATTAATCCTTTAAATCCATTTTACAACATCTAAATACTAAACACAAATATATATATATAAAAAAAACATTCATTTTTAATTATAATAAAACCAAATTATATGAAATAAAATACAAATAAATAAGCAGATAAGTTAAATTTATATAAAAATAAACAAATAAAAGTAGAATTTGAGAAAGTGAATGTTATTTTAGGTTTAAAATTTTTATAAATATACATATAATATTATCTTCTGTATAAATGCGATTAAACCTTAAATTGTATTTAATTTGAAAAAAATAAAAAATAATAATAATAATAACAATAATAATAATAAAAATAAAAATAAATAAATAAATAAAAAATTCAATTGGCAAGCCTTTTTACATATTTTATGCTTAAAACATATTTTGTGTAACATTTTTTTGTAAGCTTTTTTTTTTTTCGAAATTTACTTTCTCCCCAAAATACTGGATTTTTTTTTTTATTCAAATAAAATTCGATGAGTTTTTCCAGTATTTATATTTAATTTTTTTTATATGTAAATTCAAATTTTATTTTATTTCAAAAAAATATATTATAAAAAAAAAAAAAAATTGGTAATGAATTAGTAACCAGTCTAATTTGATAGAAAGTGAATATATTTTTGTAAATTTTTTTGTAAAACATGATTAATTTTAATTTTGTTTATTTTTATTTCTTTATAAAATTTATATACCTACATATATACTAATTATTGTTGAAAATAACTGCAATAAGAGTTGACAATATTTGTTTTGAAGAAATTTGGATTTAACTAGTATAGAATATGTACAACTTCGTTAAAAATGAACTGAAGTTTGTAAATCTTCCTTATTTGACATAAACATCAACAATTTAAGAAATATGCATTATAGCATATTTTTAAAGTTATTGAACATAATATGCAATTGTTTATGAGCTTAATTTAAAAATTCTTCTAATGTAATAAAAATAGTAAAATTTATATATTTTAAAATCCTTATATAAGTAATAACTATTATGATCATTTATACATACCTTACCTTGAATATGAATTCTTTATATACAATATAGTTTATAGTAGAACAATTATATTATAAAAATAGAATAGCATAATACTTATAGTGTATAGAATAATATAATAAGCAATTTTAAATACTAGAACTGACTGAACAATTTCCAAATTAGGACAAAAAAAATTTCAAAATTGGTTTGAATTTGAATGATACTAGTTTAAAATCGAATTAATAATCAGATTTTAATATCAGCTATAATATAAAAGTATAGTAACATATTTTTTCAGATTGCATTTCTGTACACATGTGATTAAAATTAAATTTTAACAAAAAAACATATTATAATGTACGCTGATAAATTTGTTAACCCGTATTTTCATTATAAAAAAATTTAGTTAAAATAATTTTTTTAGGTCAAAGTTAAAAAAAGTGAAATTTTAATTTTTTTTATTTTTTCTTACACCTAATGTGAATCAATCTCATTTTTCACGTGAATGTCCAAAATGTGTGGAATACAAAAGTGAAAAGATGTTTCGTTTTGACCTCAAATTGTTAATTAGGTATTTTTTTTTTATTTTTTAATTTTTATCTATATTGATTGAAATAATAAAGAACGAGATTGACTATCGCTTATTCAATCAAAATTATGTTCAAGAAGAAATGTTAACTATAAGAACGTTAAGGTCTAGCATGATTTCTGTGGCAATAAGAAATAAGAGCATATGTCGAGTTATGTCGAAATCGAGTTATTAATGCCATCTTTTTCTACGTGTTCTTTTTTATATTCTGTAAATTTTTTGGAATAATCGCTAAATTATTTACTGAAATATTCCTTATTCCATAACAGCATAATCTCGTTTTGACATCATTTTACATATGGAAAAAATGGCGTTAAATTGCTCTCCTGAAGAATCGCTTTTTTGGACTTATGCTGTTATTCCTTTTCGCCACAGATTTTTTGAATATAATGTTTTTTGATGACAGGTCTTCTGCTAGTATTGAGGTGTTCTGCCAATTTGAGGTGTTCTGATTTGAGGAGAATTGAATGATTAATCGCTATATCGGGAGCACAGAACTATTGAATACGTTCTGGAGTTCGAAATACTGGAGTTAATTATTGACAATTTTTCTTATAAAATAAATTTTTTGACAACTTAGGCTATCGAAAATTTAATCAAAAAATTAAAATATTTATCCGAACTGAACAAGGCTTTGAATGTAGAAAAAATTTATAGGGATCGTTATTGGTGTATTTGACTTGCTTTTACTAGATACGGAGCAAATTTCAAACTAGAAATAGTCTAGATGTGTGTGAGTCCGCCACTCCAACATAAACCAGGTACAGAAAAATCAAAATTTTATTTTTTTAATGTGTTTTTTTTTTTCTCTGATCAACCCACCGATATTATCTTAGGACCAATATATTATGGATTCAACCTTAATACACTTTTCTCTTTAATTATCAAAAGAATATTCAACTTTTCCTTTTTTTTTCGCGTTTATATGGTTATTATGTATTAATTTTTTTTTTTTAACTTAAATACACTATAATGGTCTTAATCATTAAGTTAATAAACCTATAAAAAAATTATTATGTTATTAATCTTGCCATCTAAAAATGTTTATAAATAAAAAAAAAAAATGTTTCTATACAAAAATTTGTTGTTTTCTTTCTCAAGCAATCGCAATAATGTTTCCTCTCTGTTTTCTTTATCATTGTTTGTTTTTTTTTTTAAGTGTTCTCTCAAATATATTTCTATAGGTTTTAGGAATATAAGAGGTACCTTGCATTGACTAAATTGAACATTAATTAAAAGTTTTCACAATTCGTCTCCTTACATTCTGTAAGTAATATACTGTGCAATACTTTATGGAGGCTTATAAACTTGAAAATAATTCAAATTATAGCATCTCTATAATTTATATAAGAAACTAAAATTCAAAGAAAACTGATAAGACTATTACTGATAAATCAAAGATTGACTCTGTCACCAAAAACACATAAATTATTGACATTTGCTATCTTTAAATCAACACAATAATACTTTAAGACAACACATTAACTATAGTTAAAACAATTTGCGATTATTTTGGTTTTTTATAATGAAATTATTAAATTGAACGAAATTTACTTGAGATATTATAGGTGGAAGAATCTAGGCAAATAAATTCTCGTGGATACTGTAAGGAAACATTTAAAAAAAGATTCGTATTGATTCAGCCATCAAATACCATAATAAAACAATAGTACTAAGAGGGATTAGTCAAATATTGGAATTGTGCTTATAATCGGCATTAGTATCATAGTTTTGATGAATTTCAACAGAAAAATTGAAAACTTCTAGACGTGACATCGCGCTAACGGCTCTGTTCCTCCTTCTTTTGGATAAATACGAATACGAATACTTTAATAACAAAAATTATAACTAATACGCAAGTTACTCTCATTTTTAACCTTTTTTTTTTTTTAAGACAATAAACTTTTTTTAACCGATGTTTTTTTTTTTTTGTTTTTTTTTGAATAAATAATGATGAAGTATCTTGTACATAACACAAAAAACAAAAAAAAACAAAAGTTCTACGTATGTTTTACATTCAGAAAAATATCTCTGAAACTTTTTATTTATTTTTATTTTATTTTTTTTGTTTTTTTTTTGTTTTTTTTTTTTAACATTTTTAAAGTAATGTTTTTCATATTTCTCAGTCAGTCGCTAATAAAAAGCGAATCGGAGAAGTTTTTTATTTTTGTATAAAAGTAAAATTTATATATATTTTTATAAATAAAATTTTAGTACTTAATAAATAAAAAAAAAAAAAAATCATTCACAAATCGTTTTCAATTTCACTTAAAAAAAATTAATAAAAATAAAAAATTATTAAATTACATTTTCCATTTCAACTTTTTTTTTAATATTAAATTTTATTAAATTTTAATCGGATGAAATAAATTTAACATATTTGTTTTTATTTTAAAAGAAAACAAAATAAAGATTTTTATGTATATGCGGAAATTTGGAAAATTTTATATTTGTTTATTTTTTTTTATTTTTGCTCTCAAAATGAAAATTATTCTATATACTCAAAACAAAATAGTTGAAAATTTTTGTGAATTATTAGAAAATGAAAAAAGATATACCTACATAAATGAAAATATGAAAAATATTGAAAAAAAAAAAAAAAATTAAAATTAACTAAAAATTAAATAAATCGAAAAATATTTCTTTAACTAAAACTATCATCAGAAACTCATTGCGATAAATTAGAAAAATCAAACAATTAATATACTTTTTAAAATAACATATATTCTTAAAAAAAAACAAAAATATTTTGAGTTCTCAATTGGCCTCATTCGAATATTTTGTTTATATTTTTCTTGCTCATTCGTTCTCAGATGACTATAAAACTTTTCGAATAGTGTACTTAAAAGAATAAAAACGATAAAATTAAATAAATTGAAATTAACTCAAGAATTTTTGACTATTGGCTTTTTCCATTGTGCATCAATTATTTTATATTAAGTTTTCGATCTTCGACTTGTTAAATAGACATGGACTGAATATTTTCTGCATGAAGATAAGCCTGTATAAGAATAAGATCGAAGTTTGAAGTACAAAATGTTCGATAGTTCAAATTTTTATAAAATAATAAACACATAAGAGGGCCCTTAAACATAATTATGATTTTTAAATCTTTCGCGACTGATAATTAATACAATATATATGAAAATATATTTTAAAAGCCTATATTCTAATATTCTTTTATATGTTTTTTTTGTTTTCCGAATAACTAAAAGAAGTGAAATTAAATTCTAAATTCTCTCTCATCTCAAGGTTTTTTTTTTCTATTGAAATTTGAGTGGAAATAATTTTAATCCGAAGCTTTCTTATCTTCTTAAACAATGTTTTCATAATTAAAAATTATATACATCTGATTCATTCATTAAATCGTCTGTCATACTAGTTGTTATAATTACTGTATTTTTGGTTGAAAAAGTTATAGTTACTTGTGTCTTAACTTATTTTTTTTATTTTTCTATAAATTATATAGTTTTTCAAATTATTATATAATTTTTTTTTATTTATTTTACTTTTCTTCTTTTTTTTTCTTGATATTATAAAGTAATTTGTTATGATAGTGTAATGTTAATAAATATGAAAAAAAAATAAAATAAATTATGTTCTAATTTTTTTTGTACACATGATGTCGACGGCTGGCAATTGTTTGCAAATTTATTATAATTATATTATTATTATTTTCTTTTAATTTACTTCTTTTTTTTTCTATTAAATGCTAAGAATACCGGCGCAAAATATCTATACCTAATATATATATATATATATATATATATATATATATATATTGATATTTACTTAACAACATGCAGAAATTCAAGAATTTTACAATAATTCATATTTTATGTAACCGCCAAAAATATTCCACTTTTATTACTTCTCTATAAAAATATTTATATGTTGGGAATTGATGATAATTAGCAATAATGCTATATGTATATATAATCAACATATAATTCAAAATAACTTTTATATTTATATATATATTTTTTTTAATTCAAAAATTATTATCTCTAAAAAAAACAAAAATATTTGAAGTTTTTTTCTCAATATTATTCCCGCACAATTCGCACAACTAATCGATACACATAGCACAACTAATCGATATACATAGCTCATCATAGCCCAAAAATAATTCCAATGGGGGAGCAAGATGAACATAAATTTTTTTAGCTTCAAATTCAAAAAAACTTTCTAATGGAATTTAATACTTATCTATACTAAAGAGTTTGAAAATTTTTAATTTAATTTTTGTACCCAACTTTGTACTTTTTTTTTTCTTATTGAGCGTAAACATATGTATAAAACACAAATACATAGTAAATAATGTGTATCTATAAAAATTATTTTGTTGAATACAGATATCAATGAATTTTATGTATAGACTGCGAGGTATGATTTTTAGTAATATTTTTTTAATTTTAATAAATGTGTGTAATTTTTAAGTTTTTTTTTTTTAATCATATACTTACGATATAACCACAATTATATAAAAATAAATAATAATAAGAATAATAATAATAATATATAATAATAAATAATAATGAAAAAAAAAAAAAAAAAATAAATAATTTTACATTTTTGATAGTATTGTATGGGAATGGAAATAAAAATAAAAAAAAATTATATCTGAATTAAAAAACGAAAACATATAATTTTTTTTTTTTTTTTGTTATGTTTTTATTCCGATTTTTTATTTTTTTTTTTATTATTATTATTTCTTCGCTCGCTTTGCTGGAAAAATAAAAAGAATATCTGAAATGAGAAGAAGAAAAAGAAAAAAAAAATATTTTTATTTTTTTCTTAGTTTATAAAGACCGGTATTCTTAAATTCTTAAATTTACTTTCATTTTAGAGTTGAACCGATAAAGATATAATAAAAAAAAAATATATATATATATTTTTTGATTCGAAAACTGAAGTTAAAAAGAAAAAAAAAATTTTTTTTGACATATAATTATATAGAAATTAATTATACATTTTTGATTAGTGTGAAAATAAATATAATGCGTAAATAATTAATTTTTTTTTTTGACAAGATAATTTTAATACTTTATATTAATTAATATATAATTTTAATTTTGTTTTTTTTTTTTAATTTTTTCCAAAAAAAATTGTTTTTTAAGAGTTTGAACATTTAAATACCAACATAAATGAATTTGATAATAAAAAAAAAAATTGTTATTCCAGAATTTCAGTGTTTGATAACAAAAAACATAAATTTAATTACCAAATGCAATGAATCTTTTGTATGCTGTATAAATGATGTATCTTATAGATACTTTTCTTAAGTCCTATAGTATCTATGGTTTACATTTTTCGTTTTGGGTTTATGGCGATAAATTAATTAATTTTTATATATTTTTTTTGAAGCTTCATTCCTCAATGGTTTAGTGTTCGAAAAATACTCTCAACAATCTGGGTTTATCACTTCATTATACCATTAAAGCTTAATCAATAAGCGAGATCGAAACTAATATACCAAAAATTAAATTTTCAAAAAAAAAAATTTTAATGTCAAATAGAAATAATTTCAAGAAAAAGTCAAGAACTTCTTTTTTTTTAGTTTTATCTTTTCTTTTTTTTTAGAACGGAAATTGAATTTTTTTTATTTTTTTTTAAAGAGATACAAAAAAAAAAATTAAGTGAATAATTTATTAAAAAAAAAAACCATCTATGCAATTTAAAATTCAAATTTGAATTCAATTTTTAACTTTGAATATAAACTTTCAACCAAAAAAAAAATCTCTTTTCTACATTTAAAGACAATTATTATTAATTTTATAATAATAAATAAAAATACTTTAATTTTGTTATCTATAAAATTTATTACCTTTATAATAAATTGAGTAAAAAAACAAAAAAAAATTTTCTAAGAGAAATAAACTTACACATAAAAATTAAAAAAAAAAAACTAATAATAATGCCTTTTTTTATTATTTTCATTTTATTTTACTGAAAGATTATCATTTTTCTATTTTTAAAACCAGAAAAATTTACTGAAAAAAAAACATTTTTTTTTTTTTGACTTACTTTTGTTTTCAATGAAATATTATAAAAAAAAAAAAACATCTGATATAAATAAAAATAAACAAAAATGTATAGTGCATTATTATAATAGTACAAAAATGATTTCCCAATGTCTTTCGTTGAAAATGTAAAAAAAAATAAATAAATATGACGTAAAATCGCCTAAAAATTAAATTTATGCTCGCACTCTCTGTATTTTAGAATATGTATATTTTCGTAGTTTGGAATATATATATATATTTGTTTTAGAGTCGCCAAAAAAATAATTCTACAATGTTTATTATAGATACTAATGAAATCTGAAGGCAATTACAGTAATGTTTTATGATAATTCCATTGCTTGAAGTTATTATAAAATTGGTTGAATTCATATATCATTATTACACAATTAATTTTTCATTGCTTTGAGTTATTAAGTTTCGCCTATATTATTCGTTTCTTTATGAGGTTGGTTTTCAATTTTTTGATTAAATTTCTTGTTATCTCGGATTCTAGTTTTATATTATACAAATCTGATTTTAACATAATTCTGTAAAATCCAACGAAAATACATAGGTACCAATTGCATTTGTTTGTTTATTTATTTTTATTTTTGAAATTAATTCATTAACAAACCGCCCTTAAATATTAATTTTATTATTAATAAATTCCTATTTTTTTTAATTGTATTTTAATAATAAAGTTTACAAAATGTAAAAATTTTTTAGTATTAACTAAAGTAATTGAACATGAATTATTTATTTTGCCAAACAATTTTATATTGTTTGCGTTTAATTTGTAAATTAGAATCAGAATTTCAAAATTATACCAATTATAATTATTTGAATTATGTACTTATTTTTTTTTTAATATTTTTTCTTCTGTCAGAAGGCGCTACATTTTTGTTTATTTTTATTTATTTTATCATTCGACTGATATTTTTTTAACCCAATATAATATTATTAAACTTCTTAGTCAACTTTTTTTTTTTTTTTGTTTATTTAATTATACCTGAAAAAATAATGTTTTTAAAAAATTATGTTTATATGTTTTTTTAGTTGGAATTTATTGCATTTAATAGGTACACATTTTTTTTTTTTTTTTTTTCAATATTTATTTATAAAATTTGATCGAAACTGTGCGATCAAACCATGAATGTAAAATAAATTAATGTCATATGGTTTTTTTTTATTTAAAGATACAGAACAAAAAAAAATAAACTTTTATTAAATTAAAAAAAAAAAAAAAGTGAAAGTATTTTTTTATTTTTATTTAAATGAGAAAGTTATAAAATAAGAAAATAAAAAGGGAAAAACCAAAATATTTACATAAAAATTTTTTTTTTAAATTTTAATTAAGAAAATACAAAAAAAAATTAAATACATAAATTTATGAAAATTTATTGCATAAGTTAAAATAATTTAAATAAAAAAAATAAAAATAAAAAAATTATAATTGATTTTACTGACAAAAAATGAATTTTTTAACATATAAAAATTTAATATTAAAATTTAATAACAAAATTAAATAAAAAAAAAAAATTAATTCAAAGTAAGTAAAAATTAATATTTTATTTTATTTTATATTAATTCAAAATAAGTTTTTTTGTTTCCCAATATAACTAATTCACTTTCAATGAAGTCCTTAAACATTTTTTGTTTTGAATTAAAAAAAAAATTAAAAATTTTTTAGATCAAAAAATATTTTAGATCTAAGAAATGTGATTGATAAAAGCTACCGCACTAAACTTTTGTATACTTAAAAAGCATAAATGGTAAAAATAAAATTGACAAATACGGAAAATTAACACAAATTATTTTTATTAGGTTATCACGTTGTCGCTGGCAAGAAAAAAAATATATTCTTTAAAATATTCTATGACATTCCGTATTAGACACACTATGGGTTAGTCCTATTACAAGTAGTTTTCCTTAACAAAATAAGTTTTATATATTTATCGAATTTTGTTTAACGAATAATGATGGAAAATTTTAATAAGAAAAATGTTTTACCAAATTTTGTTTTTCGAAAACAATTTTTTTTACATTCATTATAGGTACCTATTCCCTTTTATTTTTTTTGAAAATAAATAAATAATATTGTATTATTTTGGTGGGTGTATAATTAATGAAAACGATTATTCTTGGAAATTCAAACAAAAAATAATGTATTTTTTTGACTGGATTTTCGTGGGTGGCAGTCGTATATAAAAGAAAATAACAATGCCATATGAAAATTTGGAAAATTTCCTTAAATTCAAAAATTAAAATTAAATTTTTAAGAATGATTTTCTATTTTTGTTTTTATTTTTCTATTTCGACATATCTGTTGAAAACAAAAAATAACCGAGAGGTTGAGCTTGAATTTTAAATGTTAAATACATTCTTCATTATCAGAATACATTATATTTTTCATTAATTAAACCACTGGATTCTTAAAATCTTATGATCTTAAAATTTATATTTTAAAAAAAATTTGAAAATTAGAAATTCACCTTTTGCTAACTTTTAATTTGACCAACACAAGTTTGATTCCCTTATTAGTTGTTAACTTCCTTTAGTAACAAAATATATTTTTTCTTGTTCTTTTTTTTTTTTTGAAGTTATGAATAAAAAATTCAGATAATTTTATGCAAAAAAAAAAAAAATGTAAATTAAAGTTTTTTATTTTTTTTTATTTTTTGGCACTAATTACCATAAAATATTTTTGTGTATGTTTTTTCTTTCTTTCTGTCAACTTTATTGCGGAGGATAGTGGTAACGTAAGGGAACCGGAAAATCAACATTAAAAAAAAAAAATAATGTGAAATTTAAAATTTTTTACTTTTTTAGTTATTCAAAATTAAAATAAATTTTAGCGAAAATAAATTTATTTGACTATAATGAAAGAATTAAAAAAATAAAAAAAAATTACTTCTACTTTTATTTAAGAACTGGTTTGTTTTAAAAAATATAACACGATAATTCTGTATCATGATTTGGAGAATATTAAAAAACAAAAAACAACATAATATTTTATGTGTTCAAAAAATGGAAATTAATTTTTTTTTTTTTTAATATTTTAATTTCTTTCTAATATAATAAATACTGCAAAAATGTTGAACAAAAAATATGATAAATTGATGGTCCTACTACTATTTAAGTACCGCGGTGTGCGTATTATGAAAATATGTACAATTCAAATCGAAGAAGGTGTTGAAAGGAAGAATTACTACTCTTAAATCACATATTTCTGTCAACCTTATCATTCTTTTGAAAATAAAATATATTCTAACTTAACAAACTATTAAAAAATTAAAGAAATCTAGTATACATATCCGACATAAATATGTTTTAAGTACATCATGTACCGAATATATTTATGTTGAAATTTTTTATTAATAAAATATATCATGCCGGCTATGATTATTGATTTTTTTTTATGTATTAGCGCACAAAAAAATTAAGTAGTAAATAAATATTTTTGGATAAAAGAAAAAAAAAAAAACAAAAATATCTATTGCGTTGTATTTTTACTAAAAATATATATTCATTAAAAAAATATATATTCATTAAAAAAAATATATTGTTGAAATTAAAATTCAACATAAAAAAATATCATTAAGGTTTTTTATTTTATGAAATAGTATAATAAAGGTCTAGACATTAATAGCATATTTTTAATAAATTTATTATATTTTTTTTTTATGAGTATTTTAATTTATAAATTTAAGGTTTCACAAATTTGAACGTATATTTATGCGGGCAATATTGTCAAAAAAAACCATCACTTTCACCTTTTTCGAAATAACTAATGAAACAGCAGAAAACCTAAAAATATTCGATTTCCATCATAAGTGTATATTACAGAGCGGTTTGCCTGAAAAAAATGTCAGGTAAACATTTGAAGGTATCATACAATAATTCGGTAATGAGAGTCCGCTAATGATTATTGTTTAATTTTTTTTTTATAATTTAGCTTCCATTCTCGTGGTCTGCAGATTATTACGTTAGCTAGGTCAGAAGTTCATTGGATAAAATAAATTAAATCTGTTGCACAAAACATAATGTGTCTGTGAGTGCAGGTCTGTACTGTATATTATATTTTGTTAAGAAATCCAAGGCTAGAAGGAAATATTTTTACACTGTATAAAAAGATATTTTACAAATGTAATTTTATTTCAAAATAAATAATAGACAAATTTTGACAAGAAATAACATTTTATAAATTTGATATTTTATTCATATTAAATTTTAACTTAAAATAAAATGGCACTCTGTTCACACCTTTTTTTAACCATTTTAAGTAATTAGATACAACATTTAATAATTAAAAATTGAAATTAAAAATAAACGTCATTACCAGCAGAATAAAAAATATAATTTATTATAATTAAAATATTTAAAAATTGTTTAAATCAGTTTGTGTTTTGAAATTAACAGATTATTCAATTATTAATAAGGACTTAAATTAAAATTTACATTTTAAACTGACGAGGTGGTTATAATTACGCCTATATTGTCAACCACACTACATAGTAACGGCTTTATGAGCCCCCTAGTTACTACTCTGGGTACACTTAATGTCGCTAATTATATTTTTCAAAATACTGGTTTTAAAATATAGGCAAAGTTTCAATATGAAGATATAGATTATTATTTATTTTTTTTAAATTAAACATTTTTTATACTGCCAAAAGCTTGTAAGTGAGTGAGTCAGTAGAAAAAAAATATACATATTTATTTAAGTTATTATCATTTCACAAATTTATGTTAAAATAAAAAAGAAAAAATTGTTTTTTTGGTAAATTTTTGGCTTTGCCAATTTATATAATAATGAACTTAATTGAGCGTATATGGCAAATATTTAATAAAAAAAAAGAAAAAAAAAACTTACAAGAACACTAAAAACTATTTCGCTATATAACACTTACTCAATATTATAATACCTATATATTATTTTGACAATTTTAGTAGTTATATACTTCTTTACAAATATTTACTCGTTAGTGAGTCAAGTATTATTTAGAATATTTTTTGAAATAATAAATTATAGATTATTTATTGAAAAATTATATTTCACACTTCATAAAAGTACAGTGCCCTCTTTTTTCAAGGTCTTCTCAAAAATTGTATTTGCAAGCAATGTTTGATTTTATCAAAATGAATCAATACTAAATGAAATGAAATGATTAAATATATTAAAATTGATTATACTCAATTTCGATAGCAAATGCAATTTAATTATTTTTACTTTATTTTAATCTATATTATTGTCCTCCAAATCTAAATGTTTCCTTTATTAGGGTTAATTTGTACTAGAACTTGTACATTTACTTACGTATATAAAAATTTTAATATTATCTAAAAAAATTTAAACTATTTATAAAATAAAAATATTTATTCGTAATAACATCAATTTCACAGACGAAAACATGAATACTACACCAGCTTTTAAAAACTAAATATGGCCTTCAATTTTTGTTAGTTTCTTGTGTTTCATTTATTTCTCCCTAAAAATGTCACAAAGGGAAATATGATATATATAATGAAGTTTATAATATTACTATTGTGGCGGCTACTGAAAAATGGAAGTTAATCTAAATATATATAAGAAAAAAAAACAATTTTATTCATTCAATAAAGAAAAATCTTCTGAGTCTGACACAATATTGAAACAAATAAGGAATAACAAGTTCAATGACTTAAATTTATTTTTTTTTCTTTGCAAAATTTTAAAAATAAATCAGATACGTATACATATAAATTTAAACGCATTTTTTTTTCTCTGATAAAAAAATTGTATCTTTTTGTATAAAAAAAAAAATAAAATAAATAAATTTATTTATAAAATTAACACTTCTAGAACTTGGTTTTTAATGTTTTTAAGGCATAGATATTTACCTCATTCTCTAAAGATTAATTTAATTCACACTCTATACTTGGCTAAAGTTAGAATAAAGGGAAATATTACGATATTAAGTGAATATTTTCGATTATTATTAAATTTTATATCTTCAATTGATTATATATAAAAAAATTAGGTTTCAAAATTTTTCATGATAACAAAAACACAATTTGAAGTGTATAAAATCTAATATGTGTATTCATTGTATAATATATGTTACACATTTGATGCAAATAAATTGAGTTTTTCAAACATTTTTTAAGAGAAAATTATTAACTCCTACGGATATGTATAATTCGACCTTAACACAAGTATTATTAAGTTTATTTAAAGATTCAAGCCTGAATTTGATTCGAGACTACTTAAGATAGAATTCTGCGATAAGCCTATTAATATTACATAATTTTCTATATTTAATCTAATTGTTTATGTAATTAAAATATCTTTATATAAAATCATATTCATATTCTAACCATAAATAGTACAATTATATTATCCGTGTTCCGTGTATCTTTATTTATCGAAATCATTTTGATAACAGAAGATAACCATAAAATATCCGATATTTAAAGAAAATAAAAGCACAATTAATATAATGTGTAAGAAAGCGCATTTTATTAAAATAAAATAAAATAAATAAATAATAATAAAATGATAAGAAATGTATGTTATCAAAAATCAAAATGTAATATTACTTTGCTATTGACTGTTGTCATCAATATAAAATTAAATTAAAAATATGTTTGTATATAAAAAAGAAAAAGGTTTGAAAATATGCGGAATAATAAAATAAATTAATAACAGCACTCTGACATTTTTAATGAATATCATTTGAATAGTTAAGAACCTACATACTATAATATATTCCTATTTAAGGAATTAATTAAAATGATGTAAATTTTTTCTACAATTAAAGAACTGGGAACACCTTCTGCAGGACTCAGTTACTGAATATTTCTTAGGGAACAAATTCTCATATTTAAAAATAAAAATATAATAGTTATTTGCTCTAATTTTGGAATTTTAAAATAATTAAAATTTTTTCCTAAAAATTTGCTTTCAAACATTAAACGATAATCGGCTCCTACAGTTCGTCTTTAAAGACTTGATTACCTTAAAAAGTATAAAATTAGAAATAATTAATCTTAATGTGAATTTTATTTCATTTAATTCTGTCGGTGCAAAAGCTAATAAAATGAACTAGATGTATGTTAATGCTAAGTATACAAGAAATAATACAATATTTTATCATATGAATATAGTTAATCAAAAAATTTATTAGATTATCCTGCATCAGTATAGAACACAATTCTATTTAATGGGAAACTATGTAAAGGTTCTAAATTTTAAATTTTGTAATAAGTAATAAAATGGTAAAAATAAATATGTACATGTGCAATCAAAATTCTAAGTTACATAAAAAAAATGACTTGAATAAAAGTTTTATAATAAATTGGCAATAAATTTCTAAAATTTTGCAACAGTTGGAAATTAATTCGAAGTACTTACATTATATTTATTTAAATTATAAATACTACATATCTTTAGCTAGCTTTTATACTTTTTATGCAAGCTTACAGAATTGAAGTCTTCAAAGTTAAACTGTTCCATGTAGAAGATTTAAAATCAATATCTGGTATACAATAACACTGCAAATACCGTGATTATTATAAATTACATAATTAAAAAAACAAAATTACATTAGAAATTAAGTCTATAATGAGCGTAATTTATAATTAACCGTTTGAATACAGATTTTTTAAATAAATATCATATTACACATTTGTTTTTATGACTTTGAATTAAATAGGTTATGAGAAATTAGGTCAAATATAAAATTTTTAGGAAATTCATCAAAAAAAATTATTATTTATCTAATTTTTTTTTTTTTTCAACTAACTAAGGAATCGAGCTGAAATCTGAACTTATTTTAATCAAATAAGAATTAAATTTCAATTCATCAACAATTAGTATTGTTAGAAAAACATACTATACAGGGATTACTATTAGTTCTCAATATTTACGTTGAGAGTATTCCAGTTTTTTAATTACATTCAAAATAAAATAAGCTTCAAATGTATTTGGATCTTTTTAAAATTGCATTTTTTTTTTATTATTTATTTGTTTTTTTTTTACTAATAAAATTGCATGTATGCAATATGCATGTGAAAAAAGAATTGTATGTTATTCGTATATATTGAATGTGTATAATTATATAAAAAAAAAAACATTTGATGTAATTAGGTCTTTTCAAAAGTGCAATAAAACTTTTATTTCATATGTATATATAAGCCACTGACCTGCCTCAATGCAATCTTTATTATGGCAGGATATTTTAATTTTTTTTATTTTATAAACTACATATATTTGTGAATTTTATTTTTTACAGACAGAGACGATATGGTTGACGTTTGATATGTAATTAAAATCAAATTTAAATTGGCTTGATTAATGAGAAATTTCAATTCTTTTTTGTTATAAACAGAAATTTAAACAGAATAGCTAATTGACAATACTTTTGGATCTAAATTTTTTATGTTTTTAATGTAAATATTTTATATTATAATTAATCAATTAATGTCTTGAATATTTACTATGTATTATCAATCAAAATAAATATTTTAAAATAAGCGCGAACATATCTTGATTTTAGAACTCAATTATTTTCCAAGTTTTATGAAATTTGTCTATTATGCTAACATACATAATATTAATGTTAGTAGATAGAAAGGCTGATGATGTAAAGTGATTTAATACATTATTTTATGTTCCCATTTCATTAACTTCTTTAATTAAAATTTCGAAATTTTTAATATAATGTTTTATGATTGATTTAAATTAAAATTAATTTATTAACAATAAAAACAATTCCATAGTTTAAAATAACTTCTACTAGATATTGTTTTTTGAACCCTACATAATATATAGTATGTGAATAGAATATTTATTCCAAATTAAATCATCCGATCCTCACTATCAAATTAATACCATGATATAGTAATCTATAATATTTATATTTTATAACTTTAATGAAATCATATGAAATGAAAGTGAAATTTGTTTTTATTTTTAACTATATATCGCTATTAATATCTTAATTTTCACTTTCAATTGCATATTACATTTGAAATGTAATAGAGAAATATTTATAATAAAATTGATATATTTATTGTGATATTTATGTACGTGCATTTATTTGCAATGCTATATGCATTTTATCTATTAATATTTAAAAAAAAATAATAATAAAAATTAATATCTGTCTCAATTTTGTCTACTCGAATGTGATTTGTGAACATATACATGTACTTAGGTAGGCACACATATTTATTCATTAATAAAAATATTGAAGTACTATTTTAATGAAATTGCAATAAATTAATGTGCATGCGCATTAGGTGAGATGCACCACAAATACATGCAGATATTTTTTTATTTCAATACGAAATTTTCAAATATAAATGACCCAATTTTAGAGAAATATACATATAAAATTCTTAATGCAAGAAATCAGTTAAATGAATTTTTTTTTTTGAAATTTTAATATTAATAATTAGAATCAGAAATTGATACTTTAAAATGTAAAAAAAATGGACATCAAACCTATTTTTTTAGCCATAAAGAATAAAAGATTAACTAAGTATATGTAAAGAAGAAATTAATATCGTTACTAGATCTTCTTGCTCTTTAATATTTTATGTACGCTGATAAATAAAATACCAAAATATATATTATTTAATTGAATCTTCGAACATTGATCATTCCAGTATGAAAACATATTTTCAAACCAAATAATAACAATTTTTATTTTATGAATTTTTTCTTAAATTATTAAAATCATTTTAGCATAATTCTGTAAAGTCTACAATGATTATTAAAAAAAAAATTAAAAATAGATATTTTATGTTTAAAAAAAAAAAAAAACAGAAGTAAATATAGGACATTTTAGTTGCATCACAATATTTCGAAATTTAGTGCTCAACTTCATAGATATACATAAATACGTTGTTTCAGTATTTAATAAAATATTATCAACATTAATTTTAATTGGAAATATTATGTTATATATTGTAAAAAACAAAAAAAAAAATTTAATATTAAACATAAGTAGCTAATTTGTAGTCTCGTGCAAAAGGCATATACAAACTTAATCAGTGAGTGTTTAAAAATAACATATTTTTTTTCCAGTATAGAGATTAGCAAAAATTCGGTCAATTTATTTATTGATAATAATCGTTAACACCAATTATTGTAAATAAATTAAAGCTTTATTTATTTATTAATATTTTTTTAAATAAATGTGAATTATTTTTTTAAAATATAAAACCTTGACATTATAACAGTTGTACAATAAATTATTAATATTAATAGCAAAATACGATATATAATATATTATAATAAATATTTTGAGAACTGTCAAAATAATTTATTTTAATATTGTGTCCCCCAGGCATTTTGGTATACATGTTTTTGAATTGCTTTCAGTAGCTGTTTATTTTTGCTTAATATAATATGAACAAAATCAACATAATTCAATTTAAAATTAGATACCTTACTATATCCTAAAAACTATCTAATTTTCCATCTTATATACCTCAAAATAATCTTGTTTTCAAAATTATTTCTATTTTAATAATTATGAGGGACGAACAAGCTTGGATGTCATTAAATTTAAATTAAATTTTCTATTCTCACGGTAAATGCATCGAACATAATTATGTGCATGTCATTTTTTTGTTGTTTTAAATTAAAAAAGAAAAAAAAATTTCAAATATCATGTGTGGTTTTTGAAACTTTAATTAATTATTTTGTAACTTTTATTTTTTGTCATTTATACAAACATAAGAAATAAATTTGAATTAATTTTTTTTAAATTGATTCCAAGGTAGTTTATTCAACTTATAATAATAATAACGAATGTTTTTTTTTAATTTTCAAATACTGGTTCTCCAATTTTGGTGCATTTATCTTAAAACTCTAATAAATGAAAATAAATAAAAACTCCCTAACGAAAATTCAATTTGCAATAATTTTTCTTTCAACATTTATTATTAGATTATTATGTTTGAAAAAAAAAATAAATTAATGCTATTAGATTATAACGAATGATAGTATTCAAAATTCAAGCTAAAATTAAATAATCAATTAATTTTTTGTATATATTTACATTAATTTAAATGTGGGTATGTTATGAACAAATTTTTTGGGTCAAAACCTCAACAAATTAACATAACATTATAATAAATCAGACTTTTGGAAGTTATGCAAGTATCCCAAATGTAGGAATCATTATTCTCAATTATCAGAATTCCTCAAAATAAAAATAATAATGAAATTTTGTTAGTGCATGCAAGTCTTTATTGATTTTCACATGATTTCAAATTTTTTGTTTTATTGAAAAAATCCACTTATATCTCTTATCGACTCTTATCAGTATCTATAAATATTTTATAACTTGATTTTTGTTTTAAAATTTTATTTTAACCCGATGTCTGAAGTTGAATACCAACCATTAAGTGTTCAAGTATACACTTTTCCTTTCTAACTGAAAAATTAATATATTAGAATTATTATTTAATGTATAATTTCAACATAATAGTCATTTGTAGATGTAGTTATAATTATATTTCCGATTTCAATGCAAACTCATTCGATATTTGTTCGAAAATCTTCTCAAATATTGCCGATGAAACTCAATGATATATATGCCTTCCTAGTTTCACTCGAATGAAATGAAAATTTTTCGAAAAAGTATCACTTTACAGTAGGTTCCATAATACGGGTTATAAAACATAATAATTTATATTTATAAATTATTGCACTTCATAATATTAACCAATTTAAAAACTTTGAACATATCAGCTTCAAAGAAAAATAAAAAAAAACTACGAAACTAAAGGCTTTTAAACGCTAACTAGGTTAGATATGCATTTATTTAATTTAATATAAATAATTTGTTTACATATTTTTTTGTTCGAGGTTAGTAAACTTTAAAGCTTTTCAAGGTGATGAAAAGTGAATTTAATGCAATTTTTCTTCAAATTTTCATTTTCTATTTATAAAAACCGGTATATATACACATAACATGCATGTCCATATAAAAATTATTATAACATGACAAGTATTTTGCTTTTAATAAATAAGTTCTTCGTTTTGTATTTTCTAATAAATTATAAAGAAAAAAAAATTGCTATCTTGTTTTTTGAAATTATTATGAGATTTTCTTATATATTGAATCAAAATATCTTGATTATAAAATTTACGGAATTGATGATGTTAATGTTCTCTTAGCTATAGTAAGTTAAATAGTTTTTCTTTTGGCTTTGCTACAGTTATAGCTTACAGTAAATCAAAGACATTTATCCTTAATGTAGTTAGATCAGTCAATATCGATAAGTAAGTTTAAAATTGACCATTTCGATATTAATGTTTATAATTTATGTAGGACAACGAAATCACCTGTTGTGTCCTTGATATTAGGTACAGTACGATTTTTATAATATGTATAAATGTATATATAACGATTGTGTTTTCCGAACTTTTTATTTTTTCGGTATTCTGGAAATCCTAAATCATAAATAAATTTATTTCTCATGATTCCCGGAATATTGAATATTCAAATTGGAAATTCTGGAGAATCGGGAATTAGAGAAATTTCGAAACCGTGTTCTCGAGCACAATCACTAATTATTTCATAGAATACTGCAAAAATGGAAAAATGATTTAAACGAATTGAATTTAATTTAGTTCGTGTAATACAGTTTTTATAATATCGCATAGCTCAAAACAAAGTTGAAAAACAGAAAGAAAAAAAAATTTTAATTCTGTTAAAATGATGAAGGATTTTTTCTTACACATCATATAATAAGAATTTTATTTTTATGTGTCTACATAACATTCCAACATCAAAACAAACCTTTTTATTTATTTTTTTTTTTTGGTTGAAAGAAAAGATCATTGATCTTTTTATCTTATATATGTATATAAAATTATTCGCCCTTTAATTATGAACATCCTGGGGAAAAAAAAGAAATCTCTGTCCTATTATAAATTTTTCTAAGAATTTTTTTTTTTTTAATTAAGAAAAAAAAAAAAATGATCTTAAATAACTATAAATTTTTTTAATACAAAAATTTTATGAATGGAACATTCAATTCGTCTCTTAAATATTTTATATTATACTTAATTTTTTTTAACAATAATTATGGGCCTTTTTCCACAATAAATTATTAATACCTTACTTATATATATAAAAAAAAGAAAAATATTTCCAAAATTTATTTTTAAAAGTAAAAAATATATATGTACATATAGTATATAAGTAGATTTATAAAATTATTATTATTTATTATTGTGAATCATTAAAATTTCATCCAATTCCATATATGATTTTCGTATATATGTATTTCTTATTTGTCTTTTTACGTATAATAATAAAAAAAAAACCTTAAACGGAAATTCCTTATTCTTTTATTATTTCCAAAATACAAAAAAAAAATTAAATTATAATAACACTAAAAATACCATAAATCAAAATAAATAAACAAAAAAAAAAATTAGTAACTAATAATAAGATTTTAAGAATTTACCGGTCTTATTCGTAAACAAAAACCAAAGCCAAAACAAATATCTGTCGTAAGTTTTTTTATGCTTGATAGTATATAGTAATACTTCAAGATTTTCTATTTTATTTAATTTATTTTTGTATAATACAGTAGTTTTTGATAAAATTCAAATTCAATATAATTATTCAGTTAAAATAACTTTTTGGTGCAATTAAATTTACAACACTTTTTGTGTTGATTGCATTTTCTTCGCGTCGTCGTCCTGTTGTTTGGGTTTTTTTTTTTTTTGAAATGTGAGGTTTGTATTTTGGAAAAAAAAATTTGTTTTCCACATTTTCGTTCGTCGCACATTAAGTATCTCCATTCCAATAGCCTTTAAAATGGCTTTCAAATGGTTCATTAATACGATGAAAATGTTTAGACTTCTTTAAAAAATTCTTTGTCATAATAATTTTTTTTTTATAAATATAAAACTTAACAAATTTGGAACAAAAAATATGAAAATTTAGTTGTGCTATTATAATTTGCGCACATCAGTGAACATATTGGAAGCAATTCTCACTTTAAATCGGAAAACCAATCGAAAACATAATTAATGATAATTTATTTTGTAGTGTCCTTGATGGATAAAACATAATTTAACTTTTTTCTATGGAGGCCTGTTTAAAAGTTTTAATGAAAAATACGCAGATTTTGAAAATTTATATATAGACAATTAGAATCTTTATAATTATATAAATTAAACTTAAGCTGGTGGCCTCGTCAAAACATTCTGTTAACATTAAAATAAAAATTAGGCACCCATAGCTATACTTATATATATATATATAACAATTTAAGAACGACACAATTATTTTAAAATATATATTCAATTTTAAAAGTTATAATTTATTCAGACCTTAAATTTTCTTTTTATTAAAAAATTGCTTTTAAAAAGTATATAAGTTCAATAACTTCTTACCAACTAAAACATAAAAAAAATATATATATAAGGATAACGTCATTAATAATTTTCAATTAGCGAGTATATTCTAAATATACATAGAATAAATAAAAAAATGTATGCTCAAAAAAAAAAAAATTATGATAATAAGCCATTTTAAACATCGGTAAAAAGACAAAAAAAAATAAGAGAGAAAAACTTTTTTTTTTTTTTTCAAATTATGTTTAAAAAGGTAAAGTTCTTTGACTTGATGCGATTTTATAACTTCAAGCCACCAAGCAATGAACTTAAAAGAATGCAACTTTTTATTATAAATTCCGCTACAGTTTTTTTTTTGTATTCTTCCTTTTCTTTAAAAATATAATATAAAAAAAATATATATATAAAGAAAAAGAAAGATGTGATCTTTAATCATTTATAGAATGGAAAATGGAAAATTTTTACTTTCAATAAGAAAAAAAAAATTCATATAATATATATAAATATCATTATATATAGAATTTACGAAGTATAATTTTTTTTTTTAATAAAATCTTTTAGTTATTTTTTTAATATGACTGTGGCTTGCAAAAAAAAAACATATAATTTCGCCGCTGTTTAGGTCATAGGACACGATACGTTACAAATCAATTCTCTGCCTTAATTTCAAGAAAATTTTTGGTCATAAAGTTTCGAAATTACATATGTGTAAATGTTTCTCATTGAGCTGTTTATAAAAAATAAACATCCACATAAAATGCTTATACAAATGTTCACTAAAAAGTATTTTCGTTTCCGAAATTTTATTTACTTTTATTGTGTTTCATATACACAAAAATCTTGAGCTTAAAAATATTGCAAAACCCAATTTCTAATACCTCACATTCACATAATCTTGTAAAAGTTCATAAAATATGGTAAAGAATGTAAAAGCCAATAAAAGATTGTAAAGGCTATCAAGCTCTCATTAACCTTATAAAGCTTATAATTTAAAAATATTTAAAAAAAAATCCAAAAAAAAATGTTTTAATATTCAATTTTCTTTACAGTCAAAATTAATCTTAATTCGAGAAATTATATTAAAATTACAGTACAATTACTTCTGGTTTTAAAACATTATCTTAACTTTTGAGCTTTTTCTACCTTTGGCTAGAATAATACTTGTCAGAACCAAATTTTAGTACTTTATGCATAACTAAAGCTATATTTCTTTTTAATTTTCTGTTTTTTCAAGATAATATTTTAGTTTTATTTATAGGGACTCTTCAGTGCGTCATTATCATTTGCATTGTTTTATTTAATAACTTAATTAGTTTTAAATTTTTATTTTCTTCGAGTAGGAAACAGAAAAAAATACCAAAATTTTAATTCAAATCACGTTAACCGATCATACAAGTTAGATCAATCATTTTTTTAACAAAATTATTTTAACCCGTTGAAGTTATTAATTTTTTTTTAACTGAAAATAAATTTCTTCAATCAAAAGATACCTCCTGTAAATACAAAAAAAAAAAAAAAAAAACTGAAAATTATATTGTATTTCCTTAAACATATAATATATATATTTCAAATTTTTTTCAGGCATGCCATTATAAAAGTTTTATCATCATAAAAGATTTTTTTTTTGTCACAATGAAAGGGTTGTTGAGGTTAATAAACTTCAATTCAAATGTTAAAAATTTTATTCAAAGAATAAATATATGGTAAATGATTAATGAATTTTAAAAATGCATTATCTTAAATTATTGTAATAAAATATTTGAAGAAAAACGGAGCTTCAGAACGTAAAAGGTTTTTGTGCTTTTTTAAACATTTTATGACATTTTATGGCATTTATTTGCTGTACTTTATTTCTTTGGCTTTTACATTTCGTTTGTTGTGCTTTAATATTCGCTTCTTAAGAAAATGTATGCTGTATACTAAAAGTTGTTATCTTAAGTTTTTAAACTTTATAGTATTATATGCTTCAATAATTTAGTTTCTTAAACTTATATAATTTTCGACGTTTAATTAAATAATAAATTAGTCCAATGGTTACTGAAAATTAAAAAAAAAAATTTAAAGTACTATGTTTCGTTTAAAAATAAATTTCAGCCACAATTTTTTAATTGCATAATTTTATAAATTATAAGCTTTCTTAAAGTCAGAATATTTCGTGTATTTCTCAATCTTAATTTATTAAAATTTTCTTAGAACACTACAAAATGTTTTATGAGAAAAAAACAAAACATTAAAATCTATAATATTATAATTTCAAACTAGACTTTAAAATTAATAAAAAAAATTTATGTTTTTTTTTTATTAAAAATTATATTTTTATATTATTTTTTATGCATAGAAAAATGATACACACTTTTGTACATTAAAAAAAAAAAAAAAAAAACATTTTAATAATAAATATAAACTTATATGTATATAAAAAAATAAGAAAAAAGAAATAAAGAACAAATTTAATATCAAGGACATTATGTTTAAAGAACATTAGCACTCAAAATCCAGCCACGTCCAGACATTGGGCACGTGGGGTCATTTAACAATGAAATTTAAGAACTTCAAAGTATATAAATATTTATTATTATACATATTTATATATTTTATATATCTGTTTGTAAATTTTTATATATGTACATATGTACAAAAAAAATATTTTAAATCTTCTCTCCAGACAATTTGGTATAAGATTTCTTTGGGATTTTTATTTTATTTTTTTTTTTTCATTTTAATAAACACATATTTATGTCGTATTATATTTTATATAATATGTACAATACATATATATGTAGAATTTATTTCAGAGTCTTCTTGGCTTTTTAATTTTATTCCAGTTTATAATAAAAAAAAAAGAAGAAAAATTGAACTAATATAGACTCTTCAATTTGAATATCTAAAAAAAAATTATTATTATTATTATTATTATTATTATTATTATTATTATTATTATTATTATTATGATTTTTTTTTTATCAAAACATTATTACATATATTTATTATTGTTATACTTCTTTATAATATAAAATGTTTACGCAAAATTATGATAGGCAAAAAAAAAAAATCTGAATTTATAATGAAATGATTGAGGAAAGAACAATTAAGAATAATAAAAAAAAATAAAAGATTAAAATAAAGATTTTTATTGATGTTTCAATTTAAAAAAAAAAAAAAGAAAAAAAAAGTTCAATTAAAAATTATAACATGCGACATAGGTCATTTTTTATTTGCAGCATCAATTTGGAATTTTTTTTTTTTCACATTTATGTTTTATAATTACCTTAAGATCATAATTTCCATATAATTATTATATGTACTTGTCTTATTAGAGGCTATATTTTTGGAAACTAATCATTTGTCATTTTTGCTAAGATTTTGTAACTTAAACTTCTGATTTTATTTTCATTGAATAATATAATTAGAAATGATTAAATTATATTTGAACCAGCATTACAAAATATCAAATTCTATATTTGACATTTATTATAGAAGTTATAATTTGTTGGTAATAATGTTAGTTCGTGAGATCTAAATATAATATTGAGCTTTCTTTAACAATAAAAAGCCATTAAAGTTTTATACAAATTATAGTGAGAAGTATTGTATTTATAATTCAAAATATAATTAATATCTATATTGCTAATATTATTACAGTTAAATTAAATATAAATAATTATGTGTATGAAAATAATGTTTAATATGCACACATAATGTTAGATTATCAAAATAAGATTTGACAAAGCTTAATTAACAAAATCAGTTATTATTATCCGATTCTTTCAATTTCTATTTTATTCTTCAAATAAACATTAACGCAAATTAATTTTCAAGTAAAATTATATATGTACATATACATTTTTGTATGGATAGTGAATAATACAACAATAAACAAGTTAAATTTGTACAGAAGAAAACAACGAAATTACACCAATATAAATAATATGAAAAAAAACAATTTTTTTTTTTGTGACCTTATAACATTGAACTTGAACGATATTTTACTTAAAATAAAAAATAATAATAACAATTTCTTTTCATTTTATCTTTATTATTTCAAATAAACTGAAATGGAAACCAACTTGAAACTAATTTATTTTCATAAACAAATTTATGGAAAATAAACAAAAAATAATGTAATAATATTTGGCGCTAAAATTGAAAAGATTTTTGAATGGATTCATAATATATTATTGAAATAATTCCAAGAATAATAAAAAAAAAGTAATGTAAAAAAGGGCAACAAGTACTATTGTTAATAATAAATCAGTTACTTGATCTTAATCCATATATAATTTGGAAAATTTATTTATACAAGGTTAAAGTGGAACATACTTTTGAGATGTGTATGAAAGAATTGAATTTTTATATAGTAACGAATATTTTTCACAGCTTTAGATTATATACGAAAACGGGATGTTCTATGTCCTTTGACTTGTATTTTTATGATAAATGCGTGCCTATAAATTTTCATAATAAAAATTTATTTTCGTTATCTAATAAACAACTTTTTATCTTCTTTCAGATTTTTGGTCAACATTCCATTTAGAAATTTCTTCATATAGTATACAATAATTGGTTGAATATTCTTTTTCGTATATACCAGGGCAATATTTCGTTTCATACCAACAATGAGCCCTGACGATGACGAGCATAGCAAGACAAATTCACCAAACACACAAAAGTCAGATCAAAATGGTTATGTGGACAAATATAATGATTTGAACAGCAATATAAATCGTCGAAATTCGGACACCAATGTTTTGTCACCACTTTTAAAACCACCACCCAGATACGTTGATAAACTTCAGTCTAATGAAGGAATTAATGGGAAACAACTATTTAATCCCGAAGAAGCTAATTGGAAAAATTCTGAAGATTCTTTACGAAATGGCTTAGGATTAAGTGGTAACAATAATGGTTCACACGAACTTATGAATGGCAAGGGTAAGATAATATTACCAAATGGTAAAAATCACGAACAATTAACGGATGGCCTTTATCGGGAAAATAACAAAAAGAACTATGATGATGGCAGTAATTCAGATAGTTATGGGAATTCAAGTAATTCGTACGTAGATGATGAGAATGTTTGTGGACTGTTTGGATTTCATCCAAAGTGGGCCCAACAATTTGCTTCAACCCATACATTTATGGTTGTTTTTTTATTGGCATGGATTTTACAGGGAATGTATTTAACATATTTCGTTAGCATAATAACAACAATTGAGAAATTATTTCAAATTAAATCAAGAACAACTGGAATGTTATTGAGTACTAGTGAAATTGGTCAAATTAGTACGGCTATGTTGTTAACATACTATGCAGGTCGAGGTCACAGACCAAGATGGATTGCTAGTGGCATGCTATTATTTTCTGTAGCAGCATTTTGTTGCGCTCTGCCCCATTTTATATTTGGTGATCAGCTGATGAGCTCAGTTATGTTACATAACGGTGGCAAAACCATATCGCAATTAACAAAACAAAATTTTATTAATCGTAGTGGAAATTTAAGTTTAGATAATTATAATAATTCAATCGATAGCCAATTTGATAGTTTAAATTTATGTTTATTGTCAAATAATAAAACTGGTTTTGAACCCGTTGGTAAGTTTATGAAATTCATAAAAAAAATCATATTTAAATAGATTATGCGAGTTGTATGAAAATACCTATAAATTCCAGAACCATTTAAATATCATACATATGTATATATTTATCATATTTATAGATAAACACATCTTTTTCTTTATTCTAATAAACTATATAGTATGGGAGAAAATTTAAAAGTTTAAAGTCCATTCAGTGATCTTACAAATCTATACGAATTGAAAAATTAATTATTTTATTAGAAAATCAATTGCTTGCGTTTATAACATTTCATTTAATCACTATAAGTATCAAAATTTTGGCTTCAGATGGCCAAAATCCGTGATTATATTACCGTATCGAAAAAAAATAATAAATTTTAAATTTTGATAGTGAAAGCAATTATTTCAAATGTAAGAGTTTATCATTTTTAATTTCTAATATAGGTACATCACACATTATTTCGTTTATATTAAGAACATCTTCTTTAAAATCCTCTTTCATTTCCAGAATGCGAGGAAGAATTGATTCAAGAACAAGCTTCTCATTCAAAAATTACTGTAATTGTGCTGTGTATATTTGTTATTAGTTTATTAAGCTCTAGTGTTAGCCAAACGGCCGTAAGTATTAAATTATTATACACATTTTTAAATTGTATATATTATTCGAAGTATCAGTTTTACACTTTGACGCGGTTCCTGATTTAACTGAATTGAGTTTGATCGATTCAAAAAAGCTTCTGATTTTTAATATAATTGGAACATTTTTACATTTCATTCACATACATAAATATTTAAATTGACAGGTGGCCACTTTAGGAATTCCATATATTGATGATAATGTAGCTAGTCGAGAATCACCAATTTATTTAGGTATAAAATATAAAGAGCATTTAATAACAAATAGAGGATTAATTTAACGATATTTATTTAAGCCATAACAATTGGTTGCCGAATAATGGGTCCAGCTGCTGGTTTTGTTGTTGGATCATTTTGTACTCGAATATTTGTTGATCTATCAAAGCCAGACTTTGATCAAAGTGATCCACGTTGGATATCAGCTTGGTGGTTGGGACCATTATTCATTGGTACTTTAATGATGTTAGCATCAATAGCTATGTTCAGTTTCCCAAAACAATTACGTGGTAAACGTGCTACCTCACCTGCCAGCTTAAACAGTGATGAACCTAAACCACCCATCGAGGAAGACGAGAAACCACTACTTAAAGATTTTCCAAAAACAGTTCGCCGTCTTTTAAGTAATGATATTTTAATGTTTCGAACTGCATCATCAGTTTTTCACATACTGCCAATAGCTGGTCTATACACTTTTTTGCCGAAATACCTCGAAACACAATTTGGTTTGCAAGCTGCTGATGCAGCATTAAGCACTTCATTTGGTGGAATATTAATAATGGGAGTTGGTATCATGATTTCTGGTATAATAATTTTACGAGCAAATCCATCAGCTAAAACAGTTGCCGGTTGGATAGCGTTTACGGCTCTAATGTATTCGCTTGGGATGGCTCTTTTAATGTTTGTTGGCTGCAATATGGATGACTTTTCAGGAATTGCACAAGTTCGCGAAAGTATTAAGTAATTTTATTTGAATTTTTTTTGTATTATTATACATACTTAAAAAAATTTCCCTTTCAGTACTGATCCTACCTTTCTACCAACATGTAATTTAACTTGTACCTGCGATTTAAATGAATACTCACCAATATGTGGTGCTGACAAAAAAACTTATTTCTCTTCTTGCCATGCTGGTTGTAGTGTCGCTGATTTTAAAAATGGAAAACCCATTTATAAGGATTGTGAATGTATTCCAGATGGTAAGATTATTTATCAAAATTTATATTCTTAAAATATTTAATGCAAATTCAATGAAGATGTAATACATACAATTGGTTCTAATTTTCAGTTGAAGATGAGTCTGGGGTTAAAATGATTGAAGCTGTTAGTGGATATTGTGATAGTAAATGCAAGAATTTTGTATATTTTATACTTTTGTTCGCTTTTTGTGTGTTCATTCATTCAACTTCAGAAGTTGGAAGTATGCTA
Organism: Hybos culiciformis; assembly: GCA_964007475.1. Lineage (NCBI taxonomy): Eukaryota > Metazoa > Arthropoda > Insecta > Diptera > Hybotidae > Hybos > Hybos culiciformis. Next base: position 9,273,833 of record OZ023274.1, on the reverse strand, counting down.
GTGATAATACGCTGCACTGACCCGAAAGGTAAGTTGTTGTACATGGGGTATACATTTATTAAACGATTAAACTTCAATTTGTTTTAACAAAAATATATATTTATTAGATAAAGCAATGGCCATGGGTGTTATTCAGAGTGCCAGTGGATTATTTGGTAATGTGCCATGTCCAATTATTTATGGAGCTGTAATCGATTCTGCATGTTTAGTATGGAAAACTGTTTGTGGTAAACACGGAGCTTGTTCTTTATACGACACCGATACATTTCGCCATTATTTCTTAGGTAATTACCATGAATTTGGCTTTTTTTTATCCTTGTTAAGGTAACTCAAATTCACTTTCAAATTACGAAACATTTATGCACACTTTCGAAGTATTAGTTCACCCACTGAGAATTTCAAGTTATTTCAGATTTGGAAATTGGAAAACACTTTGAGAAAAAAATATGTAAAATAATTTAATAAAATTTCATTCTTCGTTTGCTAGGCATTACATCAGGGATTATGTTCTTAGCATTCATTATGGATTTGATTGTTTGGAAGAAAGCGCATCGAATTGATATCGCACCTGAAAAAGCGGCAGCAAATCAAAATACACCAGGAAAACAAATAAACTCTCCAGATACCTCTGTTTAAAAAAAAAATATTTTAATTAAGAATTATATTTAAAAAGTTTTTACCATTGTTATTTAAAAAAAAGTATATTTGATTTATATAAAAATTTGTGTGTTTCTAGTTTTCATTTTAAGGAAAACTTTAAGAGGCTCACATTGGTGCATAAGTGTGTGTATATATATACTATTTTATATTATTTTTTTAAGTATTATAAACTTTAAAATAAATTAATGGAAAATGTGCAGAAAATACAAGGATTCGAATAAAAATATAAATATACATCTTTGGCAAAAGGAACGCAGTTTTCGAATAACCCAAATTATATTCAGAAGTATTAATTGATAAAAAATTTAAATTTTAAATACATAATGTTCCATAAAAATTCTGCGATTATTTTCTGAAACCACTAAAAGTAAATAAGTATACCTACATAAGTAAATGGGTAGTCTTATAAAAAATTGTTCCCCAAACTCAATGAATCCTTGTAAATATAATATAATTTTTAGTCCTTTTATTTTATAAATACAAATTAGATGATAAATGTAAAAGTATGTATGATTATTTTAAGAAAAAAAAAACCTCATAATTTTAGTTAACTTTTTTATATCAAACTATGTATGTACTACCTACCTATTATACTGCTATATTATATATTAATAAATAAATAAAAACAATATTTGAAAAAAAAATGTATATAAATGTACATTGGACATACATAATATATACATGTTTTTTATTTTTTTGGTACGATCAACATAAAAAATCTTATAAGAATTATATTCTCCTTTCCATTCAAAACTAGATTTGCATTATAGATAGCAAATCGACTCAATATTCAATGGTCTAGCACTTTGCTTGGTTTTGTTAAATGCTTGGCAAATAATTTCTATGATCCTTAATATTTGTGTTTTATTTCGATCTTTGCTTACATATGCAAAGCAAGTTTGATGCCCTATTTCCTATTATAATGTAAAAAAAAAAGAGTATACTTAAAAGAAGGTGCCCAGAAGACCCAATTGGTATGAAGCCAACTTAAAAATGTTCACCCTACGAATTTTGCGTCAATAAAAGATTAATTTAACAAGTTTGAAAACACGAAAGATTATCTTGGAATCCATTCGAATTCTCGGCAAAATGAATAACGACTATAAATTAATCCATTTTATATAGTTAGCTCCGTATAATGATTTTTCGTTAATGTAGACAAATTATGTTAAAAAAGAGTGTTGTCCAATTAAATATATTATGCAGATACATAAGATAAATATATATTATAAATATGTATAATACTTTTTCTATTATTTTTAAACATTCCAGACAGAAAGAATTTTCGTGATCGTTTTAGATTCAATATTCATTAATTTAGGTATATCCTTCAAAAAGGATACAAAAAGTTTTAAATTTTTTTTTAGAGATTTAATACATCACCGTTTAACTTCCGTTTATATTTAAATATGTGTTCATGCCTTGTATTAATTAAAGCGCAATTTAAAGTGGTAGCACTACAAATCGGGTAAAATCGGGTAAAATTGCGCTTAAGGAAAAAAGAAGAGAAAAACATTCTATTTTGAGTTGAAGTATAATATATAAAACAGCTTGGCCTTGGCTAAATAGATTTGCCTATTTCAATATGCCAAGCATTGAAAATATAGTTTACAGTTATAAAGATTGAGCTATTAAATAGATTTACGTTTTCAAGTGTTTCCGGAGTATATTATGGTATGCATTTATTTTATTTTAAACATTATTAAAACCGGAGACAGGGTAAATTACCTTAAACTTTAATATTTTAGTCCTTTTATGTTTTCAACCGATTTTTTTTTTACCTTGTTGTACCCACAACCTTGATATCAACTTCATATTCTTTTGTGGTAAATATTTGCTGTGAAGTTCTCTTGTTTATATTTCAAAAAAGTGTGAAACTTTCTTTATATGCAAAAAAGTACTAATTTACCGAAAGTAACGAATGGTAACACTGAAAACTATTTGACAGCTTTGAGAAGTGAAAAGATTAGCAAAAAGCTGTGTAAAAAAAATAATAATAAGAAAAAAAAAAAAAATTAAGAAAGCAAAAATTTGTGAACGTGGAGAAAGTTTTTATTTAATTTTAATTTTTCAACATAATTTAAAATAATATATTTTTAATAAAAACAATGGAAAGTTCCTGGATTGGTAATAAGAAAAAAAATTTATTTTTTTTATTTTTTTTTTCCAAAAATAAAACCCTTGATTGAATTGAAAATAAACTGGCCATTTTTGTTGAATTTTCAAAAAAATCCGTCGTCAGTTTAAAACACACTTACAATACTTTGCTTGCATTCTTGCAGACCCAGCACATCCTTTTTTTTTGTATTTTCTTTTTTTTTGAAAATTTTATTTCCTGAATCTGACGAATTTCAAAAAAATGTTTTTAATTTTTTTTTTTATTTTTTTTTTTAATTAAATTTAAAATATTTGGCGTCACATTTGTTGCACAATTTTCTGTAGGGTCTCTTCCCAGCTATCCGTGAAATAATTTTTTCGAACTTTGACCTCATAATTTTGTTTGCTACTCATTGAGTGATGCAAACATTAAAGTTGGGAGGGATCATCAAAAAAAAAAAAACATTTAAGGCCTAATTCACTGGATCACAGGATCGAGAAGGGGTGATATTTTCCCTTCAACGTCAAAGGATAATGACATTCGTTATTAAAACCCAATTTCATTTCTCTGTAGAGCAAACGTTTGTTTCAAAAAAATAATTAGGTATCTACTATCATAACTTTTTTTGAATTTACATGAATTTAAACTCCCAAGCACATACCTATAAGGTATGCATTCCAAATAAAATAATAGAAGTTAGGTACTGAGCTGTCTAGGTACCTACCTACCTACTTACTGGATTGTAAGTATTAACATCAATAGGCAATTGTTTTAACTGCAAATGAGAGAATTATTTAAATAGACATAGGTTAAGAAGATTAAAAATACCTACCAACATCTAAATTTTTTCAAAGTTTTGTTGAAGTTGGCCCATAAGAAAAAGAATCTTATTAAATAGCTTCTACCTCTTTTAATAAATAAATAAAAAAAAAAACAACTTATTTTTCATGTTATTTTAAGGACAAGCTGTTTCAATAACTTGTGATGAGAAATTGGGAATTTTTCAAGGTACCATTAAAGATTGCAGTAATGTGAAACTAACAATTGTTAGAGCATTTCGTAATGGGGTTCCATTAAGGAAACAAGATGCTGAAGTAACTTTAACTGTATCAGATATTCAAAAAATAGAATTATTACCAACATATAATACTCAAAATACTGTACAGCAGACAGTTATTAATAAACCAACACCTGTTAAACAACCAAATTTTGGTGCTGTTAAAAAACAACCAGAAAGTACATTAAGTTATAAGATAAATAATATGAAAATAACAAATGGTCATCACAAAAGGTGAATGTCATAATTCATAATAATTTACGTTTAAACCTAACCTAATCAATAATTATTTCTATAATTCTATCTAAATAGTGGTTTTTTAGAATTTTAAATGTTTGTAAATAAATCTTTTTGTTGATTAGTTTTAGTTTAATTCGTAGAAAATTTGATTGTTAGAAACAAAATATTTTTCTCAATAAAAATTTATAACCATATATATAAATTTATAACCATATATATACCATTACTATTTATAAATCATTTTTGACACATATCTAAGTTGTCATTAAATTTTTGTTTTTGCGGTGAGTTGTTAAAAAAATCCAAGTTTAAAAAAAAAAAAAAAAAAGATTTAAAATAATTTTTCCTCATTTTAGAACATCCCCAATTGATAAATTACCAAAAGTTCCATCTTATAATATGCCACCATCATCATTTGTTCCAGTTTTACAAAATGAATGTAATAATTCGTCAACAACTATCACTAATAATCATCCTCATCAACATCATCAAAATTATCATCATCATCAGCAACAACAACTACAAAATAAAACATCTCCCTCAAGTGTTGCTAAATTTTTTGGTAATTTAATACCTAGCAAAGTTGAAGTAAAAATGGGAGCTTCATTAAGTTCTTTACCAAATGGCACAAGTGATAACACTAGTCGTAGCAACAACAACAATAATAATAATCTAAGCAAGCCCATTGACATAATAACAGCACCGTCATCTTCAAAATTAAACAATACTTCAAATAAAATAAATCAAGATAGGAAAAATAAATCTCAATCAAGGCGAGGAGGTGGTGGAGGTGGTGATCAACGACAAAATGTTAATATACAAACCTTTGGAACACCTATTGATGATCCAATTATGGGTGAAGATTTTGATTTTGAAGGTAATTTAGCATTGTTTGATAAGCAAGCAATTTGGGATACTATAGAAGCTGCTCAAAAACCAGATGTAGTTAGTCAAACTGGAACAGCACAACGGAATCGAAAATATCGACACGATGAAAATATTTTGGCGACAGAACCAACTCAATTTCGTCAAATTGAATCATATTCACAAGATTCAACAGATTTTGTTACTGATGACGGCCTAATTATTCCAACATTTCCATTAACTGTAAGAAATAAAATTCAACAAATAGCTCACTCAAATGGGTTATCCTTTGATCGTCAATTTGATATTTTATCACGTGGTTGTACAGATATAGCTATTATTTTATTGGGAGGTGCTAGACGTTTGACACCGAATAATCGTCACCAATACCCAAAAATAACAATAATAACTGATAAATTACAGGATTCTAGGTAATTGTTTTTTATTTTTAAAAGAATTAAACAATTTTTTACGAAATTCATTCTTATAATAACAGAATAAAAACAGCAAAATTTCTGTTTCAAACTATTTGATTATCGCAGCGAAGCAGACTTACTTTTACCATTTTGTCTCATATTTACACTGACGTTTCCAATAACGAGATGTGGACTGAAGCTGGATGATGTTTTATGTACCCCAAATATGTGTTTATTTTTCATTAATGTTGTTTATTATGTTTTATTTTAGAGCCAGTAACATTGCTATGTCCACTGGACGCTTTTGTGCATCTCATGGAATAAAAGTTTTTATTTTTATGAAAGAAGAAACAGACAAAAACAATATTGAATTTGAATTATTTAAGGCAACTGGAAATAATGTCGTACCTTCAATCGCAGGTATTTTGTTTTTATTTTATAGAGTAAATTACTGCGGGATTAAATGATTTGCGATGAAATTAAAAATATGGTATTGCTATTTGAAAAATTCATTTCCAAAACAACATACATACAATTTCAAAGTGATTCATAAGGTTTTCTTAATTTCTATGTTTTCATTTTTATTTTTCAGAATTGCCATCATCAGATCTAGTAATTTTATCTGTTAGCAATGATGCGCTTCCATTAGATGTCAAAAAATGGATTTCTGAAAATCGGTATATATTTTTTATTGGATTTAAATAATAACATTTTTATTTGCTTTGATTTGAAATATTACGTTAAAAAACTTTTATCAATGAATTCAATTTTATATTTTAGATCAGCGGTGCTTGCAATCGATCCACCACCACGCGGAATTTCAGAAGTTTCAATTAAATGTTCTATCCTACCGATATTGCCGTTAAATAATTTGTCGTCTAATTCATGTGGAAAACTATATTTATGTAATTTGGGTATACCAGAAAAATATTTTCGTGAAACCGGTTGTGTTAAGTATAAATCACCGTTTGGTTCCAAATTCGTTATTCCGATTCATATGAAAAGTGACTGAAAATTACTGAATTTGAAAAAAATTAAAAATCAAATAAAATATAAAAACAAGTAAAGAAAAATTTAATAAGTTTTTGTAAATAGTTTCTATAAAATAATAATCATCTGTTTGTTCTCATTTTAAGTTTGATTTTTTAAAAACTAAGTGAATTTAGCATATAAGAATTTTTATTTTTCCATGAAAACTACAGCATTGCTACAATAAAAAGTCCGATATTTTGTTTAAAGTAATTTTTTTAAGCATTGTATTCCTTTTAAAAACTTGACAAAGTGAATTAAAAAAATATTTTTAAGTTAACGTTTTTTTTGTAAATCATGAAAATAAATTTGCAAAAGTTTGACAATTTCAAGATGATATAAGTATTCTGGTTTGTGGACAATTTCAATAAAAACCACAACAAAATTTTTTTATTCAATCCAGATTACAATATAAGCCTGCAAGAACATTATTTAAAAAAAAAAAATATTACATTTTATTTCTAAGCTAAAAAATTGAATAAAGTTGGACAGGTACATAGTCAAGTTCAATAATTCCAAATTGTTGTTGATGTTGGTTGTAATTATTTTCAATTGAGTTTCGAAATAGAGCTTGTAAAAATAAAAATTCTCAATATTAATTATAGAAACAATCACAGTATTAATATACTGCCCATTAAGATGAAGTAATTGTGACTACTTCATCAAAGAATAAACAAAATTGATTTCTTTTTGAGTAAATAATAACATAATTGTTGCTGTTATATCTTGAAAGGTGGAAAATTAAAAATTAAAAAAATTGTTAAAGATAGTTTTCTCCACCAGTCTTATGAAAAAAAATTTCAAAATGATTGTTTTGCATTTTTAATTTTAAAAAAAAAAAATTGATAGTATACATAATTATAAGAAAGATATGAAATATTTTTTTTTAAATTAAATTTAGATAAAAATCCCATTTACGAAAATTGTACTGTAAAAAAAACTTTAAGAAAGTTATATTTCTTTAAAGAAATTTCTCAACATTTTTTCTGTACAATTCAGAAAAAATATGTTTCAAAAAAAATTTTTTATAAACATTTTTAAATTTTTCGCATTTTTAATGTGAGATTTCTAAGCTAGCCTACTAGTAAGAGAACTTTTTAACTATCTAACTTGAACTCATTTGTAGTAATTATCTAAAAAATCATAAAATTTAATTCACTCTCCTACTAGCTAGTTAGTAAAATTAATTATTGATTTTGTAAACATTTTGTATAATTAGGATTTATTTTGAAACCCAAAAATACATTTTTATTTAATATTACTATTTATATTATTATCTAAAGACAAAGACATAATCATAACATAGAAAATATAAAAAATATTGTTTGTTTAATGTATCGAAAAGTTTGAAAATTATGTTTTTCTGTCAAACTTATATTTTTGCAAAAAATTCAAAAAAAAAAATAAATACACTGAAGAAAGAACCTATTAAGTAAAATGTAAATTTTCTTAGATCTTTAAATCTTAAATAATTTGTATGTAAATTCAAAACTTTCAAACTTTCTTTAAAAAAAACGTGATGTTTATGTAAAATGTATTAAAAACTAATTCTAGTAAAATTTTGTAATAAATAAAATCAAAATTTTGTAAAATTTCAAATAAGAAACTAAGAATTTGTAAACAAAAAAATTATCAATGATTCCTTTTTATGAAAAAATTTCTTTTAAAATCAAGAGAAGAACTATAAAAATAAAATTAACTTCTCGCAATTTTATGTTTGTTTTTATTTAAAGTATTTACGCTTTCTACCGTCAAAGCCGAAATTCACAGTTATCGAAATATCTGGGTAATATAATATTATAAACATATATATATAATATTCATATATAATATCACATGATCATAACTCATAAGAAAATTGATATAAATTTAATATTCATTTTTTATTTATTTAAATAATTTATTGCATAACATTTGTTTTAAAATTACATTTAAGTTTTTAAATAATACGTTGCTTTGCGCATTATTATAATATGGATAACAATAATCAATAATAATTATTGCCATAAACTCAAAATCTTTTTTTACGTCATTATTGTTAATACTTTTTATTAGATTGATTTTAAGACTTGAATCTTAATCATAATTTAATTATGACTACAGAATATAAACACTAACAAATAGCACCAAATTTGATTCTTTAAAATAATTTCCTATTATTACTGCAGTTTACAACCTTTCATTTTTTTAAATTTATCTTGGTTTTAATTCAAATTTTTGTTGATTTGAAACTGATTTTACATTTTTTGATTCAATTTCTTCTTTTGGTTGTATTGTCCCAGGTGTTGTTGTTGTTGATGCTGATGACTGCAAATGAGCTTGATATTCATCACGAATATTACGTAGCATTTCTTTTTGTTCATAGTGTTCTTCCTAGATTTTATAGAAAACAAAAACCAGTTATATACTATATATATATATATATATATATATATGTATATATATATATTTCTAATATACAATCATGACTCCACTACGAATGCAAGTTTGAATTGTATTTGAGTCCATGAGTAAAATTTTCAAATAAAGTGAGAAAGCTAACCTAAATATCTTAATAACAAAAAAATATATGTAAGCAAGAAAAAAACAATTTACTATTATTTCTTCCAATTGATTTTGTGAACTTGGAATAGGATATATGGTGCATTGATCTTTCAATTGACCTGTCGCTGTTTCAATGTTTGACAATGAACGGTTTATTTGAACGAATGAATTGGTCAGGGCGTTTGATAAATCTGAAAATAAATACATTTATGGAAATTAATTTTGTTTTCACACAGTAGAAAAAAAAAGATCTCGAACCTTTTTGTGAACCCGTTATTGGATTAGCTGATGTAGTGGTAGTCGTACTTCTTATAATTGTTATTCCGGTAGTTTGTACATTTGTCGTTGCCTGTACTAAAACGCTAGATTTATCAACGGATACATTTCGAATAATTGAAATATTTGCATCACTTGTACAATGTAAATTACGTCTTTTATTTAAATTGTCGTTGTCGCCTGAAATTGCGTCACAAGTTCGCTTTAAAACTGATGTTGGCTGATATAACGCTGTAGTTCCAGTTTTAAATTGAATTATTGGCAGTATTTGTGTATTGGCAGTTAGAGATTTGATATTTGGAGAGTACATCGTTTTTTGTTCTTGTTTGACATTACTTTCTTGAGATGTTATTGAACTCATAAGTAACGTTCGTTTGTTGAGTTCTTTTGTTGATGATGAAATTTCAGATTCAATTTCATTTTTGACTACTACTATTACACTACTGCTATTTGATCCGTCGCTTCCGCTTATACCACTGGACACACTTCTTCGCAACACAGAAGATCTTTTTGGCTGAACACGATTTTCACATGGTGAAAGAGGATTTTGCTGGTGCTGTACAGGAGTTTTTGGTGGTGAATAAAAATATTTTGGTGAATATTCAGATTTGGGTGAATGTTTTGGTGATGTGAACGGTAATGGAGAACTTTTTGGCGAAAAATTTGAGTCTTCCGAAATTGGAGAATGCATCGCTTTATTTAAGCGAAAACATTTTGCCGAAGTAACATTCACCACATTTACTGACTTAGATATTGAAGATTTAATCGATTCAACTTGCGGTGGAACTAAATCAATTATTTGTGTACTATTATTCGTAGTAAATGATTCAGAATCGGACAGTTCAGTTATTGTAGCGGACTGATTAGAATTACTAAAACTATTTTTCTGATCTGTATTAATTATAATTTCATTTGACTCTTCATGTTGAGCGTCTTGTTGTAAATTTTGAATTAAATACATAACAGCTTTTTCTAGTTGATGAGCATTGTCAGATGCCGGAGCATCTATTGTCGAATCAGGAATTTTAGTATTAATAATAGCTGAAAATTTCCTCTTCATTTCTTCGCAGCGACGTTTTCCTTCTTCTTCATTAACAAGAGTATTGACACAAACAAACGAATGCACTTTATTGGTAGATTTTTCTATATCAAGATACCCTCGAGTTCGAAGGTAAATGAATTTTCCAGGCCTAGTTAGTAATCGGTAACATGATTCTCCATAAGAACTTTTACTATCATACACTAAAATTAAATAATAAAAAAAATTATTTGCTGAAATGGTCTTTAAGTTCTAAAAAGCTTCATCTTTTTTCTAAAAAACTAAAATATTCTCATTTTTGGTTAATTAGCGTATAATTAAACGAAACACATTCTTACTTTGTCTTAGTGCAACAATAACCCATCTAACATCATCTTGATGCATAAAAGTAAAAGGACATAAACCATTCACTTCATCAGTCATATAACCGGCAACAATTGATATGCGCTGATCACATTGAATTATTCTACCATCAATTAGATGTCTTGTCTTATATTCATATTGATTACTTTCTAATAATTTATCTATTATCTTTAATGGTTTTATTATTCTTGCAACACAAATTAACACCTGTAAGATACGCAAATATGATTAATATTATTTTAATTTTTTTTAATTTTTTTTTAATCTCTTACAATATCGTTTCCACTAATACTTCGAAGTGGTATTGATATGTCCTCTCGAACACGAGCTCGTCGAATTAATTGTAATTCTGTTGGATATACATTATTTTTGAAGCCTCGTGGAGCTGAATCAGCACGACGAAAACTTCCTTCTATACGAACAATTTCATATTGGGTTGGTTCATTACGAGGTGTTGCTTTTGCAAGACGCAAAGTAAAGCATCGCCTATCTTCAAATAGTCTACGATCAATTTCTTCCTCTTCGGATTTAGTTCGACTCCTTAATTCACCATTTTCATTTTCTGGTTGAATATCAAATAGCGAATCTAAATCCGATGGTATTAATTGTTGTTTTAGCATTTCTTGATCATCTGGATGTGTTATGTGTAAAATATTTTGACCAAATAAATCAGTCTAAAATTATTAATTAAAATAATATGTTATATATAGCTTTGACTTAAGAAATTTAATTATGAAAAATAAAAAATAATGATTTCGATTCGTTTTTTCAATCGCTGTTCGAGTTTTTTTTTTTTTTTTTTTGTACAACCCAAATCTACGTTTACTCAAAAAAGAAAAGCCTGGAATAATGTGACCAATCTATCAAATATACTAGATTTACCAAATGGTTTTTCAATAAAATTCAATTACCTGGCAGTGGCCAAGGTATTGTTCAACTGATGGGGATATTAGCACAATTTGTCCGCGGCATGTTATTGTTAAAAAAAATCCATCTAATAATTTCATCAATGAATCTGTCAGAGCTAGTCCAGTTAATGATTGAAATCCCTTGTCTTCTAAACTTTTTCCAAACACTAAAATAAAATTTAAAAAAGAATTGAAATTGATTTGATTTTTTTGTAAAATTATTTTGAAAATTATTAACAATTAAATTTTAAATAAAACACTTAATACATACTAATTTTTGCATTTATATTCTTTTATCGTAGCAAATATGAAAATTATTTACAAAAAAATTCCCAAAAATTATTTTCATACCATAACGAATTCTTAAGCCATGTGCTGAATATCTTAAAATCGCTGTTTTATCTACTCGTCTGGGAGATTCAGCTACATGAGGTACCATAGTTGCCAAATCTTGAATTGAACAATTTAATTTATCTCGACGTTGTTTTTCAGCACGATTTCTAGCCTCACGCCCATTGCTACAAAAAAAAAATATATATCTAGATATACTTAAATAATTAAAAATACGCAATGATAACTAGATAGAAAAGCTGAAAGAAGATACTCTTTGGATATTTTTTCCAAAGTTAATCCAAGAATTAATTAGTAGGAGAACCTAGTAGGAGAACTTTTTAGCTAGGTATCTAACTTGAACTCATGTGCAGTAATTATCTAAAAAATCATAAAATTTAATTCTCTCTCTTACTAATTAGTAAAATTAATTATTGATTTTGTAAACATTTTGTATAATTAGGTTTTATTTTCATTACTAATATTATTAACTAAAGACGAAGACAAAATCATAACATATAAAATATAAAAACATAAATAATATTCACTAACCGTACCTATGTGAGCAAAAAACTATAATGCGTATTGGTATATTTAAAAAAAATAAAAATAAAAGATTGTTACTATAAAAGTCTCAGACAATATAGTAAAAATTGTGACTTCAATAGTATTTTCTTCCTCACAATTTAAATCTGTAATCAGGTTGATCACGTGACATTACAATTTAAGATTATAATCAATCCTGTTTCCCTATTTGATGAAAAAATTAAATTATCAGTTGTTAATACGAGAATATAGTTAGTTGAAAATTTCCAGTAAAATATACAGGTGAAAATCTGAAACCTTGTAATTATATTCGTAACATTATTTTCCCTGAACTTTAATTTTCATTCGTATTGAAGGTACGTTAGTGTACCTAGTTCCCTTTGGAAGAAAGAAAATCATTAAATAAAAACTCTTTTCAATTATTTTTGATTTTTGTTTTATTTTACTCAAATTTCTTGTATAATCAAAACAAAAAACAAATAATTACCTCTAATAATAGGTAATACGATAAGTAGGTATACTGTATATATGTACATAACTACATAATATTTTTTCAGTCAACCTTTTCAAAAAAAAAAAAAAACAAAAACTCAATACACTGTAGTCGATGAAAATCTGGATCCATAGACCAAAAATTTAAATCGCAAAAAAAAAACCAAAAACTTACAACGTATTAGGCATTACAGCAGCAGTAGCTGGATTTTGATGATCTTCTTTTACAGCTTCACCTCCTCCATCATCCTTAATTGTAGCAGCAATGGGAAATGAATGCATTGAAAATAAATTGCGATTTTATTGTTTTTCATCAAAAATTAAAAATTAAAAATGAAAATAAATAAAAGAGATTTATTTCTCTATTTATTTTTAATTTTTCACAAATTTTAAAAATCAAAATAAATAAAAAATTAATTTTAATTTGTCGATTATTAATTTTTGACAGCTACACACAGTACAGAAATAAAATAAACTTTTAAAAATAAAAATATTTTTATATTTTTTCTCAAAATTTTTTTCCCTTTTTCTCCTATTATATTGGTAAAAAATTTTTGACAATCCAATTTTTTTTTTGTTTTAGAGGGGACGTTGCAGTTGAATTAAAAACAATAATTGGCTGACTACAATAATAGACTTACTATGCGACTGCGCCGTTTTTTTGTCTGCAGGCAGTGTTGTTATGTTGTTATTGACTTGTTTTGTTTATTGCTTTTTTTTAAATAATACTTACTCAGCCATACCATATAAATAAAACAAATATTTTCTTTATGTAGGAATATGAATAACAGAATGGGTAGTACAGAACCTACATCAATGATTAAACTGATAATAGTATAGTATTGTATTTCATATTTCATAACACCCCATATGATTTTTCCTGTATGGTTATACTTAGATATGTATTATTAACATTTTAATAATGCAATTAGTATTTCTATCAGAAATCTATTTTACAATCGAACAAAGAATTTTGAAATCATGTTGTACCTAATCATTATTGGCCTTTATCAGAAAAAAAATCCATAGCTTGCAATAGATTTACACATTTATACTTTATCTACTAGTACATACATAGAAGTCAAAAGTAGAAAGAAGACAGTTTGAGTTCGATTAATTTGGAATTTTTAAAATGTTATAATTAAAATGTATCATAGAAGATTTTTGATCATTAACTTGAACAAACGGCAATTAGAGCCCACATTGTAAAAAATATTCAAATTCTGGAACTACATAATTTTCAAAAATATAAAAAAGTTCAAATTAAATATTGCTAACTACATCTTTTTTTTTGACTAATAAAACAATTGAATCTTTTTGGAATCAATTGGCTCTGTCATGAGTGAAAAGACAAAAATAATCAAATTGTTAATAGGAATTTAAATTTATTTCAAATTCAATTTCAATTTTAATGCTATAATGTGTATTACGGATAATTAAGTTTTAGAAAACTCTTTCACAAAACGAAAAAAAAGATAAAAATAATTCTCAAATGAACTAATATTATTTTTCACCAGTTTCTTTTTTATCCTTTTCTTTTTTGTCAGTTTTTTCTTTCTCATTTTTTTCTTCAACTGTTTTCTCCAAGGCTTTAATGAATTGTTCAAGATCTCCAGTAGTTGCAGCAGCAACAGCATCTGGATTCAAATCGAATTGCGAAACAACAGGTCCCAATTGCCCTGATTGCAAAGCAGATGAAAATGATGACAAAGCTTGCTGAAATTGAGGTGACTTTAATGTGTCTTTAATTTTTTGTTTAACATCTTCAGTTTCTGGTTCTTCATCTGTTTTTGGCAAATGAATTGCTAATGCTTCAGCATTTTCGGGATCAGAAGCAACGTGATCTATAGCGTCGGAACCAGCTAAAACGGTTGTCAAATCCAAATTTACACCGGTACGATTTCCACCATCAGAATTTATAGCAGTAAGGAAATTTTGTAAATCAGGCAAAGTTATACGACTAGAGCCGCTGCTATTTTTTTTTCCTCTCGAAGCCTTCGGAGCGGCTGGAGTTCCAGTAGAAATTGGATTGTCTGGTGTAGTAACTGTAACTGCACTATTCGCTGATGTTCGAGTTGAAACTGAAGAAGAAGTAGCGCCTGAGCGAGACGATGAAGAATTGTCAGACGAACTTCGATTCATTGATCCTAGAAGGGAGCTCAATCCTCCCATTTGACCAACGCCACCAAATAATTGCATCAATTGTTGTTGCGACATATTATTCAACATATATTGAAGATCACCACTGTCATTAGCACCCGCACCGCGACTTGAAGGTGGATTATTCATTGTTTCGTTAACACGACGGCCTAAAAACAGAAATTTAAATAAAGCAAAATTTAAAATTAAGTTAAATAAAAAAAAAAAAAAAGAGTTTCAATGGAATTTCCTGGTTACATTACCGATCTGATAAAATACTAACATTAAAAATAAAATTAAAAATTAGTTAAATAATTTTTAACCGGAAATTGATTTCGGTTTGGACCTCTGGTTCGAGCAGAGCGCCATTTTTTTGCCTGCAAAGGAATTCGGGAGATTTAGTTGATAGTTTTAAAATTCCAAAAAATAAAATGGGATAGAAATTATTTTAATCAATTCCGTTTATCTGTTTTTTTGATAACTAAACTACCTACCTACTAGAAATAAAAAATTAAAATTTGAACGTTCCAATTTATCGTCTTAAGCCGTGTTAGAAATATCGCTGAATGTAATGAACAAATTTTGATAAATAAATAAATAAATTAAACTGCCTCTGGTAGATGCTAAAACTCACATATATAAAAATACACATAATTTACTGATAGCTACTGCACAGTAATTTTTTTGTTATAGAAACAATAGAACTGACAATTAAATTAAATTTATTTACTGTTGATAAGTAAGTTTTGGAATTAAAAAACTGAACTTGGCTTAAGGTGCTTATACAAGGGTTGAATGTTTATTCAACTTGCCTTCCAACTTGTTGAAAGTTCGCCACAGGCGTACAAACTAAGTTGAAAAACTTGCCTTTCAAAATCATCCAAGTCTTTCAACATTACTGCACACTACTCAATTTGTCTTTCAACATGCTTGCATTCATACAAAATATCTAAGGTTTTAACCAGGTTGAAAGACACTGTCAACAACACTACAGATGACAAAATTTTAAGTTGGCCCACTTAAGTTGAATAAATGTTCAACTCGTCTGTAAGCACCTTTATAGGTAAAAGATTTAAGTAGATAGATAGGTAGGGAGGTCCTACCTACCTAACTGGCTTTTTCATAATAATAAAACCTACAAAAATCTTCATCCTTATCGGTTGATGGTTCTTGCATCCAGAAGAACATTCGACGGCTTGATGTTTTAAATTTTAGCACGTACACTCGACCTGTTGTGCACTGTTCAACACGTTTAAATTCAAAATCATCTGGGAATACAATTAAATCATCTTCAACTTTGCCAGATACTCGATCTTTCCAGCAAAAATGTATTAAACCATCCTCAGCTTGATGCAAATAAACCAGACCTTTTCGAGTGTCAGGATGAACCATCTTTCCAACGAGATTCATTTTTCCAGCACGGAATTCAACTAAATTCCCTCCAGATGACAATGTGTTCTGACGTCCAAACATTTTTATATTTAATCTTGTTTTTTTTTTTAATTCGATATTTATCAAAAGTATTTAAAAAAAAGGTAAAATATAAAATAATTTCTCTTCTATTTTATCCAAAAAATTTAATTTATGCCGAATCACGATTTAATAAATTGTCAAAAATTTCAACCTATAATGTCATGTCAATTAAAAAAATTAGTTTATCATTTTCTATTCACAACACAAATTTGTCAGCTGATTGTGAATGAATATTTATTCACAATATATGTAAATTTTTTGATAACTTTGTTTTTTGTTATGGTTGAAATAAACTAAATTTAATTGGCGTGTGCTCGACTCTCGACATGACATACCAATCTTGAATTATACATTATAAATTATGTTTAAAAATGAAATATAGTAAAAAGTCAAGACTTCAAAAGCTAAAATAATTTAAATTTTCTTTGAGAATATTCGATGCATAAGAGTTGAAGTTTAAATACCTTGTACAGACCTATTTTCTCAGCTTTTTTATTCCGGAAATATTTTTGGTACTTTTCCGTTAGCCGGGCGCAAATGTACGGCGCAAAATATTGTGAATCAAGTCGCAAATTTTTTTACCTTTTTCCAAGATCAATCCATATAGGACGTCAGAGCCGTGGACATTTTTTTTTCCTTTTTTGTTCAATATTATGCAACCTGTATGGATTGATCTTGCCTTTTCCAAAAGTTTTCAGTAACATTTCAAATTTGCGCCGTAAAATTTTTGCGCCGTACATTTGCGCCCGGCTAACGGAAGAATACCATATTTTTAGAGCATGCTTTTAATCACAACTCTAAAAAAAAGATCAACTTTTCATTGCCTCAAATATTTTTAAAATTAGAATATTGAAACTTTTTTATGAAAATTGGAAATAAAAATCTTGATTTGCTTTCAAATATCTTGAAGTCTAAGAATTTTTATAAGGGAATTGGAAAATAGATAAAAAATCTTGATTTTGAGATTTTTGCAAAATAGTTGGGTAAAATAATCTTGAAAATCAAGAAAAATTTTGGCTTCTGGCATCACTGCTTCTCCTCTAATCGGTAGGTACATTTTTTTTTTGTGAAAATAAACAAATTTTGTGAAAATAAATGTGGTAACCCTCATACATTTCTGTCAAAATTTTCAGTTTTTCCTCAGTTTATTTTTCGCACAAAGGGTTGTTCAATTTTATTTTTTTAAACAATTTTTAAAAGTATTAAATTAATATTAGAAAAAATTTATTTAAATTTTTTTTTTAATGAAAATAATTTTAATTTAAAACAACTCTAAAATAAAAAGTCTCTATTCCAATTATGTGATAAAATTTCTTTTACAAAAATTCCAAATTTTCTAGGTGGAAATTTTTTTTTCTTAAAAATTTTGCAAAAAAAAAAACAAGAATTTTCTTTTCGCAACACTGCAATTAATAATTTTTTTTTCTGTGTATTTGAATCTTAAGGTATAATTAAAAAAAAAATTAAAAAAAAAAATAAAAACCGAAGGCCAAAGTAAAATAAAACTTAAAAAAAAAAAAAAAATAAAAAATTTGTAAAAATGAGACACAGTGGAATCGGTGGAAGCTCACGACCTCAACCACCACCACGTCGTCGATCAACATTTTCGGGGAACCGGCAACGTGATCTCAGACCAGTTTCATCAAATCACATTCCAAGAAGATCTTTATTTGAGACTAGAACTGTGAGTATTTTACCTACCTTTGATTTTTCAATTTCATTAAATTTCTGTGTTTTTTCAAAATTTACAAATGTCATGTAACCTACACAGGTATGGGCTGATTTAGGAGGATAGAAAATTAAATTATGAAGCACAAAAAATAATAAGCCTTGCCTTGTAGGTTGTAGGTATCTAGCTACCTAAAGCTCCTTAAATTACTATTTTTTAATATTTTTCGAACAAATTAATTAAGTAGGTACCTACCTACCTATGTAAGATAGGTACTTATATTGATTTATATTTTTTAGTTTTTCAACTGATTGTGAACATGAGTGTTGGTAGGTAGGTACTTGAAATCCGGGCGAATTTATACAATAGTTATTGTAATTAGGTATTCCATTTGTGTTCGGAGTTTTGTTGTAGGTACCTATATTTTTAACACAATGTCTCCCCAGATATTTGAAATTAATTTTAAGAAATAAAATTTCAAATATCTTGCTTAGCACCGAAATTAAAAAGAAATTTTTTTTAATCAAATAAAATTATTTTATATGAATAGAATATAAAATAATTTTTTTTTTTAATTTTATCAGCAAATGTTTTTTGATAGTGAGATTAAGATTAGTCATTCAACAACAATTATCAATTAAAAAAAAATAATAAAAAAATTTGAATTGCTTACGAAACAGTTTGATGTCAAAATAATTATAATTATTTAAGTATTTAAGTTGAAGAGAGAATTTAGGTGACAAAATATTATTTACACAAAATATAGGTATTTTTATGTTTCTTGTTGATCATCAAGGATATTAATATTGGATTGGCTCGTAGAATAATTAAGAAGGGGAATTTCTATTAATAATCCTTAAAGCCTACCGCAAATAAACTGAAAATAGAAAAGAATTATTTTTATTAGATTATTACAGAGTTTAAACTTTTTTTATTAGTAATCACAATAACAACATAAGCACTTTATTGTGAAATAATAACATTTACTTGTTTAGTTTTAAAATCGGGGAATTATTTTTGGATAAAATAAGCTTCTAAAAAAGTGTTAAAATTGTAGATATTTAGTTACTCTTAAGGGATTGATTAAATAAATTATTCTAGTTCGTAGTAAGTATTAAATACATTTAATACATAATATAAATACATTTAATTTCTACGTATTGGCAAAACTCGGCAAAACTAATTTTAGTAATACTTATAGGTAAGCACCTAAGTTATTATATATTATATAATTACCGAAATAGTTATAGGAAACGGGAAAATGCTTAAAATGCAAAAAAAAGCTGTATAAAATATGATGTTAAAAAAGAAAAAAAATCTTTGCCTATCATCAATCAAAACTCTACTTAATAATTTTAAAATACCCTCGAAAATACCCATTTCAAAAATTTCGAAAATTTCCAATTTTTTTCTTCTAAGTCTACTTGTTTAATGAAAAATGAAGTTAACAAATATTTTTAGTTTTTTTTATTAAGTTATTAAGTATTTCTTTTCTATATTTTTAATACGTCATAATACCTATAATAATACCTATAGTAATACCTATAAAAATATACCAAAACTTGTAAAACAGGTGAATTCATTGAAAAAATAATAATAATAAATTAAAAAGGCTCAAGGGCTATTTTGTTCAAAGAAAAAACTGTGACAATTCTGAATTAAAATAAATAAATATGTAGGTACATAATATGTACGTTGTAGGTACCTCACATACTTAATTATAATTTTTGAAAAAATTATATAACTACCTATTCATAATATTAAATTTGTTGTCATTTCTTATTGATGAATTTTTCTTGAAAATAAATTTTAGTCGTTATCGTTAAGTCAACTAATTAGTAATAAAATATACAATGTCAATATACTTAACTGTTTTCCATTTGATGAATGAGCATATTACATAGAATGTAAGTAGTTTCCAAATATTTTCTTCCATAAAATAAATGCATATAATTTTTAGTTTGTAAGTAGTTACCCAATTATTCTTCTATAAATCCTCAATTGATAGGCCCACAATTCATTTATTTATTTATTAATTCATTATTTTGAATTAGTCGAAAGATAAAATAACATGTTACGTATACATTATTACCTACGTATATTTAAACATAAACTAGAGATTTATTACATGTGAATATCTAGCTTATTTTTTAGTTTTCAATCTTCATTATCTTTCAACAAAAATTAAAAAATAAAACTCATTTAATAATAATCCAACGACATTATTTTAATTATGTCTACCATGCTTCGATTGGGGTACTTAAAATTCCGTTTTGAAATTGTTAAGTTGATTTTCCAGAGTATTTTAATTATAGCCAGGTACTTATATAGGTATATTATGCTTGATCGACTTTTTTATAATTGATTGAACTAAGTTAAGGAAATTTAATGTAACCACATATGTTTAAAATTGCACGATCCGTTTTATTGAATTTAATCGAAAAGAAATTTGAGAATACGATTTCTGAATAAATCTCAATTCACAGTAAAGCGAGGTAGGCTATTAATTTAAGCCTCTATTATCTATTTAATATTAAAATAAATATTGGTTATATCAAAGAATCAGTACTTTAGTACTTAAAAAAAAAAAAAACAAAATTAATGAATTAAATATTTTTTCACAATCGTAAAATCAGTCGTATAAGTCAATAATTAGATTTTGTGCACATATTTTATCTTTGCTTACTTTATTTATTTTACTTTTTTTGTCATTTTAGCAAAATAAAATAAAAAAACATTTATTTACATTTTTGTTATCAATTTTAATTTAAATAACAAAAATTTTTAGATAAAATTATAAAACAATTTTTGATGGATGAAGGAATTTTTTTTTTAATTTTAACATACTTATTGCATTGCAGGATCAATTTATAATTTATTAATAATTTTAACTTCCATTAATAACATCAATAAATGAATATTTCGTTTTCTAATTTTGAAAAATATTTCATTACCTAGGTATTAAAACTTTTTTTCTAAATTTTTGTATAATCTCCCTATTAAGAATTTGTTTATTTTTTTTTTTCATATGTGTAGACCTATATGTACATATATTAATATTATATTGATGATATCGATTTTTTCCCTTCAACAAAATTAAAGTTATTTTGCTTCGTTATTTTTATATTAAACTCAAAATATTATTTTTTTCACTTAAGCTATTTTATATCTGAGAGAATGAATTTTTTTATTTTACATGAAGATTTATGTTTATTCAACTGGTCAGGTCTTCCAACACAGTATACCTATTACTAACGACGTTGAAATGCTGATTGGAAAAAGCTGTCAACAACCTCTAAAAGGTTTCTATGGCATTAGAAAAATTTTAGATTTTGGTTTAAAAATATTTTATTTGAATCTCGATTTGAACGTCAAATGTTTGTGTGAATAATTTTCAAAAGTGAAATCGGGGGGGGGGGATTATAGATTTGAAAAATTTATTTGATTTTTACTATGAAAATTTAACTATTTTTAAATTCTTTTTTTTTCTCCTGTTAAAATAAAATTTTATTACCTATTTCATTTTTGAATAATTATAAAAATTAATCCTGATATTATGATAACTGATTTATAGGCTTTCCAAACTCAGAATTTTATTCATGAATTAAATCAGGTTGAAAATTGCTGTTCACACCATGATTTTTTTTAACCCGGGTTAATTTTGTTGTTTTTTTTATTTTTTTGTTAATTTTCTATATAAAAATTAGTGAATAAAATTAAATCAAAAATAATTAAAAAATTATATAAAAAAATTCTATGAGTGAATTAATTAATTTAAAATTAAAATTCGAAAAATAAAAATTACAAAAAAAAAATATTTTATTTTTAAGTTTTTTTTTAGCCATTTTGTTTTTTCTTTTTTTTAATTATTCAACCGATAATTTTTTGACGTAATCGTAACATATCAGGACATATTCATTTAATTTATCAGGTGAACCTGATTTAACACACATTTAACTCAACTTTAAAACAACTAAATTTTTTGTATGATAAACCTCCTTTAACTCAACAACTATTTATAACCATTTGCGAAACCTTATATAAACCCGAACTTTGGCCTATTAGGTATTTTTTATTAGAATGCATTTCCACAATAGTGCTTCACCCTTAAAAAAATTTAAAAATTTCAAATTCTGAATTTCAAATTCCTAATGTATTTTGTTAGTGTAATTTAATGTCAAAAAAAAGTTTTCGGGTGGACACTTTTTTTCACTTTTTTTCATAAATTTCAAATATTAATAACAAAGCTGCCAGAGTAGGATTTTCTTTCCCTAAATTTAGAGAATTTTATTATACTGGGGAAAAATTATGAACAAAAAATTATTGTGCAAAAAAAATCTCAGGAATTTTGCGGAATTTTTTTCATCTGGCATGTCTTTTTTTTTTGATTTGACAATTAGAATGACAGAACTTGAATTTAAAATTTTTTTTTGTTGTTCTTAATTTCAAATACACGCTCTGAGGCGTGTATTTGAAATTCACAACAACAAAAAAAAATTTGAAATTTTACACTAACAAAATACATTAGGAATTTGAAATTCAGAATTTGAAATTTTTAAATTTTTTTAAGGGTGAAGCACTAATAATAATTACAGAACATACGAATAAATTTTAACTTGGCCAAAAAAACACAAGTTGAATAAACTTCAACTCGTCTATTTCATACTTTAACGAAACAAGTGAACTTGAAATTTATGTATGAATAGTACAAGATTATTTTGTAATCGAATTTATTTTCGAATTCTACGATTATTTAAAATTCATTTTTTTTTTATACATTTTTATTATATTCGAATATCAAACGAATATTTTGCATTTTTTCCCTTCAGAAAAAAAACTAATTGTTTTTTTTTTTTGTAGCGGAATTGGGAAAAAAATAGAGTGCAAAAATTATTATTTCAAATTTTAATAAGAATTAAAAGTAATAATAATGAAATGAATTTTAATTAAAAAATTTTAACAAAAAAAAGAAAACACTAAAATTTAAAACTTTAAAATTATCATAAAATTTTTTTTTTTTTTGCGAATGTTCGGTACGCACTACTGCGAACTAGTTTTTTTTTTCGTTCGCGAACGCAAGCAAAGCCAAAGCTAACAAAAAAAAAGGAATATAAAAAAAAAATTAGGAAAAATTTACGAACCAAAATTTAGTTAGAAAAAAAAAACAAATTTAAAACCAAAAACATTTAAATTTTTTTTTTGGTTTTTTTTAAATTTAATTTAATTAAATAATAAAAAAAAAAAAATTATGGCAGAAGGAGAAGACAACAGAGTTTACGGCTATTTGCCAGATAACAATCAAGAAGTTTATGTAAGATATTTTTTTTCTTCTTTTTTAATCTTTAATAAATATAGGGAGGAATTAAAAAAAAAATCTAAAAAAAGAAAACCAAAATAAAATTGGTTCGAATAAACTTGAAACTTTCACACGTACAACAATGTGAAAATTGAAAAGGAATGCTCCAGCTGTGTGACGTTATCGTTCTGGGTATCTAGTTATTCTGGTTATTTACCTAACAATCTACATAATTATCATTTTACAACATTTTTCTCGTTATTTCTTAAAAAACATTTTAATCTAAAATAGATGTAAGCATTATCCTCTTTCAAAACAGCATTACCAGTCCACATTATCTCGTATAAAAGATCAAATTATATTTGACGGCTCCAATATTATATCTAGCTAGGTACATTGGTACCTCCCGAAACTAATTTCGATTTCGATAGAGGTTATCATATTAACCCTTAGATTATAAATCCTGGGATTGAGTGAAAAAATTACCTGTACGGTGTGGTGGAATTAATTAGAATAATATTTATATAGGGTAGAATATCCAATTTGAGCCACATAACTCCAGCATTTTCGTTATCGTTTTAGTCCAGGTAGGTAGTTATTTTAGTTACATATTTACATATTTATATATCACTTCACTTTCGTATATACCTACTTGTTTATTGAAAACATCATTTTAATGTAAGATGTAAGCATTATCTATGCGTACTACTTCATCTCCCATAAAACACTGAATTATAATTGCAGGCGCCAATACCTACCATCCACCTACCTATATTAATTACGATTTGGGTAATTATTTTAACCCTTTGATTATAAATCCTGGAAATATGGGAAGGATCTATCTGTGTGGAAATAATCAGAATAATATTAATATGTAGGCACCTAATAGGTATTTTTTTTTCATTTTTTCCCTTTTTTTAATTTATTAAATATAATTAAATTTTCATCAAAGTGTGAAAATTATCGACTGAAAAAATAAAAGCAGTTAATTTAATTTTTTTTTTTATAATAAAAATCAATAATCATGTTATGAATTATTCATTATGATTTTTTGCCATTTTTTAATTCTAAGTACCTACCTAGGTATATTTTTATTTTTATTTTGTTTATTATATAGAAGTAGGTAGGTGTACATACATATGTACATATTTATACCTAATTTCGAATCTTCCAAAAATTAATGGAATCGAAATTTCACCATTCAGAACACAACTTTTTATTTCCTCGATTTTTAATGGAATTCTTCATTTTTTTTTTTATTTCATTATTAAAAGATTGCGTCATCATAATTTTGGACAGAATTTTTTTTCTGGTGGTGTTACTAGTCTTTAAAATATATTTTTATTTATTTTTTTATTTTTATGTTTTTTTTTTGTTTATACTTAATTAATTTGGTAGATAGGTATTTAGTTTTGTGTTTCGTTGCGCTTGAACCTACCTATATATAAAAAAAAAATAATTTAAAGACATGATGGCTTTTAATAAAATTATACCTAAGTACTTTAATTTTTTTTTTTTTTTATTCCAGACACAATTTTATTGACTCTTTGCTGTATCTACTTTCTATTCATATTGATTAACACAGTCCTTTACTTTGAATTTATTATTACGTCATATCTTTTTGATATAACTGAATTAAGTACATACATAACTATAGTATGTACAATTAAAACAGTTAAAATCAAGAGTGGTTACTGATTGATTACAGGATGAATGTGGCTATGTTTAACATTTATTATAACATATATATTAGGTATGCGCTATGTCAGATCAATTAAATCAAGAGTGACCGTAATATTACGGCAGAATGGAAGAGTTTTGACAAAATTTGTGCTTAATGTAGATGTGATCATTTTTAATCAGACAATGTGCATTTTGTTATGTTATAATGTACATTTTTAAATTGTCGGAAACTAAGAAAACTCTCAAAAAATTTTTAGCTTATTGATATAAATTTAAGTAATACGACTGTTTAACCTGTAGCAATGCTAATAAAATACCTAATAAGGATAATTGGTATTTTAGAAAATTTTCAATTCCAAAATATTATGATCCGTCACTTTAATTTTCATTTTATTTTAATTGTAAATTATATTTTATTTACCTACCTTACATTATTTATATATACATTTTTTTTTTTTTTAAATTATTATTATTACTTTTTAGAAAATTTTTATACAATTCGATATGTAGGCGTTGAAAAGGTAAAATATTCTAAATTGGAAATATTAAAAAGAATACTTACCTACAATAAATTTTTTTTGTTAACTTGTCATTATGACAAGAAATAAATATACCTCTATATAATTGTTATTGGAAGGATAATTAAGTATATTTACTCAAACATATACTTTTAATCCTTTATTGACTTTATTGTACGAATAAGACAAAGAATTATGTTTTCAAAAATTAATCACAAAAAAAAAAAAATCTTTTATTTACATACAATAGTTATTATTTACAATATTTATTTTGCTTAGATATTTCTGTGTATTTTACTTACTTATTTTAAATTATTTATAATTTTTGACATTTTATTAACTGTATAGATAAGAATTAGTAGTATTCCCGGGTGTAAGAAAGAAAAAAAATGTGAAGAAAATCTAGTAGTAACTATACTTAATAATGACGTCGATCATTTTTGTATTTTGATGCGAAAAGCTGGCTCCAAATTAGAAAGTATTTTTAGTATTTTTTGGTTTGTTTATAACGTTAAAAATTAGTTATAAAGAGAGCCCACTTTTTTTTAAGTTTAAGTGATCGCACCTATGAATATTTAAGGGTTCTACATCGTTCTTTGTAACCATTTTTGCACTTTAGCAAATTAATGATATTTGTTTGAAAATTATTCTCGTATTTTATATACGTATTTTTCAAGTTTTTAATTTTTTCTTTTGCTTTAAGATATTGTATATTTCTTTAAGATATAGGTATATATTTCTTATAATAATAATATTCTAATGAAATATACTTTTCCGCGAAATTATGTAGATGTAGAGGTACATAACATTATAGTATTTTTTTTTTGTTATTATTGTAAATATTATGCAAGTCTTTCGATTTATTTTCTGTTGTTTATTTCTATAATTTTTTTTTTTTTTGTAGATTAAGGAATAATTTAAATTCCATGTCGCCATAGCTGGGTATGTAAACAGATTTATGAATTTTCATTTTCAAAAGGTTTTTACTTTGTATAAAATAAGATTTAAAAGAGATTTTCATTTCAAAAAAATAAAAAAAAATATCTGCAATTCTTTAATTGTACATTCAATATTTTGCTGTTTTCATATAATTCATGTAATTAAAATATGAATTATTTAATCGATGACCTTAAAAAATTTACCACGATAATATGTAAAAATGTTATTTTTACCCTTTACTCTTCGATGTATAGGTAATATATAAAAACGTATTAATTTAATGGATTGAAAATTTAATTTATTTTTGAAAAAAAAAAAAAAAAGAAAAGAAAAACATGATTTTTTCTTTCATTTAAAATTAATGAACCCAATGTTTATAATAAAAACATTTTTGTTTACAAATAATGTTTTTAATGGTTCAATATGTAACTTAAATAAATAACATAACATTATATTTATTGAATTTTTTTTTTTTTATCATTAAACGTTTTAATTTTTTTTATATATTATTATAGTTCATTTATTTATTTATTTTTTTTTCTTTTCAGTTTGATGAAGGTATTAGTCAAATACGTATTAAGGTTGTAGCTGGTAATTCTTTAGCCAAAAAGGATATTTTCGGTGCAAGGTAAAATATAGATTATTATTTTTTTTATGTTTAATTAATTTTGTAATATAATTATTGTTATATTTTATTTAAGTGATCCATATGTTAGAATTGATTTAAATACAATTGTTGGTGATATTAATATTGATTCTGTATTAACAAAAACTAAAAAGAAGGTAAATAAAAAGTTTTGTTCAATAGACACTAGGTATATAACGATAATGTTTTTTTTTTTTTTTTTTCCTTTTTAGACATTGAATCCAACTTGGAATGAAGAGTTCACATTTAGGGTAATGAATATTCTATATAAGAAGAATAATAATAAATACATTGTCTTCCATCTCAATATAAAACTAAGTTACATTATATTTTATAAGAAGAATTTACGTTTTTTTCATTCATAAATTATTAGTTCAAGTTTTTTATGTATATAAAATAGCAATTGGTTCGGAGTATACCTCTTTTAAGTTATTGATCAAATTTTGAAAAAATTAAGTAGACATAGGTTTTGAGACTGAATCAATCTCATCAGAATTTTTATTACAATTTCTTACAATTGTTAACTAAGTACTATTTAATTTTTTTTTTTTTTGTTTATCGTACTATAAAATTATTATCATTAATTTGTAACAGACAATACAATTAGTTTTATAATCTGAATACATTTTTTTATGGAAATTATAATGTACGTACTAAATTATAAATTTAATATGTCCTGAGTTTTCGAGTGAAATAACATTTATGTTATCGTAATTAATATTGTATAATAATTTTTAAGAATAGTGGTTTACCTATTTTTCTTCTTCTATTGAGTATATGTATATTGAAATTGAATTATTTTTTATATACTGGTTTGTTTTCATGATCCAAATTTTATGTTACAGGTTAAACCAAATGAACATAAATTAGTCTTTCAAGTATTTGATGAAAATCGTTTAACACGTGATGATTTTCTTGGTATGGTTGAATTAACATTAATTAATTTACCAAAAGAACAAGAAGGTCGTGTTATTCCAACTAAAAGCTATCCATTAAGGCCTAGAAGGTCAGTAGGGTATGTTTATGATTTTATTTTAAATTTCTTTAATTTTTTGTTTATTACTTTAATTTCAGTTTAAGTTCTAATTTTTAGGTTTGTAATTTATAATTGTTTATTTTTTTTTGTGTTGTTTTTCTTTTTATTTTTAAATTATTATTCGCTTTGCGAAACTGAATTATTGACCTGCGGGTAAAAAATGAGAAACTGAATATGTGTATTTAAACCATCCTTCCTATGATTTAATTTAATTTCGCAAAGTGGAATCTTAAAATTTAACTCTTAATTTATTTTCTTTTAACCAAAGTTTTAATAAATGAACTATTGTACTTAAAAATTTTTTTTTTAATTAAAATTTTAGTGCAAAATCTAGAATCAAGGGAACTCTTGAAATATATCATGCATATATTAGGGATTTGGATTCACCTGCTGGTAATACCAATGAAAACGATTGGGAGAATATTGAAACTCTATCTATGGTTTCAAACGCTGCAGTAAGTTATTTATATTTATGTAAATTGTTAATTATATATTAATTTATATTTTTTTTAAATTCAAGAGTACGTTTGGTTCAAGTACTACAATTGAGCCTTTGCCAGCTGGTTGGGAAGAAAGACAAGATGCAAATGGCAGAACATACTACTTGAATCATATACAAAGAACTACCCAATGGGAAAGACCATCATTGTAAGTATAAATACCGTATTAGGATACAAAAAAAAAGTCTGTTAACTCTAAGGCACATCATTTTTCTGGAGAGTTATTATGAACTACCAACGATTGTTTTGATACAATAAAAATTATATTTTTTCTGTTTCATGTTCTTAATATTCGCAATTCAGTGCCATTAACTTAACTAAAATTAACCTAAATTAAAATAAAATATAACTGAACAACAATATAAACCGAAATGATATTAAATAGTGAAGGGTTGGGTATTATTGAATATACATTTAATAAAATATGTTTTGCCTTAAAAAATGTAACAGATAATATAAGTAAAAAATAAATTTTTATTTTTAGGGCTGATACAGCTACATCTAATGTTGAAGCAGTAGCAGAGAATTTCCAAAGACGTTTCCACATTAGTGTTGATGATTCGGAAGCACAAAGAAATCAGGTGGGTATTGTAAAAAAAAATGTTGAGGGTGCATGTCGTTATGTTTTATTTGCATGCTTTTAAGATAATTATTTAAAAAAAAAAAATTTGTTTTAAAATAAATTAACATTTTTTCTTAATTTTTTTTAAATTAACAAACTTTTTTTTCTCCTAAACTTTTTCTAAAATGCATGCATTAAAAATGTCTATTATTTCAAAATTGAATATAATTAAGGAGATGTCATTAAGTTCAGACGAGGGTACACGGGATAGTGCTATTCTATCTAGACAAAATTCAGCTCAAACTGCATCTGATGGTGGAGAATATAGTGATGATGAAGAAGATGAAGATGAAGAAAATGATTGTGTTAATATCAATTTTTATTTTAAATTACAAATTTCATATCCATTTTCAATTGATTGTAGTTTGGTGTTTTAATTTAAAAAAAAAAAAAAACCAATACATAGATGTATGTTTTTATCACATATTTCAGCAGTGGATTTACATTTTCACCGTCCTTAAACAAATGTAAAAACTATCAATAATCGGCAATGACAAAAATGATTTGTGTTAGAATTAGAAATTTATCCACAGTTAATTTAGTTTTGTTTTGCACTACAATTTAGAAAATGATTTGGAAATTATTTTTTATCATCTTATTTGTTCAAAAATTTAAGATGTCAAACGTTTTTTGTAAATCCAGCGCTGATTTAGTCATTGTTTTGTAATCAGAGCAGTTATTGTGCGTTTTTGCTTCCTTTTTAAAATTTCAAATGCTACTTTTACTACTCCATTAAACAATATTAATATTACAGTAGATATTTTTTTTTGGTAGTCGGAGAACTATCATTTCAATTCACTTCTAAGCAAGGAAATTTAAATTTATAGATGTCTGAATTAGCATCTCTGAACATTGACGTCTAATATAGTCCCTTTCGATGAATTAACCGTAATGAAGTATCAGCTAAAGAAAGTTGATCTCTGATTCATGTTGAAAACTAATATTGGGACTCTGTTTTTCATTATGCATTTTTATTCAAATAACAAAACTTAATTATATAAAATTAATTTTAAGGGCAATATTAGTGTTTTCATTTTATTTTTCTTTAATATATTGCTTTTATTTATAAATTTTATTATTGTTAATATATTTTGCGACAAAGAAACATCATATTATTAACTAGTTTTCAAAAATTATTGAATAAAGTAATTTTTAATGAAAATTATATGATGTTTAATCAGAATAAGCTTTAATTGTAATTTCAATTATTATTTCTGTTCTTTTTTTATTATATTGTTTTTATTGAAACTAAAGATAAAAATTGATATTCATTTTGATGAGAAGAAGAAGAAAAGCGATGTATGTATAGACGATTTTCACATAGGATTTTATTAAATTCACGGAGAGGTCTTCAAATGTTTTTTTCTTTCAACCCAATCGAAAGTAGCTTAAAAACTATGGGTACAATACATTTTTTGTTTCCCGAAATTCGGTCTCGATCCGCAGCTACAGCCACTTAAAGTACCAAAAACAGTAATTTTTTGCTCCCATTTCCCACCTTAATAGGCAATACAGATTTGATTTCACCGGTCTTGGTTTTAAATAAAAGGTCTCGCAAAAATTAAAATAATAAATATAAATATCGAAAAAGAATCGAAACAAATTTTTTTTAAAATAAATTCAGCCCATTGTGAATTGCTTTCGTAACCGAAGATCATTGTTCAATCACAAGTTATCAATGAACAAATTAAACGCAAAGTAGATTTGGATTTTATTATGAATTACCTCGATTGTGAAAATCTTACAAAATCATATTTTCCATTTGAGTGAAACTAAAAATATAATAATTTAAAACGAAAATCAATTTTTATTTTTTTCTTTCTATAAACTATTTGTAGTTAAGCCTTTTTTTTTTTTTTCAAATTTTATTTATAACATTTTCTAATGAAATTTTAATAAAACGATTTTTTTTTTTTCTTCTTACTTTTATTTTAAATGGAATGTGTTCGATTGGATAATTATGTTTTTTGTGATTAAATTTCAAAATATTAACATAACAAAAAAAAAAAAAAAAAACTTCCAAACCAAAGAATGAAAATGAGAACGATGATCAAGCTGATAGTGGTAATAGGTCTGAAGAAAATTCAACAGCTTCAACTAGGAGGAATTCAGCAGATAATGAAGTAAATAAAATATATTTTTTTTTTTTTATTACGATTCTGACAATTTTATTTTATAATTGTTTAATAATTGACATGCACGATTTTTTAAAATATTCTGGTCCCAAAATTTATTCACAACTAGTTAAAATTAAAAAAAAAAAAAAAAAATTTTTTTTGACCAAATTTTCGATTGCAGCAGCATCCTAAACGTTGGCTACATATTTTGTGAGAACAAATAAAAAAAATAAAATTCGAAGCTATTCAAAACAATTTTTTCAAGTTTTTTGTGGTCTCAATTAATAAAATAATTTTTATTTTTATTTTTTTTTTTTTTTCAATTCATTTTGATTTCTATAGTTATTGAATCCTAATAATGTTATCTATCTTGGATTAGAATTTGAATTACATCAGAAGACCACAAATGAAGGCATGGGAAAAATTATCAAAAATTTTTTACTTTATAAATTTAGGAGCGTTAAAATCTTGAAAAAAAAAAGAACACAAATTCAATAATTTTTAGAATTGACTGAATTTTTTATTTTCTATTATTTTCATAAATTTAAAAATTTTATATATTTTTTATTTTATAGGAAGAAGAAGTTCCAGAAGATGGTTTACCTGCAGGATGGTCAATGCAAGTGGCTCCAAATGGTAGAACATTTTTCATTGATCATCGCAATAGAAAAACAACCTGGATAGATCCTAGATCAGGTTTAGCTTCAAAAATGCCAAATCAAGCTACCAGGCGTGTTGAAGATGATTTGGGCCCATTACCAGAAGGATGGGAGGAACGTGTCCATAGTGATGGTCGTGTATTCTTTATAGATCATAGTAAGTTATATTTTTACGTCATAATGTTTCTATTAATATATTTATAATTAAAAAAACAAATCCATAAATTTTATTTTAGATACACGAACAACTCAATGGGAAGACCCTAGGCTATCTAATCCTCAAATAGCTGGTCAAGCAGTTCCATATTCAAGAGATTATAAACAAAAATATGAATATTTCAAGAGTCAAATTAGAAAACCGGTAAGGTCCAGAATGATTACGGTAATGCTAAATTTTTTTTCTAGAATTATGATTCAGGGCAGAAAAAATATTCTCATTTAAAATAGTTTGAAACCAATTATAATAAGATTTTTTTTTTTTCAATACTTCAATTCAAATCTATTCTATAGATTTATAGAATATACTTTTTTCATAAAACTTCCATGCAAAGTAAAAACATATTTTTATTAAATTTAATTTTATTTTTTTTATTTTTTAAGACAAATGTACCCAATAAATTCGAAATTAGGGTTCGAAGAACATCAATTTTAGAA
Source organism: Hybos culiciformis (assembly GCA_964007475.1). Taxonomy (NCBI): domain Eukaryota; kingdom Metazoa; phylum Arthropoda; class Insecta; order Diptera; family Hybotidae; genus Hybos; species Hybos culiciformis. Next base: position 9,241,020 of record OZ023274.1, on the reverse strand, counting down.
GACTCATATAGAATTATAAATTCTGTAACTAAAACAGATCTTTTAAAAACTAAATTATGGGTAGAATTTGAAGGAGAAACTGGTTTAGGTAAGTTTTGTTAAAATTGAAAATTATGATAAGATGTTAATATCTAAATTATTTTTTATTTTTAGATTATGGTGGCCTTGCTAGAGAATGGTTTTTCCTATTGTCCAAAGAAATGTTCAATCCTTATTACGGTTTATATGAATATTCAGCAATGGATAATTACACTTTACAAATAAATCCAACAAGTGGTCTGTGCAATGAGGAGCATTTAAGTTATTTTAAGTAAGAAGAGTAATCATATATTTATTTTATAATAATTATTTTTAATTTTTTGATTCTGATTTTCAGATTTATCGGTCGTATAGCTGGTATGGCTGTTTATCATGGGAAATTACTTGATGGTAAAAATTATTTATTTATTAGAATTAGAAATGAATTTAGTATGTTACGTAAGAAAAGTTTTAATAACACGATATTTATTATTTTTTAGCATTTTTCATTCGTCCTTTCTACAAAATGATGTTACAAAAAACTATTGATTTAAAAGATATGGAATCAGTAGACACAGAATACTATAATTCATTATTATACATAAAAGAAAATGATCCAAGCGAATTAGAATTAACATTTTGTGTTGACGAAGAAACTTTTGGTCATACATCACAACGTGAATTGAAACCAAATGGAGCTAATATAGATGTAACAAATGATAATAAAGATGAATATATTAAGTAAATAAAAAAATATTTTTCTTTTTTATATATTAATTATAATATTTGTTAAATTTTTTAGGCTAGTCATTGAATGGCGGTTTGTGGCCCGAGTTAAAGAACAAATGACAGCATTTTTAGATGGATTTGGATCAATCATACCCTTAACTCTTTTAAAAATCTTTGATGAGAATGAACTAGAATTATTAATGTGTGGTATTCAAAATATCGATGTGAAAGATTGGCGCGATAACACATTATACAAAGGAGATTATCATAAAAATCATATAATTATTCAATGGTTTTGGAGGGTAAGTGATTTCAATGCTACTTAAATTTTTGGTATTCCAAGGAAATTGTTAAATTTTTTTAATTTCAATTTATTTATTTGTAGGCTGTTTTATCATTCTCTAATGAAATGCGTTCTCGATTACTCCAATTTGTTACTGGAACATCTCGTGTTCCCATGAATGGTTTTAAGGAATTGTACGGATCAAATGGTCCACAAATGTTTACCATAGAAAAATGGGGCACACCTGATAATTTTCCCCGTGCTCACACTTGGTAATTATATAAATAATTTTTTTTTTTTTAAGAATTTAATGTTTTTAACTATTGCTATCCTTTTAGTTTTAATAGACTAGATTTACCACCATATGAAGGTTATTTACAGCTTAAAGATAAATTAATTAAAGCAATTGAAGGAAGTCAAGGTTTTGCTGGTGTTGATTAAAAATTTTATATTAAATTTTATATTAAATTTTAAACAATTTGTGCTTGGTAACTTTTAAAAATATTTAACAAAAAAAAAAAAAAATTATAAGCATTAAAGGAACAATTTTTTAAGATTAAACATTTATGTATTTAAAAAACAATTTGTAAATCTAAAATAAGGAAGAAAAAATATCCTCGAACAATCCAATATTGTGTTCAAACCATAATTAAATCAAAAATTCGAAAAATAAAAATAAAACAATGATTCCTTTATTATTAAAGTTTGTGAATACTTATTCCAAATAACTATTTTTTTAATGCTGCTTAAAAACCTTATTTTTTTATTTTTATTTTTTGGAATTGTTGATAAGACTAAATCGTTGGTTTGTGATGAAAGTACTTTCTTTTCACAAATGAAGGTGTTAGCCTTAGTTTTAAAAATATTGCGAAGCTGTAATATTTTTAAATATTGAAAAATCTAATAAAATAGTTTTTTCGATTCAATTAAATTTATAACATGGTTTATCGAGAATTTTTTTCTTCTAATCTCTTATGACCCGAAAGCATTTTCAATCTTTTTAGCTTAATTAAAATATTTCAATAGATCAAAAATTTAATAAAAGTAATTTAATTTCAAATTAAGACATTGCTAATTAAGGAGGATTATTAAAAACAAAAGGTATTTCATTCGCTCTTAACAAAATTTCTCAAAATTTCTATCTAAAAGTTTATAAAAGTTAAGAAATTTCAGGAAAAGAATTAAAAATTATTAAATTTTTGTAATTTGTTAGCACAAAACCTATTTTTGGCTTGCGATAAACTAATCAAAAGTCGTGCCTTACGCGATTGTTTTTTTTTTTTAAACAAAGTCACTTCCATCATGTTCCCCACGAGGAGCAATTTGAATGGAGTGATAACAATATAAACAAAATCTTAAATAAATATTAAAATTTAAATTGAAATATTTTAAATTTCAATAAGTTTTTATTAATTGTTAATATTTTTCAATCATATTAAATTGATTTTGATGTCTCCAACATTGAATTTTTTTTTCTGCCAAAGAATGTGTGGACGAAATATGTTCTGACATTTTTCAGTTCTTGGTTTTTTGTTTTAAATTAAATAAAAAAAATTAGAAGAGAATAATACTGAAAGTCGAAAAATGTTAGAATGTTTTTGTGAATAAATTTATTATTCAAAAAGTCACTGAAAGCTTTTAAATTGTTTTTTTTTTTATGGAAACATGATTATACTTGTGGATAAACAACTAACATAATTATTAAGCTAGTTGCAAGCACATAATTATTTTCTAAATTTGAATTATGTGAGTGTAGTGGTTAATTATGTGAATAAGCTATTGAAAGGCATTTTTTTAATTTTTAACTTTTACTACCTCTAAATACCATTTTATTGTAGAGCAAATTAAAAATAAAAAAGAAAAAATTCCTAATTATCACTCCGAATTGTAATGTTTATGTTAAAGATAGGTTATAATATGCAAAAAAAAAATCCATTATAAATATATATATTTATTAATGTAAGGTTGTCTCATTTTAGTACTTTTTATGTTAATTATTATCATTATGTAATACATTTTATGCTTATTATTATTATTATATTATTATTTTAAATTTGGAATTTCTCTTTATTAAATTTTTTTTATTTCTGTGCATTAAATTATTACTAATTTAACTGCGATAAGACCTTTTGTTATCTGTACTGAATAAAAAAAAAAGTTAAATTAAAATTAATTCATCAGCTATAACTTTAATTCTTAGAGCTTCAATTCTGAATTATTAAAAAATATTGCAATGTCTTTCTCGCTTTCACAAATTTTCTGTTAAATCAGAATTTAGTTCAACATAAAAGTATTTATAAATAAAAATAATATTTATACTGATTAAAACTCAAATCGCGCTAAATATAAGATACCAAAAGCAAATTGTAAATATTTCAAAAAAAATTCCCAGTAGTATTTTGGTAATAGTAAGACATTTTTATGTAATGAAGGCCGATTTCCATTAAGAAAATTTACTGGCAATAAATTTTTTTTTTTTAGATTTTATAGTGCAACAAAACTGCCAGTTATCAAAACTTAATTCATATTTCTGGCATACAAAATTAAATTTTGATGTGTTTTATTTTATTAAATAAAATGAATTTACAAAAAAAAACTGCTTTCAATTTTTTTACATTAAAAATTTTAAGTTACTCATTTTAAAAGAAATTAAAAAAAATATATATTTTTTTAAATAAATTTTGATTCAGGTTTCAGTTTTCATTTCTTTAGACTTTTGCCTGTTGGCAACTTTTTTTTATTCATTACAATAAAATAATAAAATCATTTCCATGGTTACCAAAATTACTGCCAATATTTTTTATAGGATATCCCCAGTATTATAGCAGTATTATGGCAGTATTTTCTTTTTATTTTTTTTTTAAATAGTCACATTATTAATGAATCTTCATCCAAAATATAGTTTATTTGAATTAGTCCCAGTAAAAAAAATTTAAAGCCAGTAAATTTTCTTAACGGAAATCATCCTTCAGGTGAAATATTGAGTTTAATTCCAAATTTAAAAATAATGAAGTTTAATCAAGTATTTGTATATAGGTAGTATTTCTATATTTTTGTTTACAAGCAAAATTTGAAATTTTTATTTTTTAATTATTTGCAATTCTTTTTATTTTACATTGAGCTTTTTATTTATTTTTTTTTTTTAATATTAAAAAAAAAAATGTATTTAAAATACAACAAATTTATAAAAAAAATTAATATTTTTTAACTTTAAAAATTTATGATTTAGTAATGTATTCAAAATATTTTTTTTAAATATATAAAATTTATTTAATATATACAGCAGAATTTTAATAAATATTTAAAATAAAATCTTTTAAATGTTACAAATAAATAAAAATAAAATAAAATTATAAATATATATTTTTTCAATGAATAAAAATAAATTTAAAATCAAATTTTAAATCACCATTAAAATTATTATTGATATTAATAAATAAAAAAAAAAAAAAATAAGAAAATTTATTTACTTTTTTAAAAAAATGTTTGATCCTGCTGCTGGCTGAAAATTATTATTACAAATATTAACGATTTTCGCTAAAAACAGAAATTTGAAATAAAATACTTATTGAAAAATACAAATACCTACACATCATCACGACGTATAATGATGTAATGATGATGATTTTTTCTTTGATGAAATACGCTTCGTCACAAAAAAATTTATAATGCAGAAATTAAAAAAAAATGGAAAAATGGACGGAAACAATACTGAAAATATTTAATCGCATACTCTAGTAGTCTAGTCCAGCGTTTCTTAGACTGGGGTCGTTAGATTTTTTCATGGAGTCGCGAGTAATTCCCAATTTAAAACAACTTTCTATATAATATATGTGTCTTAAATTAACAAACTTGGCAAGGTTTTTGAACGTATTTTTCAAGGTTTTAGAATTAGATGATTTTTTAAAACCTGAAAATTTTTGGTTGTCAATTAAAAACAGTATCTATCTTTGTCTGAAATGGCAGTTCAAATTGTTTTGCCATTTTCCACCACATATTTGTGTGAAAATGCATTTCATGCTTATTATATATTAAATCAAAATATCGCTCTCAATTGCGCAATATTGAAAATATATTGAGACCAGCGCTTTCGGAAATCGAGCCACAATTAACATTACTTTGCTCTAAAAAGCAAGCGCAGCGCACCCATCACATTCAAAAATATTTTAATGTTTTATTTAATTTAAATACTAAATAATATAACAAGAAGAGGATATTAATCTTTATTTTTTGTTAATTTTGTTATAACTAGAAAATGTTTATTTTATTTAAAATTTTGGGTCCCAATACAGAAAAGTGTAAGAACCGCTGACTCTAGTCTATTTGGAGAAGCTAATTTGTTTCCATCAAACATTGCTTTAAACATTTTTTGAAAATTAATTGGCGTTATTAAAAAAATGTTATTACTAGATTTCCTAACCTATTTAATGATGAATTATTTTTTAATAAATTTTAAAGATTAATTTTCATATAATTTGTTTGATTGAAATTAAAAAATGTAATTTTTTTGTGTACATAGTATAATTCAAAACATTCAAAGCATTTCGAAGACATCATTTTCGGAGACATCATACACATTTTGATTTAACAAAATTTCTACTTTTTTTTTTAATTTTATATTTTTCTTGAGACAACATTTTTGGGCTCATAAAAGTTCTTTTTTAATTATTTCCAAATGGTGAATTTACTTACGATGTAGATAACTTTGAATTTTGTTACAACGGTTTTCTACTAATTTTGGTATTGTCAAAGACGATATTTTACTTTAATTTTTTTTTGAATCAGTTTCAATTAAATACCGTTTTTTATGCATGGGTACATAATTCTAAAATACCAATTTAAGAACCTTAGCAGTTGAAATGAAAAAGGTATATCTACGAAAGTTTTCAAAATTTTTGTCCTGATATCAAATGAACTTTTGAACAAATATTTTTATTTAATTTGGCAAGCCATGTATGTTGTTATGGAATAGTCATGTATGTTGTTATGGAATAGTAATCATAATTGTGCGATAAAATTGCCAGAGCTTACACTTAATTTTAAAACTGATCACTGAACTTTAATTAAGTTGATAAAATAACATTAATAAGTTCTGAATAATTAGAACGCGTACTTTAGATAGATTACGCAACGCAACTTTATATTTCTGATATTACAACATTAAAATTATTCGTATCAGATATTTCATATAAATTAAATAATTTTTCTTTTTTGATGAAATCATAATAATTAAATCACAATTTATGCGTATCTTCTTTTTTTACTTTTAAAAATTCTCTAGTGTAACACTTGAAATTAATTGAGATTATTTTATTATATCGATAATGCACTCATATTTTGTATAAATACACTGATTTTTCAAGTTTCGTTATACACAGTTCTTAGAAAATTATTAGTAATGAAATTAATAATAATTTTTGCCAACATATTGTCTTTGACATTTGCTGCAATTCCATTCTATAATTCCGTACTAAATAATCGTATTGTTAATGGCAGAGCAGCTGAGCCCCATCAATTCCCACATCAAGTTGGGATGTTTTTAAGACATCCTGGAAATAATATTTCATTTTGTGGTGGATCACTGATATCTGATCAATGGATTCTCACTGCAGCTCATTGTACGGAAAGGTTAAAATTTTATTTTATTTTTAATTTATTTTCATAAGAGGAGAAATTAAGAAAATTTCTTGACTCTAATTAATACGTCTTTTTTTGGTGTATCTCAAAAACTTCGAATGAAATACAGTTCCGAGAAAATTTTTTGTGGGGTCGCCGATGCGAAAATTTTAATGTTCAAAATTAAAATTTCAAAAAGATGAAGATCTCTATTTCAGTTTAAATTGACTAATTCATATAAATTTTAATGTTCCTTAAGCATACTGTCAAAAATTGGTTTCGCCTTAATGTCTATGACTATAGTACTCGTAAGATTATAAAATAACTTTTAGTACCGAACCGACTGATATAATATTTTTCTAATATAATATTATTTTTTCCTTAAGTAATAATTTCATTTAACGAATTCAAAATAAATTGAAACGACAAACAGTATTTTAATAGTTTTCTGCCTATTGTCTACTTGTATTTGTATCTTTAATATGTTTCGCTTTCACAGTGTATTGGAAGCATTTATATTTTTGGGAGCACATAATATAACCAGCAAACATGAGAATAATACAAAATTTATAATACCAAGAGATAAAATTATAAACCATTGGCAATATAAATTGAGTAAACCAGAAAATGATATTGCTTTGCTTAAATTACCAAAAAGAATTGTTTTTAATGGTAAGTTTTCAAATAAGATCTCTCCAGCCAGATATTCAATTATGACTACAATATTTGTCTTGTAGATGTAATTCAAAAAATTGATTTACCAACATTGGCACAAGTAAATGAAACTTTTGAGGGCGTTTAAGTAATTTCTTCTGGATGGGGTAAAACTAGTGATAAATTGAAAGATGTATCACCAATTTTACGCTATGAAGAGTTTCCCGTTATAACTGAAAAGCTTTGTCAAAATCGTTATCCTTTTCTAATTATTAAAAAGAGTCAAATTTGTATAAGTGGGTTTGGTGGGAAATCTCCATGTAGAGGCGATTCAGGTGGTCCACTTGTTTATACCAATCGAAATGGTAATAAAACATTAATTGGTATAACATCATTTGGCGATAAACGGGGTTGTGAACTTGGTTATCCAGGTGTATTTACAAGAGTTACGTCGTTTTTAAATTGGATTTCAACAAATACTGGAATTAAAATAAATAATTAATAATTATGCTAAATAATATTATTTTGATTTAATTCATTTATATATACATAAATAAATACATGTGTACCTTTTTAAAATATATATTTATTTTTTTAGACAATATAGAAAAAATAAAAAAAATCAATAGAATCTACGTTGTTTTTTTAATAAAAATTTGATACAACTTCGTACGTTCTGAAATTTAAAAACTTTAAAAATGGAAAATAATTCATTTTGAAAACTCGATTACAACTTTTCTAACTTAAAGCTCAGAAACTTTTTTTTTGTACAATCTCTATTACAAAACAAAATGTTTATGTATTTCAAATTGAACCAATAAAAAACAAAAACTTTAAACAAAAAGTATATAAATGCATATGTATGATGAATAGGCATTGACATTTTTCGTTTAAAATCAGAAAGTCTTCTTCGCTCAATTCAATAAAATAATCATACGTCAAACGTATAGGGTTGAAAATTATAAGTGCTTGGAAGCCGAGTGTTAACTAAATGTTCTATGAATTGATATTGAATTAAGGTTCTTTTTGAAAAATAGAAAATTTTGAACAGTGTTTATTAGCATGATGAGACTTTCATAAAATTTAGAATTTCCATTCCATTTGTGTAAACAGTCTGTTAATACATAATACTATGTAAATTTCATATTTTTAAGTTGAAACCAAGTTTTAAAAAAAAAAAAAATTAATTTCAAATACCTATTTAAAAACAATTTGTTATCTTTCTAATACAAAATTAATATATGTACCTATTAATCAATCTATCAATCGTTATTGGTACCTACTTGAATTGAAATTAATTTTTGATTAATTTTTTCAAAGTATAAATATGATTGAAAATTTTACGAATGGGGTAGTATTTTACAAATAATGAAATCAATGATAGTAATTTTAATCGGTGTGTTGGCTTTGACCACAGCTGAAATAGATTTTTCACCAAGGGAACACATTCCACGAATTACAAATGGACAAATTGCTAGGCCACATCAATTTCCATATCAAGTTGGAATGATAATTAATGTTGATTTTGAACAAGCATTTTGTGGTGGTTCATTGATTTCAAACGAATTCGTATTGACAGCGGCTCATTGTACAGCTCCGTAAGTGATATGTATAAAAAAAATGTATACTGTATGTATTTAAAAAGAAAATGTAGGCTGTTGCAGGGAAAGCAATCATTATTTTATGAGAGAAACCTTCGCGTCGATCGCCTACCATTAGAGCTTTAAATAATTAAAGTTATATAACTACAACGGTTTTAAGGTATTTTCTGCCAACATTTTTCGAGTAGAGAAAGAAGTTAACCAGTTTCTGTGGTATTTCAGTTCATTTATTTCTTTATAGAACTTTCTGGTGCTGGAATAAACTCAAGTTGCCTTTTTATGACAATAAAAGTATTGAATCTAAAGATCTGCATGATATTTATATACAATCAAACTTTTGTAAGGCCCTCTTGTTCATAGTTGAATATGTGTGTGTGTTGTATTTTTAGTCTCTTTTTAAATCCTTTATATTAAATTGATTTCAATATTAATGAAAATTTGATGTAATAACGATGTTTTTTGCCTCATTCTGTGCGACAAAACTAAAAAGCTCATGGTTCTCGAATGAGTTTTAGAGTTCGATCAAGAGATGAACATGCCTTTTCAGTATACATTATCAATATACGTTTGATACGAAACGCGTCGCCGTTTACTTTTTTAACACTCAATAAGCTTTTTGTAATCTCCAATAACTCTGTTCTGTATTTTTTCTAATTGTGTACATACATAATGTATAATAAAAATGAGCCTAATTAAAAAAAAAATTTTGTTTTTCAAATCTAGGGCTCATTCAGCTTTTGTATTCTTAGGAGCACACAACATACAGGAAGAGGAATCTGATGTTTTGAAGTTTTTTGTTCCAAAAACAAACTTTATAATACATTCTGGTTGGTCAGAGGAGTTAGGAATGAAAAATGATATTGCATTAATTCTGTTACCGGAGAAAGTTACATTTAATGGTAATTAAGCCTCCCTGATTTTATAAAAACCGCACAAAACATATATTACAAAATAATAATCTACATAATGAAGAAAATTTATTTTCTAATTATTTTAGAATTCATTAAGCCAATAAGTTTACCAACCTGGAGTCAAGCTAAAGAAGATTTTGTTGGCAAGGAAGTTGTGGCTTCAGGATGGGGTAAAGACAGTGATAAAGCTAAAGGTGCAACGTCTGTTTTACGTTACGCTAAATTTCCTGTAGTAGCTAAATGGCGTTGTAATATCAGATATCTCTTCCAAATTCAAGATTCCAATATTTGCACAAGTGGAAGTGGTGGAAGATCTGTATGCAGTGGTGATTCAGGTGGTCCACTAGTTTATGAGGCTGAAAACGGAACAAAAACTTTAGTGGGTATTACATCATTTGGTTTAAAATGGGGATGTGAAATCGGTTGGCCAGGTGTCTTTACTAGAGTAACATCTTATTTAGATTGGATAAGTCAACATGCCTCTATTAAAATTCGTGACAATTGATCAACTTATTGCTTTTGACTTATTATTAATAAAAATAAAGTATTTATTGTATACCCAGAAAATATCAACATTCTTTTTATTATTTTATTTTTAGCAGTTCTAGATAAAAAGATTTCTTAAGTAGATATTAAATTAAAAGCTTCGGTATATGCATTATAAAAATTTCCATCAATATGAGTCCAAGAGAGACTTTAGGGATTTTTGTATACCTAACTATTTCAGGTTTCAACAGAATTTTTTTGAAAGAAATAATTCAAAATATTTTCATGATTTTGAATTTCATTTAACACCAAAACTCTGCTTAATGTTCTTATTGTCATTTTTTTTCTGTGATTTATTAGGTCCGCACAAGAAAACAGTTTAGACTTATTAGGTCAACTTATTAGCAAAGCAGTTCTCTTGTTTTTTTTTTTCTAAAAACTAATATATTTGGACTCTTTTCGAGACTTCTGTCGTCTTTTTATGACTTTTACGAACTTTTTCAACTTGATACTTACCATTTTATTTAAACTGCATAAAATTATATGATATTATTCGTATTATTCATTCCGTTATGAGATTTGCGATTGTTAATAAATTTTCTTTACACAAACTTTTAAAGCGGTTTAAGTTACTGCCGCTGCATTTACTTGTGACTCTATAGTGATTTGAAAGATCTACAGATTCTACAGTGACACAAATTTCACGTAGTGGTTGTAAGAAATTTAAACTTACAAAAATCGTTATCGGTTTCTAATTAAAAAACAATCTAATTTGTACAAGTCGTGAAATATCCGTTTTTGAAAACGATTTAAGTGCACCACAAACATTAATATATATCGGTTGCAAAATTGACTGGGTTCTTGGTTTGTTTCTTATTTTATATTATTTATTTTATATACCATATATAAAAAAAAATAACATTTTCAATTATTTTTTTATTATTATTATAAGAATAATATATGTAAATGATGATTCAAAAATAAGCATTAATTTTGGTTTATTCAGGTATTAATTATTTTTTGAAAACATTAAATTCGACAATTTTAGATTTACGAATATTTAGTGAAAATTAATGCTTTTACGGTTCTTACTTTCAGCTGAGACTTTTTATTAATCTAAATAGATATTGTTTAAGTACCTTTAGTTTAAAAACACGCTGTGTGGGTGCATTGAAAAATTAAAACTCTTAAACAAAACTAAACTCTTAAACAAAAATAATCCTTTTCTTCACTAGAGTCAAAATAATAAAACCTCCTTAACTTATTCTACGAAATAAAGGTAGATTCAGTAATTTTTAAAATATGTAACTATTAATTAGTAACTTGAAATAAAAATAGATAATTGCGTTTAAAGACAATGTTTAGGTGTTCTAATGAGTGCATACCTAACGTAAACTGCATATATCTTTAATTTTTATATTAGAGTTGGTTTATAGGAAATTTCATTATCTATCAAATGTATAAATGTCTAAAATTGTTTTGTCAATTTATGATGATTAATTTTCTAGCTAATAATCCATCTTTTTAAGCGATCTTAAATATTTACATACTTGCACACTGAACATAATACTTTAAAAAAATAAGAAAAGCTGAATCAATTGAATTAAAATTAAAAAATAATTGTATACTATGACAAAACAATTTTATAGGACTTTTAAAGAATAAATCTTGAAATAAAGCCGTAAAAAGTTATAAAAATTATAAATAAATTCTTTGGCGCAACAAATTCTATTTCTCCATTTAATAGACTTATTAAAGTTACATATCGTTAATCGAATTAAAATTTTTGAATCAGATTTCCAAAAACGTATAACTTCAAATAAAATTCATATCACTTCAAAGATAATTTGCTTATTAATATTATTAATATTAAAAATCCACTTTTGTACGCATGTTGTATACATATGTATTTAAAATTTTCTTATCTAATTATCTAACAACAGACAATTAATTTATCAATTGTTATATATATTTTTTTTAATTTTCTCAAAGTATAAATATGATTGAAAATTGTACGAATGGCGTAGTATTTTAACGATAATGAAATCAATTATAGCAATTTTAATCGGTTTGTTGGCTTTGTCCACTGCTGAAATAAATTATCCATTAAGAGAATATATTTCACGTATTACAAATGGACAAATTGCTAGGCCACATCAATTTCCATATCAAGTTGGCATGATAATTAGTGCTAATTCTTTACAAACATTTTGTGGTGGTTCATTGATTTCAAACGAATTCGTATTGACAGCGGCTCATTGTACATCTGGGTAAGTAAAATATTGTTTATACTTGTTGTAAATATAATGCATGGATCGTATTAATATGTCAAAAAAAAACTAATATTTTATATTACTTTTATTTTTTTTATTTTATTGCTTTCTGGTTTGGTTTCAAGAATTTGTATTGAAAAAAAAGAGTTATGGATTGTCTTAATGAAGTACCTATGTACTTATGCATGTTCGTTAATAACAGTTTCGATTCGTTGTTAAAACTTTTGCATTTAAATAATAAAACTTATGTACAGCGGTTTCAGCATATTTTTTCTTAAATCTGAATCTGAACGTAGAATAATAAAGTTTTTTTAATATAGAGAGAAGAGAGTAGTAGTTTTCATGGCAAATCGCAAAAAGATACTGGATGTAATTGAATGAATGAGTTGTGTTGAAAGTAGAATCATATTAAACCATAAGAAAATGAAATAGGTAGTCTAAAATTTTGAGAGTTAAACCCTAATAAATCAACGTTCATAAATCAATTTTATTTTTTTTTAATTTTGTAGATGTCAATGTAAAATTGAATTTCTATTCTTTTAAAATCGGACTGATATAATTATTTTTATTTTTCTATAATTTTTTAATCTGTGAGGCAAAATTCTGCATTTCCATGCCATTTAATTTTTTTTTTTAAATTCACCTTATTGTAACTTCCAAACCAACAACTTTTTTTTCTTTTATTTATTTATTATTTGAATTAACCTAATTCGAACAATCTTTTTTTTTTTAATTTAAATTTAGAGCTGATTTTGCGATTTTATCATTGGGAGCACACTTTTCAAATCTGGAGACGGAAGATCGAGATGTATTGCAATTTCTTGTTCCAAATTCAAACTTTATAATACACTCTAATTGGTCCGACGATGGTTTAGGAACAAAATATGATATTGCATTAATTCGGTTACCGCAAAAAATTACGTTTAATGGTAATTAAGCATGATTCAATGAAAAATCTAATCAAATTATTATGAATTTTTTGTTTTTAATTAATCTAGAATTTATTAATCCCATAAGTTTACCAACATGGAGTCAAGCTCAAGAAGATTTTGTTGGTAAGGAAGTTGTGGCTTCCGGATGGGGTAGAGACAGTGATAAGGCTAAAAGTGTGTCGCCTGTTTTACGTTACGCTAAATTTCCTGTAGTAGCTAAATGGCGTTGTAATATCAGATATCTCTTCCAAATTCAAGATTCCAATATTTGCACAAGTGGAAGTGGTGGAAGATCTGTATGCAGTGGTGATTCAGGTGGTCCACTAGTTTATGAGGCTGAAAATGGGACAAAAACTTTAGTGGGTATTACATCATTTGGTTTGAATTGGGGATGTGAAATCGGTTGGCCAGGTGTATTTACTAGAGTAACATCTTACTTAGATTGGATAAGTCAACATGCCTATATTACAATTCGTGACAATTGATCAACTTATTATTTTTTAATATTCTGTAATAGAAATAAAACCTTTATTGTTGATAATTCTTGTTTTTTTTAAATTTTTTTAGCAATTTTAAATAAAAATATTATGCTATACATACACTGGGTAGAAAAAGTCTGCGTACGGGCTCGTTTTCTTATTTTTTGTTCGACATGTTCCCAGTTTTTGATGTCATTTAAAAAGACTCTATAAAATTTTTTTTTTTGTGAAGTATCAATTTTTAAAAAATATCAAATTTTGAGAAATATCAATTTTTGGAAAAGTCTGCGTACAGTCGGTTTAGTAATACGAAAGATCTAGTAATACGAAAGATCCAGATTCTTTGCAAATTCTGCTCAGTTCAAGAAAACGATGAAAAATTTTTTTTTATAAATACGCGGACAATTTGCCGGGAGGATTCAGTCTTCATCTGTCTCTTCAACAAAAAAAAATTTTCTATTTTTTTTCTGCTAAATTTAGTTCTTCACAGTTCAAGAGATTCATCGGTCTCTTGAACTGTGAAGACTTAATTTAGTTCTTCAACAAAAAAAAAATTATATTTTTTTTTCTAAACAGCTTAAGAGACCGATGAAGACTGAATCACCCATGGAAGAGGGTATATTAAACTGGAAAAAATTATACTGAGAGGTCAAGCTTTTAATATGAATTTTATATAATGCATTATGCAGAAAAAATCAATAATCCATACTCTTGAATTTAATTTTTTATTATTAAAAAATGTATTTGAATTGAAGTTTAACTCAAGGGATAGCTTGAAGATATGAGAAATAAAAAGAGATCCCACTCTTAAATGTAATAAAAAAATCAGCACAAGTAATTTCATATTTGAAATTAATTTAAAAAAAAAATAACCTCATAGTTCAAATTTTGACCTTACAATTTCAATGGATCGCCAAAACAACACGAAGAAGTTCTGTTTCTAGTGCCAGTAAGTGAACAAGATCTTTGTGTAGAAATTGCAAAAATTTTGGTTAAACAATAATTCATTTTCTCACAATAAAAATAAATAATAAAGTAATAATAGTAATTAATTTGATAAGAATATATAATAATAATTAATTATGATCTTAAAATCTTGTTATCTAAAATTGTCTAATTAGAATAATTATCTTTATATATCTGTAAGGTTCAGATTTTGTTTGTAACCGAAAATAAATTATAATACAATCATTATTATAGTGTCAGAAGCCCAGTTGATGTGCCAATAACACGGAACCAGTCGGCCTAATAAAATTGATCATAAGAAAGTAAAAGTAAAGAAAATAATTTGCAGAATAAATATATGTTTGTAAAATTGTAAGTAATGTCAAAGATGAATACCTATAAATTTGATTGAAAATTTTACGAGTGGCATTCTATTTTAAGGACAATGGAATTAATCATTGCAATTTTAGTTAGTTTTTTGGCTTTATCAACTGCTGAAATAGATTTTTCCCCAAGGCAACTCATTCCACGCATTACAAATGGACAAATTGCTAGGCCACATCAATTTCCATATCAAGTTGGCATGATAATAAGTGTTAATTATTTGCGAATATTTTGTGGTGGTTCATTGTTTCAAATGAATACGTAATGACAGCTGCTCATTGTATATTTCGGTAAGTTAAATATCAGTAGAACTCTAATTTTCTCTTCTTTTTTCTTTCGGTGCTGTAAATATTTATTGTTCTATCTCTAGGTTTCTCGTCTGTTTTCAATATTTCTGATATAAAACAAAAAATGTTTCAGGAATAAACATTTCAATACTCTCACCAAGAGTCTCAAATATGCATTAGTTTTTTATTTAAATAATTAAAGTTTTGTACAGCAGTTCCAACAAATTTTTCCCCGAATCTGAATCTGAATGAAAAATAACAATGCTTTTTTTTTATTTCCTTATTATTATTATATTAAGCGGTGGTAGGTTTGTTGGTTTTATTGCATTAACAATTTGTTCAGTATCCACAACAATATCATCGTCTTCGTCATCCATAAGTTGGCTGAGCGGACCGTGAAATTCTTTTGGTTGGCACGTTGATTCACCATTTTGTTTGTTTTAAGTTGATTGCTGATTAATAACTTCTTTAATTCTGAGCTAGAACTAGCATATTCAACCAATTTACGCTTTTGTTGACCATGTGTTGTGTTTATATATTTTATAATCTTTATCCACTTCAATACACACAATATTGTTAAAAAAAACAATATTGGGATTAAATGTAGAACAATACAGTATTCTTTTGAGAGTTCTAATATTTTTATTATTATTTTTTTATTATCAAAAATCTTTAAAGAATAATGACTTAATTTTGCTTGTGTTTCTTATCACGGTAAGAAAGAGACTCATTATCGGTTTCTAATTAAAAAACAATCTAATTTGTATAAGTCGTGAAATATCCGTTTTTAAAAATGATTTAAGTGAACCACAAACATTAATATATTTCGGTTGTAAAATTGACTGCGTTCTTGGATTGTTTCTGCATTATTTATTTTATATACTATATAGCAGGAGTGGCCAACTTTATCCCGACAGGAGCCGAAATTTCAAAAAACAAAATTGTCAAGAAATTGTAAAAATTGTTTTAAATATGTAAACTGTCTTTATTGTCATTTTCATTTATCTTTATTTTCATTCATAATTTATTTAAAAAAAAAACATTAAAAATACTTATAGAAAATTTTTATTCTTAGTAGATGCTGTTGTTTATGTGTCTAGTAGATGCTGTTGTTTTATGTGTTGGTATCGTGGCCGCGAATCGTTGAAAATGTGGCTCATAACCTGTTAGTACCGTACGAATAAGCTCAGTTAAATTTCATTTGTTCGCTGGGAAAGGTGCTTCGATTTAATAAATTTCATTGTTGAATACAAAGATTCACAGCTGTATGTTGTACAAATATCGAAATCAATTTACAAAAAATAAACGTGAGAACTTTTCTTACGCGGTTAAAATAAATCGTAAAATATTGTAATTCGCATGCATGTTTATTTATAAAGAAAAATTATATGACAACGAATACATTACATAAGAAAACGGTTTTTTTAAACTATATTTTTTAAAATTAATTTTTAACAATATTTTCTAGAGCCGCAGTGAAGAAGAACGAAAGCCACATGCGGCTCGCGAGCCGCAGTTTGGCCAAGTATGATATATAATAGCATATATATATAAAATATTATTTACGCAGTGGTTATACGAGAGTAAAAACTAGTCTTAACTATTTACAATTGTATGAGTTTTTTATTTGTATTTGTGACGTAATTATTCTCCACTGGCTAAACTATAGTTAAAACTATTTACAAACTATTTTATTATTTTACTTCACTTTTTAGTTTTTATTTATATTTAAAAAAAAAAATATTTCATTTGACAAGTAATACTTTAGATTCAGAATTTTTTTTAGTTATAACTATTAGTTATAACTATTTCATAATTTTTTTTTTTTTATACAATTTTTCACACATACATTCAAAAAACATCTTAGTTATAACTAGTTTTTACTCTCGTCTAACCCCCAAGTTAATCTTGGTTTATTCAGGTATTATTTAGTTTTTGGAAACATTTAATTTGACAAATTTGGATTTACGAATATTTAGTAAAAATTAGTGCTTTTACGGTTTCTACTTTCAGCTGAGACTTTTATTATCTTTTACTAATCTAAATAGATATTGTTTAAGTACCTTTATTATAAAAACACTCTGTGTGTGTGCATTGAAAAATTAAAACGAAACTCTTAAACAAAAATAATCCTTTTCTTCACTACAGTGAAAATAATAAAACCTCCTTAACTTATTCTACGAAATAAAGGTAAATTCAGTAATTTTTAAAATATATAACTATTAATTAGTAACTTGGAATTAAAACAGATAATTGCGGTTAAAGACAATGTTTAGATGTTCTAATGAGTGCGTATTGAACGTAAACTACTGTCTTTAATTTTTATATTATCGATTGGTTTATAGCTTGTTCACACCTAGCTAATTCAACATGTTCGGCGACGAACATGTTCCGTTGGTGTTTTTTATGGTGTTTTTTCATAGTGAAAAAATTAAAACAGAAACACGTATTTCAACATGTTTCTACAAAAACATGTTAATTTTCAGGGATGAATGAGTAATTTTTGAATAATATTTTGTTAGGCAATATTCAGTATGCATTAATTTTTACTTGGTTTGTCATTTTTCACTTTGAAATTTTATAAAGGTGGAGATACACTCAAGATAAATGACGCGCGAGTTCTTAACCTTGACACAACTTCATATATTTTAACTTTTTTGGGCGCGTCAGTTCCTTTGAGTTTATCTCTAGTATTATTTGAAATTCTTTAACTGACAGAGGTAAACATGTTAACATATGAAAAACATCGTTTGTATTCGTGACTCGATGACTAAAATTTTGAATGTTGTTTTAACGATATCAATGTTTCAACGCAAAATTCTCTAAAAGTAAGATTATTTGCCAACTTTTATTTTTTTTATTTCATTTGTTGGACTAATAACGCTTCGAATAAAAGTATTCGCATTAAATTTTGTAATCCTAGTAACTGACAATTAACTGACTCGTAACCGTGACTCGAAACGGAAAAAAAAATTACTATTGTTACTGAAAAATAAAAAGAGGTAATATTATTAAAGAAGACGTTAAAAAGTTTTAAAAATTAACTTCAAACAAAAAAAAACTATTTAGACATTTACTTACTCAAATATAACGATTAAAATAATATTAAGAACATCTGAATTCTTATAAATTTTTAAGAAATTTTAGAAACAGAGCCATATGTACTTTCAAAAAAAAACAAGAAGCTGAATCAATTGAAATAAAATGAGAACTATGACTAAACAATTTTACAGGACTTTTAAAGAATAAATCTTAAAATAAAGCCGTCATTTTTAAATTGTTATTAAATTTATAGATAAATTCTTTGACGCAACAAATCCTATTTATCTATTTCATAGACTTATTAAAGTCAAATATCGTTAATCGAATTAAAATTTTTGAATCAGATTTCCAAAAACGTATAACTTCAAATATAATAATTCATATCACTTCAAAGATAATTTGCTTATTAATACATATATGTACATATATATGTTTAATTAAAAAAAAATCCACTTCTGTACGTACAATAGGTAGAAAAAGTCTGCGTACGGGCTCGTTTTCTTATTTTTTGTTCTACATGTTCCCAGTTTTTGATGTCATTTAAAAGGACTCTATAAAAAAAGTTTTTTTGTGATTTTTTTTTTTAATTTAAATTTTGAGAAATATAAATTTTTGGAAAAGTCTGCGTATAGTCGGTTTTAATGTCGCGTTTCGGAAATTAACTAGTAATGTCATTTGAAAGACAATTGAATGTTGATAATTTTGTGCCATATAATTTTATCCCTACGATAAGGGAAAGTGTCAAAAATCCCGCGAAAAGCGATAAGGGAAAGTGTCAAAAATCCCGCGAAAAGCGATTTTTGACACTTTCCCTTATCGTAGGGATAAAATTATATAGTGCAAAATTATCTACATTCAATTGTCTTTCAAATGACATTACTAGTTAATTTCCGAGGCGTGGCATTAAAACCGACTGTACGCAGACTTTCCCAAAAATTGATATTTCTCAAAATTTAAATTAAAAAAAAATTTTTTTCACAAACAACTTTTTTTATAGTGTCCTTTTAAATGACATCAAAAACTAGGAACATGTTGAACAGAAAATAAAAAAACGAGCCTGTACGCAGACTTTTTCTACCTAGTGTATGTATTTAAAATTTTCTTATCTAATTATCTAACAGACAATTAATTTATTTTAATTAATTTACCAATCATGGACTTAAATCAATTATTATATATTTTTGTTTAATTTTCTCAAAGTATAAATATGATCGAAAATTGTACGAATGGCGTAGTATTTTAACGAAAATGAAAACAATTATAGCAATTTTAGTCGGTTTGTTGGCTTTGTCCACTGCTGAAATAAATTATCCATTAAAGGAATATATTCCACGTATTACAAATGGACAAATTGCTACGCCACATCAATTTCCATATCAAGTTGGTATGATAATTATTAGTACTAATTTTGTACAATCATTTTGTGGTGGTTCATTGATTTCCAACGAATTCGTATTGACAGCTGCTCATTGTACATTTGGGTGAGTAAAATAGTGTTTATAAAAAAAACTATTAATCTACATTACTTTTATTTTTTAGTTTTCTGGCTTTCTAATCTGGTTTCAAGAATTTGTATTGAAAAAAATTAGTTATGGAATGCCTTGATGAAGTATGTACTTATACATGTTCTAATCACAGTTTCAATTCGTTGTTAGTCTTAAACTTTTTCATTTAAATAATAAAAGTTATGTACAGCGGTTTCAGCATAATTTGTCTTAAATCTGAATCTGAACGAAGAATAATAAAGTTTTTTTTTAATATAGAGAGAGTAGTAGTTTTTATGTCAAATCTCAAAAAGATACTGGAGGTAACTGAATCAATGAGTTGTGTTGAAAGTAGAATCATATGAAACTATAAGAAAATTAAATATAGATAGTCTGAAATTTTGAGACTTAAACCCTAATAAATCAACGTTCATAAATAAATATATTTTTTTTAAATTTTCCATATGTAGATGTCAACCTAATTCGAAAAATCTTTTTTTTTAATTTAAATTTAGAGCTGATTTTGCGATTTTATCATTGGGAGCACACTTTTCAAATCTGGAGATGGAAGATCGAGATGCATTGCAATTTAGTGTTCCAAATTCAAACTTTATAATACATTCTGATTGGTCCGAAGACCATGGAACAAAATATGATATTGCATTAATTCGGTTACCGGAGAAAGTTACGTTCAATGGTAATAATCACAATGATTTAATGAAAAATCTAATCAAATTATTTATGAATTTTTTGTTTTTAATTAATCTAGAATTTATTAATCCCATAAGTTTACCAACATGGAGTCAAGCTCAAGAAAATTTTGTTGGTAAAGAAGTTGTGGCTTCCGGGTGGGGTAGAGACAGTGATAAGGCTAAAAGTGTATCGCCTGTTTTACGTTACGCTAAATTTCCTGTAGTAGCTAAATGGCGTTGTAATATCAGATATCTCTTCCAAATTCAAGATTCCAATATTTGCACAAGTGGAAGTGGTGGAAAAAACATATGTAGTGGTGATTCCGGTGGCCCACTAGTTTATGAAGCTGAAAATGGAACTAAAACTTTAGTGGGTGTTACATCACATGGTATAAAATGGGGATGTGAAATCGGTTGGCCAAGTGTATTTACTAGAGTTACATCTTATTTAGATTGGATAAGTCAACATGCCTCTATCACAATTCGTGACAATTGATCAACTTATTATTATTTTTTAATATTCTTTAACAGAAATAAAACCTTTATTGTTGATAATTGTTGTTTTTTTTTTTTTTTTAGCAATTTTAAATAATGTAGCAAATGCAGAAGATTTTTTTTTAATTTCCGTATTTCCATCCCACCCAGAAGATTTTTTTAAATTCACCTTATTGTAACTTCCCAACAAATAACTTTTTTTTATTTAAATATATTTATTATTTGAATTAGCCTGATTCGATTTTTTTTTTTTAATAAAATTTAGAGCTGATTTTGAGATTAGATCATTAGGAACACACTTTTGAGCTGTGGATACGAAAGATCCAGATTCTTTGCAATTTGTTGTTCAAAAAGTTAAAGGTCTGCACAGTTTAAGAAAACGATGAAGACTGAATCATAAGTAGCAAGTGTATTTATAGAAAAACGTTTTTTTTTTATAATTGACGCGGGGATTCAGTCTTCATCGGTCTCTTGAACTGTGAAGACCTAAATTTAGGTCTTCAACAAATAAAATATTTTTTTACTAAATTTAGTACTTCACATTTCAAGAGACCGATGAAGACTGAATCACCCGTGGAAGAGTGCAAAAAAAATTATACTGAGAGTTCGAGCTTTTAATATGAATTTTATATAATGCATTATGAAGAAAAAATCATTAATCCATCACTCTTGATTTTAAATTTTTAACTATTAAAAAATGTATTTGAATTGAAGTTTAACTCAACGGATAGCTTGAAGATATGAGAAATAAAAAGAAATCCCACTCTTAAATGTAATAAAAAAATCAGCAAAAGTAATTTCATATTTGAAATTAATTTAAAAAAAAAATAACCTCATAGTTCAAATTTTGACCTTACAATTTCAATGGATCGCCAAAACAACACGAAGAAGTTCTGTTTCTAGTGCCAGTAAGTGAACAAGATCTTTGTGTAGAAATTGCAAAAATTTTGGTTAAACAATAATTCATTTTCTCACAATAAAAATAAATAATAAAGTAATAATAGTAATTAATTTGATAAGAATATATAATAATAATTAATTATGATCTTAAAATCTTGTTATCTAAAATTGTCTAATTAGAATAATTATCTTTATATATCTGTAAGGTTCAGATTTTGTTTGTAACCGAAAATAAATTATAATACAATCATTATTATAGTGTCAGAAGCCCAGTTGATGTGCCAATAACACGGAACCAGTCGGCCTAATAAAATTGATCATAAGAAAGTAATAAAAGAAAGTAATAAAAGAAAATAATTTGCAGAATAAATATATGTTTGTAAGATTGTAAGTAATGTCAAAGATGAATACCTATAAATTTGATTGAAAATTTTAAGAATCTCACTCTATTTTAAGGACAATGGAATTAATCATTGCTATTTTGTTTAGTTTTTTGGCTTTATCAACTGCTGAAATAAATTATCCATCAATAGAATATATTCCACGCATTACAAATGGAGAAATTGCTAGGCCACATCAATTTCCATATCAAGTTGGCATGATAATAAGTGTTAATTATTTGCGAATATTTTGTGGTGGTTCATTGATTTCAAATGAATACGTAATGACAGCTGCTCATTGTATATTTCGGTAAGTTAAATATCAATAGGGCTCTTATTTTCCCTTCTTTTTTGTTTCAGTGCTGTAAATATTTATTGTTGTATCTGTAGGTATCTCGTCTGTTTTCAATAATTCTGATAAAACAAAAAATGGTTGAGGAATAAACATTTCAATACCCTCACCAAGAGTCTCAAAGATGCATGATTTTTTTTATTTAAATAATGAAAGGGTTGTACAGCAGTTCCAACAAACTTTTCTCTGAATCTGAATCTGAATGAAAATAACAAATTTTTTTTTTATTTCATTCGGGTACAGAGAGTAGTAGCAAAAGACCAAGAGTCTCAATGATGAATGAGTTTTTTTTTAAATAATGAAAGTTTTGTACAGCAGTTCCAACAAATTGTTCACTAAATCTGAATCTGAACGAAAAATAAGAATGTTTTTTTTAATATTTTTTTCGGGTACAGAGAGTAGTAGCAAAAGACTAATTTATTATAATTTGTTTGGAATATCTAACTGTTAAATATAATTTTTTTAAGACTTTACAGTTTTTTTAAATTATTTTTAATGTCGATGTCATTTTCTATTTTTTTTTTATAATTCTTTTATGACTTTATATTTTTTTCAAGAAGAGTAATAATTCTTGTACAGTTGTTAAAGTAATTTCGTCCCAATCAATAACCTTTTTTTTATTTTATTTATTTATTATTTGAATTAGCCTAATTCAAAAAATTGTTTTTAAATAAAATTTAGAGCTGATTTTGCGATTATATCATTAGGAGCACACTTTTCAGGTGTGGATAAGAAAGATCCAAATGCGTTGGAATTTGTTGTTCGAAAAACAAACTTTATAATACATCCTGATTGGTCCAACGATGGTTTAGAAATAAAAAATGATATTGCATTAATTCGGTTACCGGAGAAAGTTACGTTCAATGGTAATAATAAGAATGATTCAATGAAAAATCTAATCAAATTATTTATGAATTTTTTTATTTTGAATTAATTTAGAATTTATTAAGCAGATTAGTTTACCAACGTGGAGTCAAGTAAAAGAAGATTTTGTGGGTAAGGAAGTTGTGGCTTCAGGATGGGGTAAAGACAGTGATGAGGCTAAAAGTGTATCGCCTGTATTACGTTACGCCAAATTTCCGATAATAGGTAAATGGCGTTGTAGCATCAGATATCTGTTCCAAATTGAAGATACCAATATTTGCACAAGTGGAAGAGGTGGAATAAACATATGTAGTGGTGATTCCGGTGGCCCACTAGTTTATGAAGCTGAAAATGGAACTAAAACTTTAGTGGGTATTACATCATTTGGTTTAAAATGGGGATGTGAAATTGGCTGGCCAGGTGTATATACTAGAGTAACATCTTATTTAGATTGGATAAGTCAACATGCCTCTATCACAATTCGTGACAATTGATGGATTTATTGCTTTTAAATATTCTTTAATAAAAATTAAATTAAATTAAATTATTGTTCATAATTCTGTTTATTATTTTATTTTTAAGTAATTTCAATTTTTTAAATAAAAATATTCTAATGTATGTACTGTACATTCATGTATGTTTGAAGAGTTAATTTAGTGGTAATTAAAAAAATGACGAAGACGGGCCAATCCTTGAATATTTTTTGAAAAATTGTACAAAAATATTTAAAATTAACAAATGTTTTACACGGGCCTTGCTTTAAATGGTTTTTATTTCACTAAAAAATACATATAGAACAATAATTAGAAGTCGAAATAAAATATATGGAACGAAGATAATAATAATATTCGAACACAATTTGTATCTACATAAGCCATAAGTACATGTTAGAGAAATACCAGTGTGAAATTGTACTTTTATTTAACGTTATTGTTAATAATTACTGAGAAAAGATATAAAAATTTAAAGAATTGATTTTGGAAGTACCTATTGCAGGATTATTACTAATTAAAAAAAACAATAATTTAGTGTTTGCGTGCGAATAGAAGTAGTTTACGGTATGTACATAATATTGTAAATTTAAGAACTTAATACCTAGTAACTATGACTGTTGTAGGTTTCTAAAATTTAGAGATAAATTTAGGAATTTTAGATTGTTTAACTGTTTTAAAGACAGGGAAGACCTACAGTCATACAGATACATACACATTTTTAATAGCAAAATTTAAAGTTTTGTCATGGAATTAAAAAAAAAAAAAAGCAGTCATAGGAACTGCCGAAAGAAGTTTATACTTAAAGCTTTAAACTATGAAATAACAATGACTACAAATAATGGACTGCTTTTGGACTGCTGGACTGATTTTTATTTTAATTTACATTTTGTACTGAGCAGCCCATCATTTATAGCTACTGTTATTTCATAGTTTAAAGCTTTAAGTATAAACTTCTTTCGGCAGTTCCTATGACTGCTTCGTGTGTTTTTTTTTATATTTTGAGCCAGGACGACTCTAAAAGTAGCTAGCTACCCAAAACTTTTGGGCAGGTAATCTTTATTTCACCGGCGCTACCTATTTAAAAAACTTTTTTTTTTGCATATTTTAAGCAGGGAAGACCCTAACCATAGCTCCCTCTCCAAAATGTTTGGTCAGGTAATTCCACCCTCACTTCCGCCCTCACTTCCGCCCTCACTTCCGCCCTCACTTCCGCCCTCACTTCTGCCCTAACTACCAACCTCTCTTCCGCCCTCACTTCCGGCTTGATTTCCACCCTGATTTCCGCCCTCACTACCACCCTCGCTTCCGCCCTCACTTCCGCCCTCACTTCCGCCCTCACTT
This sequence comes from Hybos culiciformis, assembly GCA_964007475.1. Taxonomy (NCBI): domain Eukaryota; kingdom Metazoa; phylum Arthropoda; class Insecta; order Diptera; family Hybotidae; genus Hybos; species Hybos culiciformis. Next base: position 9,215,378 of record OZ023274.1, on the reverse strand, counting down.
CCGCCCTCACTTCCGCCCTCACTTCCGCCCTCACTTCCGCCCTCACTTCCGCCCTCACTTCCGCCCTCACTTCCGCCCTCACTTCCGCCCTCACTTCCGCCCTCACTTCCGCCCTCACTTCCGCCCTCACTTCCGCCCTCACTTCCGCCCACACTTCCGCCCTCACTTCCGCCCTCACTTCCGCCCTCACTTCCGCACTCACTTCCGCCCTCACTTCCGCCCTCACTTCCGCCCTCACTTCCGCCCTCACTTCCGCCCTCACTTCCGCCCTAACTACCGCCCTCACTTCCGCCCTCACTTCCGCCCTCACTTCCGCCATCACTTCCGCTCTCACCTCCGCCCTCACCTCCGCCCTCACTTTCGCCCTCACTTCCGCCCTCACTTCCGCCCTCACTTCCGCCCTCACTTCCGCCCTCACTTCCACCCTCACTTCCGCCTTAATTCCGCCCTCACTTCCGCCCTCACTTCTGCCCTCACTTCCACTCTCACTTCCGCCCTCAATCCCGCCCTCACTTCCGCCATCACATCCGCCCTCACTTCCACTCTCACTTCCGCCCTCACTTCCGCACTCACTTCCGCCCTCACTTCCGTCCTGATTTCCACCCTGATTTCCGCCCTCACTACCACCCTCACTTCCGCCCTCACTTCCGCCCTCACTTCCGCACTCACTTTCGCACTCACTTCCGCCCTCACTTCCGCCCTCACTTCCGCCCTCACTTCCAACCTCACTTCAGCCCTCACTTCCGTCCTCACTTCCGTTCTGATTTCCACCCTGATTTCCGCCCTCACTACCTAACCGGAGGTCCCTGCCCAAAAAATTTTCGGCAGGTAATCTTTATTTCACCGGACCTACCTATTTTGAAAAATAAATTTTAGTTGTTAAATAATTTGTAAACGAAAGATTTTTAAAAAATAATTTGAATTTAAATTTTCCGCGCCAAATTATTTTGTTTTTATAAATGACAAATGATTATTGAACTACCTAATTTGAAAAAAAATTTAAATTTTAAAAAATTTGTAAACGAAAGATTTTTAAAAATAATTTGAATTTAAATTTTTCGCACCAAATTATTTTGTTTTTATAAATAACAAATGATTATTGAGTTGACTCATTTTTTTTGAGTATTCAAACGGTACAGCATGTCGTTTTTTTTTTTAACTCAAATTCGAATGAGTAAAAAAATTTTTACCCCCTACAGAATTACTCATTTATATCATACACCGCGCCTAAAGAAGTATAAACTTCAATAAACTTCAAAAATATAAGCAAATTGGAAAATACATAAAAAAATTATGAAAACTTGCCTTCTACTTAATTTGACCAAATTTAATTTTTTTTTAACCGTTTATTAGTCCAAATTAAAATCAATTTTTTTTTTAATTTTAATTTTATAAAATATAAAAGCTGGTCGGCGGCCGCCCTTCGATTTGGCCGCTCACGTGGGGCACCTTCTGCACCCCCGCCAGGAACGGGCCTGCCTACAGTATAGTAGTACTATTCATATGATCGTGTAGGTAAGTATATTTAAGTTTAGCTTCATATATATTACATTTCACTCAATTTTTTTTTAACTTTGAAAATTTCCGCAAAAATTTATATAAAAAACTTAAATTTCGAAAAGTTTTGTCTTGCGATAATATTATTATTATTATTATTTTTTTTTTCGATCTAGAAAAAGTAATTATGAAAATTTTAATTAGGAGAACAGTTTAATACGAAATTTTTAGCTTTAAGCTTTTTATTATTTTTCACTTTTAATTGGATTGATTGTGGATGTAAGTTTTCAGTCTTGCCAAATTCAAATGAAACGATAAATTATGTTAATGGTTAAGGGGACTTGGTACCAGTTTGAATTTTTTGTCCCAAATTTTTTTTGAAAAGCAGTTTTAGATTATTTTAAAGTTAAATTTAGAAAAAACATTTCATTCACAACCTCCGAACTGTTTGATACTTTAAAAGGGTATAAGACTTTTTAGAATCGGTTAAGACTAAGTGCTCGAAATCTCTTCAAAACCATTGTTATGTGTCACAAAATGGTTTTGAAGATATTTCGAGCACTTAGCCTTAACCGATTCTAAAAAGTTTTATGTCATTTTAAACTATGAAACATTCCTGAGGTTGTGAATGAAATGTTTTTTTTAAATTAAACTTTAAAATAATCTAAAACGGCTCTACAATCAAATTTTGGGACAAAAAATCCAAACTGGTACCAAGTCCTCTTAATGGGAAAATTCAAATTAAAGAAGATTAATTGAGAATAAGTTGTGTGAAAGAAAAGTTGAATCATCTTAAATAATGTTCCAATTGGTTGACAATGGTATAAAATTTACGAGGGAAGACTAGTATTAATTGCCCCTACATCATAACAAAAAATTCAGAAGTTGAATTAAACGGTAACGTTGGAGATCCTTGTGCTAAAGATGGCATAACTTCTGAAGGAACTGGAATGAATGGAAGAGATGGTGCAAATGGAATATTTGATTTGGCTGGTGGAATTTTCATAGGAATTGGATTTAATTAAAAATTCAAAAATTATAAATTGAGAATAATTTCACGAGGTGGATTTGAAAGTCCGGGACAAAAAGCTGATAATGGAGCTAATGGAAAAAACTGAGGAGACGATAATTTCAATTACAAAAATAAAACTAAACATAAATATGTCAATGTTACTGAGCGTTATTTCAGAGGTACTGGTGCCTTGGTGTTAAATGAGGAAATGATTATTTTTTAATTACTTTTTCTACAATTTCTTTAATTCTATTCGGAATAGGAGGTGCTAGAGGATGCGGGGCTCTTTCTAGTGGAACCCTGCAGGACGAACGTGCAAATGGATAAAATAAAGGGTGATCAAGGACGAACCGCATTTTCAGGATATTATAGAGGAGGTGAAAGTAGAGGCCGGTATTGTGACTTCAAAAGAAAAAAAAATTAAAGCATTCTTCTCCCTACAAGTGTAATAACAAGGTTTATTAAGTAGAAACTAGAAACTTAAACTCAAAAATTCACTTCAACTCTTAATACGCCAATGAAGGTTGTAAAAATCTTAAAAATGATTACTTTAAGTCCTTACACATTATGGAGTATAAGATTGATTTAAAAAACTGATGGATAATTTTCGAAACTAAAAAATCTTCGTGGACAGTTCTATTTTTTGTGGATGGAAATTTTTTACCTTTTGAAAAGAGTTTAGAAGTCTGTTGGATTCTAATTTGGTGAATTAAAAGAAAGATGTTTGCATGAACTCTAAATTAATTACTATTAAAATAATATGCATAATTATAATTCGCATTTGCTTAAGAAAAATTATTAGGAAAAACTTTATTTTGGAATTGAAATGGTCTAAATTAACAAATTTACAATTTAATAATGAAATGAATAATCATATCGAAATAAATAATTTAAAATGAACTACTTACTTATTAAATTGTTCTGCTCGTGTCTTATTAAGAACAAGTACTCTGTGTGGTTTAAGTTCAATTTTGTTTTTTTTAAATCGAGTAGTATAGTACTCTAACTGAGTACTACACTGACGATTAGCCTAATTTATAAATTTAGTAGATATTGCTTCGAAAAATAATACACCATCATATATATATAAATACTTTTTATCTTGATTATATTTTAAGTATGTAGATAATTTTAAAATTTCACCTATTTTAAAGTTCAAGATTATACTTTGTTTATTTTCTTTGAAACACGGTTATCAGTCACAAAACTATTGTGCTATTTTTGATAATCAAAATTAAAAATGAAAAAGAAATATTTTTAAATGCCATCAAAAACTTTTTTATTTTTCCAAAAAAAAAATTATGAAAACATTTTTTTTTAAAGTCTTAAAGTTAATATTTGAAAATGTCTAAGATCTAATTTTAATATCAGTATTTTCAGCAATCCAGTCTAAATAAGAGGTTGTTCTTGTGAATACACCTGGCCAGCCGATTTCGCATCCAAAAGCAATGCCAAATGATGTTAAACCAACAATTGTTCTTTCACCATTTTCTTCTTCAATTGCCAATGGGCCACCTGAATCACCTGAACAAGTTGATTGTCCTCTAACACCAGCACAAATGTGAGTGTCTCTAATTCTTCCTAAATAAAAGATGCTGCATTTCAATTTCGATACAACTGGTACTTCGATTACACGTAATACTGGTGATACTGATGTTGCCTTATCAGAGTCCTTGCCCCATCCTGATGCAATTACAGTATGCTTATCGAATTTTTCTTTTTGTTGACTTCTTCTTGGTAGATTGATTGGTTGAATGTTGGCTGAAAGTTTCAAGAAAAAAAAAATTTTATCCATCGTAATATTCCTTCGAATTGATATTGAACTAAAAGTGGTGCACAGGCACACAAGGATTAAATAAAATTTTAGCACATACTACAATTTGAAGCTTATAATCCAATTTCTGAGGACATACCTATTTCATATTAGATTTTATTAATATTCAATAATGCTTACCGTTAAATTGTACAGGTTCTGGTAATTTGATTAAGGCAATGTCATTGGTTAAAGTTAACATGCTCCACTTTTCATGATGTTTCATATTTTCCTTTGTAACTTCAATACGAATTTGAGTTGATTCTTTTTCATTTTTAATGTTATGAGCACCCAAATAAACAGTTACTGATTCAGCTGGATCAACACAATGAGCTGCTGTTAAAACATATTGGTCTGAAATAATATTGAAAAATATATTTATTGTCACATACTGTATTCAGATATTTGGCCAGAAAAATACTGAATTTACTTTTTTTTTTTTAAAACTATTTTAATAATTTACTTACTTGAAATCAATGAACCTCCGCAAAAAGCATTTTTATCTCCCATTTTTAATACCAAAGCAACTTGGTACGGAATTGAGTTTGGTTTTGCTTCATTTCCTCCAACTATACGACCATTTCCTGATTTAGCGTCAAATTCTGGCAATGAAAATGGTAATTCAGATTCTGCATTATGTGTTTCTTGACCCAATGCCAATGCGGCAACAAATAATAGTCCTACAAATGTTTTCATTATACCGTTGTATTCAAAATACTGATACTAATTCTGCAATTTTTCGTATTTTTATATCAAATTTAGAGATTAGATTTTAAGTTTAAGAAGAGGTTTTTTTTTGAAATTTTTATTTTGTTTTACTGGGTTTTATTTTGTGGATTAAAATTTTTATTATATTATATAGGCACTTGAAATTTCCATGATTAATTTTAGATTAAATTAAGTAATTGTAATTTAAAAATATCAAACTTATTAATAAATTTAAAAGAAATTACGAATATCACTGGAAAATTAAATAAATTCTCAGTTAAAAATATAACGATACAATGCAATATGGAATACGGATGAATAAGAGGATATCGAAATGCTCGTGAATAAAACTTAGTTGTTCTTACATAAGGATTTCGAAATATTTGAATTACGTTATTTACATAAGAAAATAAGGAGATCATTATTTTTTTGACGAATAAATTACAAGAAAAAAAAAACGAAGCAGGACTTTTTTCTTCTGAAATTCGATTTATTATAATTTTTTTATGATATAATGGTTATATAAAATGTTTTAAGTGTTTAAATAAGGCGAATCGAATCGGATTATGGAAGTGCATTCATAATACCAACATAATTATATAAATATACATAATAGTTAAGTGAATTTATTTCAATTTCGATTGAAAAATATAAGCTTTGCTCGATAAAATTTGGTGGTAATTTATAAGTCAAATCAAGTAACATTAAGTTAAACTATTCAATTTTTTTTTTAAGAATTCATTCACAGATGTTCACGCAAATTGTAGTTGAAAGAATCAAAAAGTTTATGTTTCTTCACTCACCGTCTTAACTCACCGTCTTCACTCACCGTCTTCACTCACCGTCTTCACTCACCGTCTTCACTCACCGTCTTCACTTCACCAAAATTGTTTAGTATTCAGCGGGACCAGGTTTACGGAAAAGCTGCTTACAGTTTTAAGGAGTAAACAGAATTGGAGGTACAAAATATAGCTACATGCTACAGCTTCCAAAAATAGCTACAGTGAACACAATATTTTTTAAAACATAATTTTTGCTTTTCAGATTTTCCATTTTTCATTCCATTATTTTCCTCTCTACGATAACCGTGGGGCCGCGATTTGATGACTTCATCTTGTAGAACTATATGATTTCATAGCATTCCGCTTTTAAATTCAAATATGCCTTCTTTTCATTAGCTCAAAAAAAAATTGAAATTTACTTCATCTTTAAGAATTATTATAACTAAGTATGTATAATTATCTTTCCTCAATATTATTATCTTTCCTCAATATGTACCTATATTTAAGTAAAGAACATTCCAATGAAATAGAAGTTACAAAACTACTTTTAATGTCACACGGAAATTTTTTTTTATTATTTGAAAAAAAAAACTAAATTTTTTTAATACATATTGTTAATATTGAAAATTTTTAGAACCTAATTTCTAATTTGAATTCCGGTATGATCAGAAATCCAGTCTAAATAAGATGTTACTCTAGTGAATACACCTGGCCAGCCGATTTCGCATCCAAAAGCAATGCCAAATGATGTTAAACCAACTACTGTTCTTTCACCATTTTCTTCTTCAATAGCCAATGGGCCACCTGAATCACCTTGACATGTTGAATGTCCTTTAAGGCCGGCACAAATGTGAGAATTCGTTATTTTTCCCAAGTAAAATAAGCCACATTTCAATTTCGATACCACTGGTACTTCGATAACACGTAATACTGGTGAGACTGATGTTGCCTTATCAGAGTCCTTACCCCATCCTGATGCAATTACAGTACGTTTATCGAATTTTTCATTCTGTTGACTTCTTCTTGGTAGATTGATTGGTTGAATGTAGTCTGAAATTTTTTTAAGAAATTATTATATATTGCGGTTATTGCTAGAACAGAAAATTTTTTTTTGGTCGAACCGCATGTATTCACCAATAAACTGTTAGAAATGGAATATGAAAAATCTTGGAATCTGTAAGTTTTATCATATTTAACTAACAGTTTAGTTTTTAACTACATGATAATTTTACGCCCGATTTTGGAGGCTCCTTATTCCTTACCGTTAAATTGTATTGGCTCTGGTAATTTAATTAAAGCAATGTCATTTGCTAAAGTTAACATGCTCCATTTTTCGTGATGCATAATATTTTCTTTTGGAACTTCAATACGAATTTGAGTTGACTCTTTATCATTCTTAATGTTATGAGCACCCAAATAAACGGTTGCTGCTTCAGCTGGTTCAGCACAATGAGCTGCTGTTAAAACATATTGGTCTAAAATAATATTAAAAATTATATTTATTCTCATACAGAATATATCCAGATATTTGGCCAGGAAAATGCTAAATTTACTTTTTTTAAATTATTTTAATAATTTACTTACTTGAAATCAATGAACCTCCACAAAATGCTTGTTTGTCGCCCACTTTCAATGCCAAACCAACTTGGTACGGGATTGAGTTTGGTATTACTTCTTTTCCTCCAACTATACGAACATTTCCTGATTTAGCTTCAAAGTCTGGCAATGAATATGGCAATTCTATATCAAGTGGATACAAGTCTTGACCCACTGCCAATGCGGCAACAAAAAATAATCCAAAAAATGCTTTCATTACTGGTTGTATTTAAAATACTGATACTAATTTTGCAATTTTCCGAGTTTTTATACCAAAATTATATGTGGATTAAATTTGAAGTTAAAGACGTTTATATTTTTACAATTTTTTTTGTCATTAAATAAAGTTTTGTTAAGGATTAAAGTTTTACATGGTGCTTGATATTTCCATTGATTTAAGATTAAATTAATCATAATTTCAAAATTACACTTAATAATAAATAAATACTAAAGGTGAAATAATTTCAATAGTTTTGCTTGAAAAATAATATTGCAATCTAATACGCATTGGACGATTGATAGGGCTTAAAAATAGTTTCGAACTTATATTATTTCCAATTTTTCTGATCGATATTTGCTAAATTAAATAATTTTCTCTTCTTTGGATTTGATATCAGACAAATTTTGACAATTGTTTATATATGTTCTAAAAATATTCATTTCTGATATAATTAAGTTTCCTTCAAATAAAAAATTAGTTCAAATTTCAAAGCTCATAATCTGTGTATAAGTATTCAATTTCTCATACATATTTATGATTCACGAAATTTATTTGGCTATATTTTTGCGCTAAAAATACGAGTAGGTATTTAATGATGTAGTAGAAAATTAAATTTGATTTATAAAATTACATAAAATAATTTGCCCTTTCTTTATGCTTATTATTACTAGTAACATACATCACTGAAAGTCAAATCAAACAAGTTATCATATTCGATGCAACCTAAAATTGGTTATTTAGATTTTTTTATTAAATAACTTTTGTATCAAATGACTGATAACACCTTATTCGTAATTTGCAATGATTGTAAAATTATTAAATTTTAATCCTTTTAATAAATATGAGATTGTAAAAAAAATTTGTAAATTAATAACAGAATATACTAAATATAAAAAAAAATCTATTACGTTAAATCCCAGTTAATAAAAAATCTATAAGTTGTTGACTTTATTATTTATTGAAAAATATTATCGTAAAATTTGTATAAATATGTAATATTTATTTACTTAAGTCATTCCTATTATTAAAATTATATTGTACTTATTTAGTTTTGATTTTCAATTAGAATAATTACCTACATACTCGTAGTTATTTTTGTGAGATTAGATATACTTTTTTTTTAAATAATGATAAAGAGTTTTCAATTAACTGGCCATTGTTACGTATTAATGATTTTATTTAACGTGACAAGACAATACATTTTGAAAGATAAATTTGCCTTTCATCAGTTCAGTGTTCTACAGTCTTAATCATAAATCCTAAAGACGGCTGTCATGATGCAGTGGCAGAGCTGTAACTAGAGTTTGCGGCGCCTATGGCAAACATTTAAAATGGCGCCTACTATCTGAACTATCTTACAAAAAATTAACTTCCAATTTTTAATTTTGATGTATTTTAAATACATTATACGAAAAAAAGTTAACATAAATTCTTTATTAATTCAACATAACTATTCAATTTGAAATTAATACATTTGTTGATTTTTAACAAATACAATAATTTCAACAAATTCAATGCTTAGAACAGAGATTCCCAACCTGGGATCCATAAACCCCTTGGGGGTACGTTAACCAATTCTGAGAGGTACGTGGAACTGTTCGTATTGAAAAAATATATGTATATTCTTTTTACGGCTTACACATAATTTCAAAATCTAATTTTCTTTCCAAAATTTTGTGAATTGTGTATAATTGTGTATATTTTAAATAAGTATATTAAAATTCATAACGAAATCTTCAAAAAAAATGTTGATGTTATCATTCCTCCAACTTTTAATGTCGATAATTGGATTAGAAACGCCTTGAAAATTTCATTAGACAAGATTGTTGACACTGATAATGATAACGCAAAAGATGAACCCATTGACTTGAGAAATAACATAAAAACTCGCAGTGATTTTGTAACAATGATGCTGGATCAATTTTGGTGCTAACAAAGCGAGGCGTATCTAATCACAACGTGCGTTAAAATTTCTTATTCCGTTTGTTATAACCTGTATGCACTCTTTTTTAGGGGTACGTAAAGATTCAAATCATTATCAAGGGGTACAAATATTTCAAAACGTTGGGAACCATTGGCTTAGAAAAAGATTAATAATTTCGAAAACCCTGCGGCGATCGAGCTCAAAAGCTTATTTTGCCACATTCATTATATGTATAGGCTTACAAAAAAAGATTTTCGAGATCCTACAGAGAGCGGTTTTTGAGAAATATTTGGAAAAATGACTTTTCCATACAAATTAAAAAAAAAAACACACTTTTTGTCCCAAAAAATTCATTACTTTCAAACTCTTGCAGCGATCAGGCTCAAAAGCTGATTTTTCTACATTCTCTATATGGGCTTTTAGAACAAAAAATTTCAAAATTCTAGGTACTGTGGGCAGTTTTTGAAAAAATTTAGTGAACAATTTGTAAAAACCAATTTTTATACAAATATGCAAAAAACACTTTATTTTTTGAAAAAAAAAAAAAAATCATAGCTGTCGAACCCATGCAGCGATCGTGCGCAAAAGTTTATTTTCTCATATTCACTATATTGCCTTTCAGAACAAAAATTTTCAAAATTCTATAATGGGCGGTTTTTGAGAAAAGTTAGTTCGAAATATAGAAAAATGAATTTTCCATATATGTTTGCGAAAAATTTTTTTTCAGGAACAAGAACAAAATCACCGAAAAGATTAACAACCACACTCATTCACAGTCAGGACATATGCTTTCAAACAAAAATTACCGAATGTTGTGGAAAAATTTAACTAAAAAATGTATGAAAATTTTGGACCGATTTTAGATACTGTCTTTTCAAAACATATGTGTATACATTTTTTATCGAAAAGTTAGAAAATATTATCTAAAGAAAACATGATAACTTTGGGTTATGAATGAACGAAAAAGTACGTTTTTTGCGGTTATTCACAGTTATTCACAGTTGTTCGTGGTGATACGGCGTTGGTCTATGACACTCGACTTACAATTAAAACTCGTACTTTCCAATTTCACAATGATCAGTTGGGCTGTTTGGAAGTCTCTCACAGACAAATGTAGACAAATGTCCTTATGAAATCAGTTCGAAGTGGAACTAAAATTTTTTCAAGCTTTTAATTAACAAATTTTATTAAATAATTTTTTTTAGAATTCCCAAACATTTAAGAGACAAAAATCTTAAATATTTCTTGGTATATACCACTTAACAATCTAGATAATTTTATTGCTTTAAAATTTGTATTTGAATTTTAATTTTAGTCAAAATTTAATGTTAAATTTAATTCCTATACTCAAAATTTTATTAAATGTACCATTCCATATATATAGATATTTTGTCTGGAATTGAATTTTATATACAATAAAATAATTATTATAGCGTAATGTATACATAATATTATGTGTATATAATATATATTTTGTAGTGTTTATGATGGTATAATATTATATTTATATTTTAATATTTATATAGTCATTAAGTTATTTCCGATTTTTATTTTTGGTGTGAAGCGAGTAATAAAATATTCTGATCTTAGCCAGTAGCAATTATTTTGTAAACAAAATCATGATGTTCCCTCAAATTCAGGATTGCATTACATATTGTCAACACCCTTTTTGGTTATTTTCATTTATTTTGTGGAGAAAATATTTTTATTAAAAATTATATTTATCTACATTTTTATATGTTTACATATATATATATATATTTTTTTTTTCTGTTGTTTATGGGGGAGGACAACAAAATTGATTTTACATGAACTATGTGATGGAATATTAGAACTAAAGATTAGTGGTTTATGATTTTTGGGTTTTTAATATCAACACCAGATTAAATGAAATTTTGTTTAAATGAACAAAAATATAATATCAATAATTGTTGGTTATAAATATATAAATAAAATAACTGGCGGTTATATTATATTACATATACGTATAATTAAGTTTCTTCAAATTTTAGTTTATTTCATGGTACCAAAAAATCATTACTTTATTTACATTTTTTGGTGTGTTGCTTTTTACATTATTCTGCAATTTTGAATACGTTTTATTTCTTGTTGAGGAACTTTTAAAACAGAACAAAACTTTTTAAACATAAATTTGAGTTTTCGACAGTAGACAATCTTTTATAGAACTTTCAATTTTCATTCGTCTTAAAAATTTTGTATTAAAAACTTCAATTATCAAAGGTCTACAATAATTTGAAGTATAAGTTCTTACTAAGGGCTTGAGGTATTAAAGTCAATATGTAATTTCATTAATTTAAGTTTATTAAAAATGTTGGCTTTAGAGTTTTGACAGACGATTTGAGTAGAATGAAAAATTAATTAATTCTTTTGTCCGTATGAACTTAGTTAAAAATATAACTATTGTCACTTACAATGAAATAAATGTGTTAATCTATTGAAATTTATGTTTTAATAAATTTCCATAAGATGAAGAGGAATTTTAATATCCTGTTTATTTGCTAACCGGAATTGAAATTTATGTGAAATTAGATGATTTAGTTTTTTTTTTTTTTGGTTCAGAAAATAAGGAAAATTATTTCATATTTTTTAATCAGTTCAGTATCATAGTTTTTTCTTAAAATATAGAAAATCTTCATATATCCTAAATAAAAATTTATTTTGATATGGGCACAAAATCTAAAAGCCAATGCTTGTGACTTCTTTTCTAGAATTTCAAATATTGAATTGTAGTGATGTGAAATTTAATAAGTTTGTTTTGTTTACGAAAACTTTGATACTAAGTCTCTATATATTTTGAAGTTATACACAAAGCTTTAATTTAAAATAGAAATAAGTCAAGAAGTTAGTGAAATAATTTTGCTGAACTACTTAAACCATTAATTTTTATTGCATTCCGTAATTTTATTAATTTTTAACTAGAAAATTGAACACAACAGCTGATATGAGCAAGAAATTTTTATTTGAAATAAAATCTTGAGAGTAAATGACTTTTAGTTTTGTTTTGTTTTGAGAAAAACTTATAATCTTACACTTGACCGAATTTCATTTTATAAATTTTAATTTATTATTATACATTTTATATATAACTTGTAATACTCTATAATGCTACTGAATGAAAATACTTCTGTAAACTTATTATGAATTACCAAATTACCCAAAGTAATTTACATTTATAATGAAAAAAGAAAATATTAATAATTTAATGATTTCGATTGGATGCTTATTGTGATCAAATGACTGTGGCATTCATCAGGTACTATTTGTATTTGTTGCTAATTTAGCTCACAGGTGCTTATCACCTTCAAAAATCTATTTTGTTCGGCTTAGTGAATACTTAGCAATTAATAAAAATATATTGTTATTGCATTGAACATATTTTAATTTCATATAATTCGCCTTATTTTAACCTTTAGGAAGTTCTCAACAATATACATTTTTTAAACTAAATTTTAAATTCTTTCCAGACTGAAATCAAATATTGAATTATAGTTTCATATTGTACATTATACCACAGTCAGTGGCTTATTTTGGTTGCAGTTACTACAGGAAATTTAGTGAAGTCAGAAAATAAATTATAATTTTCTTTTTATGTAGAAATTGAAAAATAAGAGAAATATTACATAAGTATATACATTTAACTCTGGAAATATAAAATAATTTATTTCTACAAAAATTGATCATGCATGTTGAAATAAATGCATAAAAAAGACTCGCTTAACGTTTAAAAAGTTTTTGAAACCTAAATTTCGTAGTATTTTTAAAATTGGATTAGTAGACTAATAACTTTATGAAGTCATAGACAAAACTCTATAAGTTTTTTTTTTGACGTTATGCATCAATTGTTAATTTGAAGCAATTTTTCGTTTTTCTTATTAGGTATATATATATTTTTTTATAAATATCATTGAGTTTAAAAGATTTTTTTGAACTAATGAATTATTTAGTAATACTTATAGTTTTATTTATAGTTTATATATAGAAAATTGCAATAAAACGAGGTCGTTGGAAAATTTAACCTTTTCATTATGTGTTTTTTTCTTCTTTTTGTTAGGAAATTTAGAAAAATCCCGCCAAATTTTTTGTATTATGTATTCATTATGTATAATTGGTTATTAATTTATCGCATGCTTAAAATTGTAATCAGAATGACTAAGCGATTTAATTCTTTTTTTTTATTTTAAAGAAATATTTTGTAATTATTATAAAGAAAAAAGAATCTTGGGCGATTTAATTTATTATCGTTAACAGTTTGGAATCGTTGTAAATAGGGAAATTGAATCAAATTCGTTACAAGAATTTTCTATAGATCGAAACCAATTTTATCTGTTTGAAAAGTAGACAGTTTTAAGAAATATGCGAGCTTGCCAAGAACATGTTGTACATATTTCCACTCCTTTCAAAATGGGTTTGTTTGAAGAACACTAAAGAATATGTTAAAAAATCAGGACTACCAATAAATAATTTTTGTCATGAAAAACATAGTGATTTTTGTGATAAAAAATATTTCAGTCTTATGTTTTTATTTAATAAATGTTTTCATACTAAATTAAAACCGAACAAAAATTTTTCTTTTTTTTCTTTTTTTATCATCTTCATCAAATTTTGAATTAAAGTCATCATTTTCGATACTGCCAAAACCGTCATCTTTCGCTGTCTCTTCCTTGGAGTCTTCTTTGTCGATTTTCTCCTTCGAGCCATTTTTCTCTTTATCATTTTGCTCTTTTTTTTTTTCGACGTAATTAATTCCAGTAATATCGCTAATCCAATCCATATATGACGTTATTCTTGTATAAACTCTGGAAAAATAGGAAAATATATTGCATCTAAATGTTTAGTCCATTTTAAAAAATTAGGTTTTTAAATATCAAAATTTTTCATAGCCAAATACATTTTGCTAGGAAAAATATAATTTGAACATACCCTGGATAACCTTTATCACAACCGAATACACTGCCGAATGATGTTAACCCTATGAGAATTTTTTTTCCGTTTTCTTCAACCACAAGTGGACCCCCCGAATCACCTGTACATGTTGATTTTCCATTTGTTCCACTAGTACATATATTTGATGATTGCAATAAAAAGGGGAAACTACTAAGACATGTGCCTTGGCTTATAATAGGCAATTCTACATATCTTAGATTATAGGAAATTGTGGGAGACGCTATATTAACATTTGGGAAATAAATTTTGAATTAAAAAAAATGTTGAAGAAAATTTTTAAAAATAATTTATATAAATACTTGGTGAAAATCGTCCCCATCCTGATGCAATTGCTGTTTTACCTTCAAAACTTTCTCCATTATAATCCTTGGTTGGTAAATGAATCGGTTGAATGCTTTCTAAAACGAAAATACTTAACGAGATCATAAGGAAAATTTAATTCTTATTTCGGAGTTTCGAAAAAATAAACTATGTTCAAAGTAAACTTACCGTTATATTCAACTGGAAACGGTAATCTTATAAGCCCAATATCATTAACCAGACGTCTAGGATCCCAACCAGCATGAATTATAAAATGTGAATTGGGAACTTCAATTCGTTTCGCTCCACTTTCGTTTGGATTTTTTATTTCATAACTTCCAAGAAAAACTAATGCTTTCAATGTCCTAGTAAATAAGAAAACCAAGCTTAAATAAACTTACAAGTGTCAGTTTTTCTTTAATCAAGGGTCTCCGAAAGTTTTCCACCAAATAATTTAAAATTTTCACACAACGTACGATTTGAATACAACCACGTTTTTATACCTATTATATAAATGTAACACTTCCGACAGGTAAAACAAAAATGCTTTTTTGAGCATTGCAACGTTTGGTCGAGTTCAGTATATAAAAAGAATATTTTCCCTAGGACTTAAAATAAAAAGTACTTTCAATAGACAATAAAATAATGAGATTTATCCTTTTTATAAATAAAGTGTGATCTAATATTTATAATCTTACATATCTAAGCAATGAGCAGCTGTTATAATGTAATCCTCTGTAATGAAAAAAAAGAGTAATAAATATATTTTTATTCATATACAATTATATGAAACATATAATTAAGTGTCACAGAAAAAGATATTACCAGAGATTATTGAGCCACCACACCAATTTAATCCTCTTAAAGTTTTCAATAGCAAACCAACTTGATAAGGAAATGTTGAATGTAATGCAACATTTCCACCAAAAATTCGTTTCATTGCACCATGCTGGCGATGATAATTATCGTATCTATATCCTGTTTTCACAATATTACCATTATTGTTACTGGTCAAACTTTGGGGATGACCGAAAATGTGTTCAAGCAAACCAGAATCTAAAGGATATTACATGAAAATTTAAAAATTTAAAAATAATTTTCAAAAACTTAAATTTTGAGATAAAATATTAATCAATAAAGTGTTATTTTATCCAATTGGTTTTTTTTAAAATATGATTTGGGTTTAAAAAGATTTGAACAATGAGGTCTATATTACGTTCTTTAATACTAGGTTTAATTAAATAAACACGACGAGCTTAGCTTGATCCTTTAAATAAAAAAAATTTAATGAACACATAGCCATAAAACATACTATTTTCTTGTCTTCTCGGGTTAATTATTTCACTTTGATGATACATCGTTGATTGTACATAGCTTGTTGGCATAAAATTTAATGGTTTAACATGCCTCCAATCAATTTTCACAGTGCTTAAATGTTTTACGAATGAAAATAAAAAAATTATTCCAATAAATTTATTTCCATTCATTATTATTTTTTAAGTGTATTTTAAATCAAATTGATCGCATAAATTTTGGCTCACTTTTTTTTTTTTTTTTACTATAAAACTTTTACTATTTTGTTAGGAAAAAGCTTTTTTTTTATGAAAATTTTAAGGCGCGAATTTTTTTTTTCTATTGATAAAAATATTTATAACTTTGTTATTTTAAGTTTTTTATTTATTTTGTTATTTATATGGACCGACACGATATTAAATATTAAAAGAACTAAACAATTTAATGTTAGTTAACATTAATTTATAGGGTTTGAAAAGTAATTTGGTCAAAAATTATGTTGTTACAAAAAAAAAAAAAAGTAGTAGGGATTTTTTTAGAGAAAATTTTATGGAAAAATTAAAACGCACGCACTCTTAACAAATTTTTGGTGGAAAACTAATTTTATGATTTATTAGATCACTATATGTATTATTGTGTATAAAATAAGAAATTTGCCCTTGATTAAAATGTTAATGGGCTCTACGCAACCGATTACTTACCGCAACGTAATAAAACTATACAGACTACATATTACAAGCTGTATTCTTGCGATTTTTGCTAATTTTTTTTGGGATTTTTGAAAATACAATGTTAACACAATTAGACAATATTATTAAATTTTTTGAAAATTTTAACCTAAGCCAGAATATGAAAAATAGATAATTCAAGTGAACTAGAAGAAATTTAGTACAAATCAATTAACAAAAACTGTAGATATACACATAGTAAAAAATTGAATTTTTATATTTATGTACTTAATCGATAAGCTTGTCTTTTTTAATTTTTAATTACAATTTTTTTTTCCTGTTTTTGGATCTGTGTAGATGCTTTTTTATTTCACTTTACCGATAAAAATATGGTTCTTTCTTTTGTCACAGTAATTCGAAAGTTTTAGAGTTAAAAGTTTTTCGTAAATTATTATGAAAACAAATAATTACGTAAGATAAGATGAATTACATTTATCCTTTATATTATTTAATGCTAAAGAAAATTCAATATTAAATTATTACTTACATTAAATTTTCTCTGCGATGCTCACTTGTACAGACAGTTTGAGAGGAGTGCGGTTGAAATTAGCAACTATTTTATAAATTTGAATAAAATTAAATTTCTAATATGTGAATGACACTATATTATATTAAAAATATTTAGAACATTTTAAAAGGTTCTAATATGGTTCAGGGTTTTTTTTATTAATTGAAAGTGTTTGAAGTACTGAAGAAAAACAAACAGATGCTGAATCTGAAAATTTAACATATTAAAACCCAAACTGATTTTATTTTAAAAAAATTTTTTTTCTATATTATCGAGTTTATGAACATTCTGTTAACAAATATTTTTCTGTACCATCCAATCCAACCACTGCTAAGAAAAGTTTTTTTTTTTAAGTTTTTCCAAGCTTGACAATTTTGCTTTATAATTGGATATAAATATAATCTAAATAAATACAATTTTATTTATTATTTTGATAGTACTTTTTGCGATAATACTTTGATACTTCATCCAAGATTTTTTATGCTAAATGCTTTAACTTTTATTAATTATGTTTTTTGTTTTTTAATTGGAAATTTTGTTCTAATTTTTTTAACGAATTATATTATTATTGTATGTTGAATGCAAGCGGAAATAGAATGTGTAATATAATACATATATATAATGTTATTAAAAAACTTTAACTATTAATAACTTTAATCCCTGATATCATTTCAATCCAATCCAAATAAGATGTTATTCTTGTGAAAACAGATGGAAAACCTTTTTCACAACCTAGTTTATGTCCAAATGATGTTATACCAATTAAAATCCTATTTCCATCATCAGTTTCGTATATCAACGGTCCACCGGAATCTCCCGTACAAGTTGATTTTCCGATTGATCCGTCAGTGCATACATTTGTGTCTTGCGGTACCCCATTAAATAATTCTTTGCATTTATTTTGATTAAGAATTGATAATTTTACTATTCGTAAGAATTGTGACAAACCCCAGTCGTTGTCTCCTTTAATTCCCCATCCTGCGGCTATAGCAGTTCGATTTTCAAGAAATGTTTGTGTTAATAATCTACTTGGAAGGTTTATGTTACCAATTCTGCCTAAAATTTAATTTATATAATATTCATATAATATTCGGAAATCAGAAGTTCTATTTTAAAATTAAGAAAAAACTGTATTAATAAACTTACTACCAAATTGAATGTGCCTAGGTAGCTTAATTAAAGCTATATCATTTTGCAGTCGTTGTCTTTTGTAGTTTTCATGCAAAAAAAAATCGTCTTTTTTAGTTTCAATTTTTAGACATTCGTTCAATTGATGACAACCAATGAGTACTATAGCATTTTTGGCACTAAAATTAAATGCATGAAAATAGAATAATTAAATTAATTCTAAAATTTTTTTTTGATTAAATTTTAAATGATAAATATTTTTTAATATTGAAATTTTAAAGCAGTTAATTTATTTATTTGGGAAATTTGAATGACAATATTTTTTTATGATCAATAGAAAAAATGTATTAAACATAGTGATGACTTACTCCGTTAAACAGTGGGCAGCAGTTATAGCGAATTGATCTAAAATATAAATAGAAAATTTATTAAATAAATATTTCTTTGAATTATATATATAATTGTTTTCTATAATAAAATATTCCAATTAAA
Source organism: Hybos culiciformis (assembly GCA_964007475.1). Taxonomy (NCBI): domain Eukaryota; kingdom Metazoa; phylum Arthropoda; class Insecta; order Diptera; family Hybotidae; genus Hybos; species Hybos culiciformis. Next base: position 9,196,412 of record OZ023274.1, on the reverse strand, counting down.
CCAACGTGATAATAATGCAGCGCCACACCATTTTCTCAATCCGTCATTTGTTAAAATATTCAAACCAACTGCATAAGAATGTGAATGTGGAATAGCTTCTTTACCACCAGTTATTCTGCTTTGAAAACCTACAAATTCCATATTATTTAATTCATCCGGGAAATTATCCAATGAAATCGTGTATGATGGTAGAAATTCTAGACTATCAAAAGGTGAAGAATTATTTAATTTTATTATTATTGCGAAAACTAATAGAATTTTCATATTTTTTTTTTTAATTTAAGTTTTAATTAAAATAAGATAAATTAATTAAAATTTAAATATTTCTCGAAAAATTTTCTCAAGTACTTTTAATAACAGTCAAAACAATTATAAAATAAGAGAATTATTATGTTTATTTTTAAAAAATTTCAATGGTAAAAAATTATGCACGTTTCAAATTTCTATAAATTTATGTTATCTGGAAGAGTGTTTAGTGTTTATAATATTCTAGTTTCATTATGGAATAAATAACATTATAATTAGTATTAGAAAAATCGAGTGAGGAAGATGATAAACATAATATCTTGGAAAAATTTACGTTGTTAATTTTCATTAATGGTGCTCTTAAAATGAATAAACAATTTTTTTATTTATTTAAAACTAAATAATATAAGCTTTACATAAGTACAATTTTGCAACGATCATGCCTAGACAATATAACGAAAAATGTATTTTATAACATTTTGATAATTAAAATCTAATGGAAGATGATTAAATTAGTTATCCCACAAAAGGTAAATCATCGCGTCAAGAAGTTTTCATTTTTTTAAATAAAAATAACAATCAAACACAGCTTAAATTTTAAAAATTTTTTATTAATTTTTTTGAAACTTTTGCTTCGGAACTTAAAAATATGTTTTAAAATTAGTTTATTATTGAATAGACTAAAGACATTCCATATTTTCTGTCGTTAAAAGTTTTAGAAATAAGTGATAATGGCATAACATAGAAAACCGAAGTGTGGTTCATAATAAATCAATTTAATCTTATGTTTGGTTAGAAAGATTATGTAAACGTTTTGAAAATTTATCTTCTTAAATGAATGAATAAAAGAAAAATTGCTGCATTGTGTTTGTTTTTTTCAATTAGATACAGGTAAAGCTTTTACAAACAGTATTTGTGTTATACATACTAATAGTAATCGCTTACAATCGAAATTCAAGTGAAAATACTTTGATTTGTATGCTAAATGATACATATACATTTGCTGTTGTAATAATAAAACAAAATTAATGATTTAAAGATGAAGAGTCACTTGAAAAAAAGGACCAAATTTAACTATGATAACTTGATTTAAAAAAATATATTCCAAAATTGGACTATCAATGTGGTGTATAAAGATTTATTTTCACAATGTGGTGAAATCACGGAACATTCGTACAATGGCATTATATATCATTATTTCCTCGGGCTTGGAAATTATTTCTTCTTTATGTATAATTACGTATGTTCACAATAATTATATTGTAGGTTTAAACAGTGTACATTAGTGTACTTTTTTTTATTACTGAGTGTCATGAAAAAATTATAATGAATTTACAAACGAGATTTAATTGTTAGTTTAATTAGCTAATCTAGGTGATACATACCACGTTTGTAAACAAATGTTTTATCTTATTCCAATTTATACATTCTAAACATAAATTGAATTGACTTTTTAGCTATGAATTATTTTATGTTGGTAAGTTGTGTTACTGAAATAAAAAACTTCAATAGAAGAGAAAAATATATTATGTTTTCAATAAAAAAAGTTTTAACTACTAATTTATGTAATTTATTTGAATTACATGCATCAAGAATCTTTAAAAACTTTTAAGGACAGAAGATAGAGATTTATTTACGTAATTTCTTTTTTAAGTATACTGATTTTAGTTGATTCATTTATATTCTCAATGATTTATCATTAGTTGAATATTCAAATCATTTTTTAAAATATTTCTTTTAAATTTAATCTATAATTATGCTAGTCTAGTTCAGTGTTTCTCCAACTTTTTAATGTTTTGAATTAAAATTATACTGCTGCCCAAAAATATACTATTTTATTAAAAAATATTAAATTTAAAAAAAAAACATTGATCCGAAGCTTTATTTCGCAAATTTTGCTAGAGTACGATTCAAATCACTTGACCAATCCGTTATGCAAAGCTTTCCCTTTCCATTACAAAATTCCATACAAAATTTAGGGGAAATTATTTAAGAAAAAACGCTCATGCAATTTTGTATGGAATTTTGTAATGGAAAGGGAAAGCTTTGCATAACGGATTGGTCAAGTGATTTGGATCGTACTCTACAAAGCTATGGTTGAAAAAATTAAATGTTTATTCTATTAATACATACCCAGGTACTACAGTTATCACCAACATAACTAAATATCTTTCAAAAATATTATAATAATAATACTAAAGAATTAATATTTATTAGTTTCAGATGAATTTCATTAAAAATTCTAACAAAATTTTTTGTTCAAAATATAATTTAAAAACATAATTAAATTATTTGAACTTTTAACTCTTTGAACTTTCATGTAAAAGTATCTACTTATATATATTTTATATGAATATAAAATTAATTAGAAACAAATAACTTCAAATTAACTTCTTAAATGTAATTAACTTTTAATTGGAAATTAATTAATTTGTTCTTGTTCTATATACATAAGTATATAAAGAATATTCTTTAACGATGATAAAAATAAGGGGCTACATAAGAAAATTAATTTAACTAATTGTTATTTAGTAAATTAATAAAAAAATAAAAAAAAATACAAGAAAAATCAGAAAGGTGGAAAAATCAGTTCCTGTTTCCCATTTCGTCTATTTTTTTTTTTGTTCTCTCTGATGATAAATTATTATTTTAGTCATGAATTTGTAATTAAAAGGAAATTCAGGTTAGAAAATTTTTCACATTATTTGTTTTCCTTTTTTTTGTTTTTTTTTGCATAAAATATAAATGAGGAATGAAATTTTTGTATAAGAAAAATTAGGCGCAGTGAAATAAGGCCGCGGGAAATAAGGCCGCGATAGGTTTTTTGTTGCGGTCTTATTTCATTTTGAAAAATGAAATAAGGCCGCGAAAAAATCCTCGCGGTCTTATTTCATTTTGAAAAATGAAATAAGACCGCATAAAATTCCTCGCGGCCTTATTTCCTTTTGAAAAATGAAATAAGACCGCGACAAAAAAAAAAATTAATCGGAGGGCTAATTTCATTTTGAAAAATGAAATAAGGCCGCGAGGATTTTTTCGCGGCCTTACTTCATTTTGAAAAACGAAATAAGGCCGCGTAATCTTGTGAGGTGAGCACACAGGGCAGGGGGCAGCAGGGCGGCGGGCGGGCGGTTGGCCCGCCCGCCGCCCTGCTGCCCCCTGCCCTGTGTGCTCACCTCACAAGATTACGCGGCCTTATTTCGTTTATAAAAATGAAATTAGCCCTCCGAATAATTGTTTTTTTTTGTCGCGGCCTTATTTCATTTTTCAAAACGAAATAAGGCCGCGAGGAATTTTTTGCGGTCTTATTTCATTTTTCAAAATGAAATAAGACCGCGACGATTTTTTCGCGGCCTTATTTCATTTTGAAAAACGAAATAAGGCCGCGAAAAAATCTTCGCGGCCTTATTTCATTTTTCAAAATGAAATAAGACCGCAACAAAAAAACGTCGCGGCCTTATTTCCTGCGGCCTTATTTCCATCCCCCGAAAAATTATTTTTATCAGATTTTTTTTTGTTTGTAGGTATTGAAAAATAGAGAAATAAAAGTGAGAGCTTGATTGTTGTCCTTAATGGAATCTAAAATGCTTTATGTATAGTGCTTTTATATGCTAAGCGAAATAGGTATAGGTCACGCTTACTTTCAAATGTCACGAAATACTTGATGAATTCAATAAAAATACTTGATGAAAAATTCTAAAAGAATAACATTGACCATTTATGTATGATGTATAAATTATTTATATTTCTTAAATTGAATAAAAATTCCTTTAAAATATTATTTTAAAACCTTTTAATTTGGTAATCCTTCAAAAATAAAAAGAACCAAAGTATAATTAGTTCTCACCATAAATCTCAATTAAGAAATATTTTTCTTCATTTATCTTTTGCCTTTTTTTTTTTGCAGTATATTTTCCGATTTAATTGCCTAATAAAGTTTTTCTATATACACAATTTTTTTTTGCTATATTCAGGGAAATATTGTATTTATTAAAATATATACAAAAAAGTTTATTTTATTTTCTCTCAGTCAATTAGAATTAATTTTTATTTGTATTATAACGTCTGTAAATACAAATTTTATTTGTAAATAAAGTTTTAATGTAAAGTATCTGGACTGTGGCCGGCGGCTTGTAGTAAAACAAATTATTTAAAAATACACAAAAAATAGCACATTCATCTAATTCGAGTTTTATAACAGAGCTTAATCCATAATTAAACCGCCAAATACGATGACCAAAAAATAAAAAAGAATAATGAAATTTTAAATTTGGAAAAAAATACATTATCTTGATATTTGCTCTTATTTACTGCCACAAAGAGCTCAATTTTATTAATCTTAATTTAAGTTTATCATTTAACCAACAAAAAAATCTTGGTAATACTTTACTGAAAATGGTTGGCTCAGACGACTGTCTCTACCAAAAGTTTCATTTAGATATGTATTTCTGCGATGACTTATTTATAAATATTTTCATAATGGTTTGCTTATGTTTATATTATTACGATAGCAAAAAAGAACCAGCCCAATTCTCAATAATAAAACTATATAAATAATCTGATTGCCATTAATTGTTCAGTTGGAATTTACTTCATCACATTGTATTGCATTTAACTCTTTTTTGTTACAGCATTCATTATTTAATGTTATTTATCGAATAAAATGAAACTGCAACTTTTTATCAGGAAAATCTGTACATGGGACTAGTATCGAACAAATTTGGATCTTAATTAAGAAATTTACAATACATATTTCGTTTAGTATGGTCTCTCCATTGCATGTAGAACTCTGTATATTCAGTTCGTTTGACTTTAGATGTATTTTGTTGTTGCATATCGAATTCTTTTTCAAATGTCAATATTTTTTTGTTCTGATAGTTTTTAGTTTTCAGTATTACTCATTATCCAGAGTTCTATTTCCAATGCTTATTATCGTTACGTCCAAAAATTTAATCTAAAAAACAATAATAGTATATAGCGTTATTCTGGATGATCCTGAGCGTAAAAAGTTTTCACTAATTAATGGAAGAATAAAATCATCAATAATCTGCGGAATTTTAAGATTTGGGTTCCCGAAGGTTATAATTTTATTTATCAACTGTAATAGGTGCATGAATCTGTTTAGATTTTTCAAATTTTTTTAAGAATGTTCTCTTTAATAATTAGTTATCAATATTGTGCCTTTCATTTTCAAGGTAAAGGAAGGGTCGAAGTTAAAATGAATTTATCGTATTTTATCTCTTAATGAAAAAACAAAATGAAAAACCCAAGAACTTTAATGTCCGTTTTCGTTCTTTTTTTTGAACACACACAAAATCCAATTAAGATTAAACATTTTTTTTATTCAACTTTTGTGTGGTTGAAGAAAATTCAATTGGATATTAAGTTAATTAAAGAATAATTAAGGAATTAATGTTTTTATTCTTAGTATAAGAAATCTGTTTTGTAATTTGTTTGGTAATTAAATTATAAACAAAAAATATAAGAAAATGTAATAAGTTTTATTTCATGCTAAATTTAAAAATACTAGATGAAAAAGTTTTCAACTATTTGCATATTTTTAGGAGTACTGTTAATTTGGTATCAAGAATAGTTATTTTATTTTTTGTTTAGGAGTTATTTTTCTTAAATTAAATAATTAAATTTTTTCCACAAATTAAAGCAAAACGATGTAAATTTTAAATTTTATTTTAAATTATTGTATTATTGTCGTTCATGTTTTGACATTTAATTTTATTGGTATTTTGTATTTGTACATTTCGTCATCATTCCAAGCAGAATAAAATCATAACGAAATTGTTTTACTCAAATTACAAGGTTTTAATGTCAAAAAAAGGAAAATAAAATTTATTAAAAAATATAACAACTTACAGATCAGATACAATTTATAATTTTTTTTTTTGTGAAAATATTTGCAATTTTTTTTTTCCCTTATAATGCTACTCAATTTTTATTTTATATTATTATTTATTTTCCAATCAATTTAATGAGATGTTTCTATTGAAAAAAAAAATGTTGAACTTAAATTTATCCAAAAAAAAAAGTACTTAGTTTCCTTTAACATCCATTGGAACACATTTCTGCAGAATGCAAAGTTAAGGTTATACATATTCAAGTTTTCTAGTTTTAAAGTTTCAAATATTCTCGTTGAAGATGAAAAACTTAGACTTCGAAATTAGATTTTGCTAATATCCTGTAATGTTCAAGTTACTCGCTGCTTTTAGTTATTTGTCCGAATTTAATTTCTAAAAGTTCATTCAATGATATTGTGTTTCAATATAATTAGAAATGACGAGCTGCTACAAAATTCTCAATATTAATAATGATACGAAATGCTTCAAAAGCAGAAAATTTCAAGGACTCTTTTTATTCATTTGTTCCTTTTGACTATAAAATATTTTCCTGAAATTCAATTCTTCCCATTGATTGTTGCTTTTATATAGTATTTTTCCAATGAATCTATATAGTAAAAAAAAATATAATAAAAATAACGATGGAATTAAAAGTACTCTTGACAAGTTTAAGTAAAATGTGTTATTTCTCATTGAGATGAAAATATTTTTTGGAAAATAAAATGTCTCGCTTAAAGAAAAAAATATAAGTCTTTGATATAGAAGAAGGAAATAAAAATGTTAAAAAGGAAAATAAGAAAATTCTATTCTTAAGTATATATACAGAGTCCTTTACTATACACAACTCTATGCAGAAAAGACGTTTTATTATTATTTTCATTCTAATTGAAGGGTTGCAATAAAGTGAGTATAGAATTAAATGCAAAAAAAAAATATTATAATAAATTTTTCTTTGCAAATAATTTTGAAAGTAATTCAGTGTTTTTTTTTTGTTTTTTTTTATTTATAAAATTATAAATTGAAGATATTTAGAAGAAATTTTCTGCAGAACGAAAAAAATTTTCTTATTCTGTTTTCTTAAGAATCACTTTATGACTTTTGATTAAATCAATTGAATAATCTTGGTTAGTTTGCTTTCAAGTGAAGTAAATTTTCTTTTTATTATAAGGTTCGGCGATATAAATCAATAAGTCCTTTGAATTATCTATTTCTTGTGCAATGCAATTATAAAAGTTGAAAAATGATTATGTTAATTTTTTTTTAAATTGGTAAATTAATTTTTTTTAAATCCTTTACACTTTTGAGTTCTGTTTATATATTTGTGTGTAATATGTGGCCGCAGATTATGAAAATTTTAATCAAGGGTCAAAAATTTAACCATGAAGTATTAAAGCATTAAAATCCTATCATGTTCTATTAAAACTCTAACGCAAGTTTATAATAATGTTGTAAAACTCATAAAAAAGCTTAAAAACTATACTATTATATAATGTTTTATAGTTTTTTTTAATTTCAAAACATGTCTCTCATTTTAATTCTTCGTAATTAATTTGCCTTATTAATTAATGATATATCCGGCATTTAATTAAATTTAAAAAATAAAATTTTTGGTAAATTAAAATAGTGATGCAGCTTCTTTTTTATTTCAGAAATAAAAATTTTTATATGCCATTCTTGAGATTTTGGGAAAAATGATATGATATAAGTTAAAATATTCAATTAATTGAATGTATCAATTGCATTTCGCAAAAAAATAGACATGAGAGTATATAATCATGATTTTTAGATGAATGTGCAATTTATTATCTACATATTTTTAAAAATTTTTTTTAATTATTATAATTAGCTAAGAATATCGAAAAAAGAAATATTTCACTATTTTCTTTTAAGTTTATTGCTTATAACTAAGATCTCTAGCTACACTATCTATAGAGTCTTTTAACTGTTTATATTAATTTAAATTTTAGTTATTCCATGTATTTTATTGTATAAATTTGTATTTTATTACTTTTTAATATTCTTTTTTTTTTAAAATAATAAAACTAAGGGAAAATTTTAAGTTGGTCACAACACAACAAAAATCTCGAATGCCATAAAATTTATATTGTCGTTGAATTAAATCTTTATTGAAACAAGATATTGTTGTACCCGTAATTGTGTGATAAAGAATATAGTAGATACAATTATTTCGCAAAAATTTAAAAAATTTATCGATTATTGGAAGTTGAAGAACTTTAATCTAAATTTGTTATCAGTATTTTTTTTTGAAATATTTTTTTATTTGGTGTTTTAAAGTAATATATCGTAATTAAAAAAACTAGGCTATGTACAAAGATTAATAAGTTCGCAATTCAAAACAAGCAAATTGAACGTTATGGAATTTTAATTGAACGAATGCAATTGATATTTAATGTACCTACTTTATAAATTTTTTACTTATAGACTGTTAATGTTTTTGAGGTTGATCTTCTTTTTTTTTTTTTTTCAAATTTTCTTTCTTAAAATTGTTGACGGTTTTGAGAACAAAATTACACTATATATTTTTGATAGCGTAAAGATATCTCGTTTATTCGCATAAATAACTATTTTTTAAGAATAGTAAAAAAAAGAGTATCTCTTATTATCTCAATAAATCCCTGTATCCAAGGTTCATTGCAAAAAAAAAATTCTTGCTTACTAATATTAATACTTTAGGAGGCACGATTATTTTTCTGTTAAATTATATGACTCACAAATAATTGAAAATTGGAGAAATAGTTTCATTTATTTTGAACCACGGTCCCCAATGACCACTATCATTGAAGTACAAATACTGTCGCAGTGTGTAATCTACTAGAAATTTAGGAAACAAATTAGAACCTGGTATCCGAATTTCAACATAATCTATCAAAATCAGATTATATATATCATATTGCATTCTTCACTTTTATTTTGAAATACAAATTGAATCAAAAAAGAAGCTGCAAATTCAGTATGTCTTTGAAATATCATTAGCCTAATCCAACTACTTGACATTGTGCTCCTCTCGTTTTTTCCTGTGTATAGTAATAATTTCGCGAATTATTTTTTGAAAAATTGTGAGGACATCTTTGCAAAACCAGGGGAATTTTGAAAAACTGTTTAACAGACAGGAAGTTTAATGCTATAAGTACTCAATGAAAGTACATCTAAAAACATTTAATTGTTTTTTTATCAGATATCTGCTAAATCCGTCCACTTCAGATGAGCTTTTTATTTTTTTTTTAAATGTTTACAATATACAAACAATTAAAACTGACCAAATTATGATAGTAAACTATTGATTTACATTTTGATACAAAAAATTTAAAGTGCAGTTTGTTTGAAATCTTTTAACAATTTTTTCAGTTGATATTATTTGATAATATTTATTATTATTTGATTATATTTATTATTATTTGATTATACTGGTTTTTATTTGAGAATACTTTTGCTTGAAGGTTGTTGAGCAATAAATTTTGAACAAAATTGAGATGTAACGATGTAATGATTAGTGCCGAAAATGGATTGGAGAAGGTCAGCTAAAAATCCTTTTCTTACAGTAATCAATGAAATAAATTCGAGAGCTACGCAATAATCATTATATTTTTGTTACATCCGCTACGTGCTGAAATTTACATTATAAAATTTTTCACATTATACATTCTTCATATTAATCTCACAATTGTAATATAGAAAGTAAGTAGAAATTGTTTTCAAGTTTTTTAGATTTTTTTGCTTAACATCAAAGAGAAATTATACCTTGAGAATAACATGTGTCAAAATATGTACTAAAAATTAATATCAAATTCCAAAACGAAAAAATTTAACTGATGTCGAAAATAATTAAATATGCATCTGTGCACATAAAATATTTAAGTTTTAGAATTATTGTAGAGTTTTCAATTTAATTTCCAATGGAAGTGTTTAATAATAAATTAGGGTTCTAATGAGTGTTTCATTAGTGTACAAGCAAAAAATAAAATTACACCTTAAACAGACTATAGGCTAGCAACCGCATGAATTTCATGTTTACGAAATATAGGATGACAAAAGAACGTATTTATATAAACCATAATATTCATGATTGCTAACCCACATTCTGTCTAGATTTGTTCAAATAAAGCTGTTAGTTTAAATTGACGAATAAATTGCAGTGAACGTTTGCATCTTTTTGATTTTTTTAAAACAAAATATTGATATTAATAGTCGACAACTGGTGAACCACCGGTTGGCGGTATCGATGAAATTTTCAAGGAAATTTTTTCCATTGTCAGTGTGAATTTTTCTCTTTTCCGGAGTAGTCTTAATATATTCTTTTTTCAAATTTATTGTAATTAAACTATTCTCAGAGATGCATCAATCTTGTATAATTTAATAATTTCACGCTAATTAATTTTCTGATTTTATTTTATTAAAAATTTTTTTTTTGTATTCAAGTTCACAATAAATTCGTTAACCGATAGACTCAGTTTTGTTATTTAAATTTAACGTATGTACATATATGTGAATATTATTGTTATAATTTACAAAATTAAAGTGTTAAAAATTATAGAGTATAATTAGAATTAACTAGTTAATTACAGTACACAAAAAAATGACAAATGAAACTACAGCGGGTGCAACTAATTTTTTGTACAAATACACAATTGGATATATTATTGAACTAATCAGACGATTATGTGAGTAAAGTGTATTGAAAAAACTAAATTTTTGTCCTGATTAGAATTTTAGATTTTTTTTAACCTAGAACAATTTTCTCACATGGTTGAAATAAATTTTAAATTAAAAATTCAAAGAGCGGGGCAAATAAGTTGAAAAATTTTAAAATTTACTGATTCACTATTATTTAGAGATAATTCTCTATAAGCCATTGTGAAACTCCCAAGATAATTTTAACAGTATACTCGGTAAATACTTTATTAAAATTACAGCAAACGCAGATTGAAAATATTTTCATTAGGGGCTTATAATATAAGATTGACATTCTTTAAAACCTTTAAACGAATGTTTATTGATCATGTAAATTAAATTAATTAATTATTAATATTTAACTTCAAAAGAAAAAAAAAAAACAAAACAGAAATTGTGTAACATTGAAAAACTTGTTTAAATGTTTTTTTTTTTAATTTACAATTTAAATACCTTTATATATAATTTTGATTTTGACTTTTGCTTTAAGTATCTATTATATAATATTTTGAACTTTTTCATTATTTTATGAAAATTTTTAAATACAATAATGTGTATTTCATAAGTATTTCATGACATCAAAAAAAAAAAAAGCATAAAATTTTTTCGTGCATACATAACTTAAATGATTTTTAAATGTCCCCATTGCATTATTTTGACATTTATCTAATATAAAATCAAATTAATTTTTTGATAATTTAAATATTATACAAAACTATCGGTGGTTTTAAATAAAACACAAGTTTGGCTCAGAATACAATGCATTGTAGATTCCCTAAATTTACGCTAGCTAGACTCTGGTTTATTCAGATATTGATTAACTGATTTGTTGTAAAGACTATAGAAAAAGAATTTACGAAAAGAATTTAAGCAAACAACACAAAAATTTGATAGATTTTTATCGAAAAAATTTTAAGATACATTTTGTTAAACAATTTTACATTTTCGTCATTAAAATATATTATACTCTTCCTCAAAAAAAAAGGAAACTTCCCTCTTTTTTTTTTCTACCTTGTTGTTATCAATGAAAAATATTATCATATTTTTAAGAAAATAGAAAAATTCACATTTTCATTTCAATATTTTTATAAAATCACATGCATAATACATTATGTATATTAATATATTTATATAGATAGATATATATAATGTACATTTTACATACATGAAACTTTTTTCTGAAAAATTTTTCTTGTTAAAGAATTTATTGACAGGAAATTAAGCTTTAAGTTGCTTTAGGCAAATATTACAATTTTCATGAAAATGAAATAAAATTTATTTTCTCATCTCATATATGATTTGTCAAGGAAAGAAAATATATATAATATTTATTTACAGAACATTTATGTATGTGTATTCATAATGTTTTTATTTTGTTTAAATAATTTATTTTTCTTTTTCAGTGGAAAAGATGATGAAAAATAAAATGCTAAAGAAAAATAATAATAATAATAATAATAATTTATGTATATATATATTATTAATAAAATTTCTTTGGAAATGACTATTTTGCATTAAATCTTAATAATGGATCGCATTTAAGGTATTTTATTTCGATTTGTATATCAATAATACATACACGTTTTTGTTCTACGAAAACTATAATTTAAAAGTAAACAAATGTGAAATATTTTTTAATATTATTTATTATCAGTATTTCCGAGTATAGATTATAGAGCTATAGTTATTAGTGGGAAATTATGTAATTTTATTTGTTGTCAATTAGAGGTTGCTTGCATATTTATTAATTTTAATGATTTCATATTCTTTGTAGTTACTTCGATATGATGGAAGCATTTACAATAATGTACTAAAATTTAAATTAAAATAAATTAGCTCTGTTTCTCGGTTTTTACAAGCTGAGAAAAATAGATTGAAAAATAAAAATTTTCATAAAAAATTTAGATAATTTTTATTGACCAAATTATCTAACTTTAGAGAAATATCTTTAACGGAGGTTTATCATTTCAGCAGAATTTATCAGATTTAAACAAAATTAAGATTGTACGTTCTCATAAAAATATAAGAAGTAATGTCTATATTATAATTTTTTTTTTATCATCATCATGTGGACATTATAGATATAAACAGACTATAGTTAAATAGATTTTTATGAAAAATAGAAATATATGCCTAGAGTAGTTATATATATATATATATATATATATATATATATATATATATATAATACATGATACACAAACTATATTAACATATTATAAACGACCATATTTCGACAAACTATTGGGTATTTAATAGTTATAATAGGAAGAAAAAATTCTTTAAGAGGATTAAATTTAGGTCATATATATTTTAAATAGGAAATTTAACTAAACTATTTATGTACAACATTATGCATAATTTATGCACAGCAAACTTTAAGAAATAAAAATTTTTTTATTTCATATTTGTTTATGTTTAAAAAAAAAAAAAAAATTAAAATTGAAATTAATAAATTTTAATTGTACTCTGATAATCTTATAACTTGTTTAATATTTTTTTAAATAGTCTTCAGGAAAATGGCACGCCAGTTATTCGTTAACCCTCATAAAGTCAAATATTTTCAAACTTTTTTATAGAAAAGTGTAGTTTCCATTTGACTATTATTGTTTTTTGAAATAATTTTATTGTAATACAAATAAAATATTTCTTAATAAATAAATAAGTAGATAAATAGATTAACAAATAAATAATTAATTTTATCATATAAAATTTAATCAAACAAAATCCTACTATATTTCTATACTACAGCCAGGGAATAAATATTTTAAGCTTTAAGAAAACATAGAATTTTCTTCTGCAAGTTTTCATCTAAGGAAGTTTCAAATTTTCGCTTTAATTTGAAAATACAATGTTTCCTTCCCTTGGCAGATTTTAAGAGAACCTCAATTGCCAAAGGATAAATATATTTAGTTAGGATGAAACTGCGCTCACCCATCGATGTGTCTTGTTCTTCTGTTATAAATCAAAAATCAAAATTTAAAATGTATTTAAATAACATAAAATGTCAAGGAAAATCGATAATATAAATCATATACCTGTAATTTTTATTTAATAAAAAAAGAAAATATTCATAAATTTTTTTACGATCATATTTTTCTTTTTTATTATATTTTATTTTAATATTTATTTCAGATATGAACAAGTCATTTTCAAATATATATGTACATACATATAGTCAATTTTATAATAATTTTTCCTTAACCTTTCAATATACCTTGTGGCAAGCAAAACACTTTTTTTTTTTTCTTATTTGATTTGTTTTAGAATTATAGAAAAATGAAAGAAGAAAAATAGAAAGCAATAAAAAGAATTTTCATTTCTTTTTTTTTTTTGTTTTTTTTTTGGTGACATGAAAAACTTTATGAAAATCAAAGTAATAAAAAAAAGGAAATCAAGGAAAAATTCTTAAACATTTTCTTTTACTTACTTTTTTTTTTAATACGTTTTTCTCAGGAGAAAGTAATAAAAATGTCACTGAACTCTTAGAATTATATGTTTTTGTTTTTTTTTTTTATTTTCATCAATTTAATTCTCATAATAAATTTTTTTACACTTTCATTAAATATGGAAAGCTAAAGAAATATATATAAGAAGAATCTGAGAAGTCAAATAAATATTTAATGAAAAATGTGGAAATAAAAAATATTTGGGAAAAAATTTTGCATTCAAAAGATTGTGTGATAAATTATTAAAAATTTATCAAATTTATATAATAAAATTATTTTTTGTTAAACGATATTTCATTTTTTTTCATTTAAATAATTTTTGATCAAATTTATCAATTTATCAAAAAAAAATTTGGGGATCAATTTAGTTTTTGTTGAATGAATTATAATTGCATCGCATTCAAATTGGATAAAAATGTACTGCATTTATTTAGTAAGTAGGTATTATAGTATGTACAATGATCAAACAGGTCTAGATAGAAGAGAGGATCCAAAAAGTCCTCCTTCTGCTTCAACATATAACATTTGCTAAGTACAAATTTATCATAATTTTTTTTTCTCGTTCATTTCCATATGCGTCGCTATATATATTTTAAAATGTCATTATGATTATAATTGGATAGTTAATTTTTATTTCCTGACAATAAAATATTTCAAATATTTAATGCAATTTTGTTAATATAAGTTTTCAATTTCTTTGACATTCACATATTTAGTAATATTTTTTACTCTATAGTTATATATTTAATATTTTTATGTAATATATACATATTTTTTTTTTATTAAAGTTCGGTTAATTTCATTTTCATTATGCCATTATTGACGTAAAGGATAAATTTTGTAATTTAATGATAATTGCAAGGCATAAATATGAAAGGACTATCATTAAAAATAAATTGATTTTTTGTGCGTTTTTTTTTTTAACCCCAGTAGAAATATTCGATTTATGTTTCCATTCTATTATAAATTGAAGCGAAATAAATTATATATACATTTGTACGTTATAGAGGGTATTTATCAAAATTTTGCGAATTTGTAAGAGGAACCAACATAAGGTTTTAAATATCTGTTGGCTTACAATAGAATTGATCGATATTTTCAAATACAATTTAAAAAACTATCGATCAATTCAATAATATTGCACTAAGCAACTTTTTATGTTGTAGTTTTATGAATGCGTTTATTTTCGATAATTCGTGGGTAAAAAATTATTTCGGCAAAATATTTATGTTAGAATTATATGAACAGCTCTGTCAAATTTTAATATAAACGAAAAATAACTTTTGAATTTTGGTTCCTTTAATAATTTTTTAGTGAGAAAAATATAAACAACGAGAGCATAACAATTCACGAACGATATTTCGAATAATCGTTATGGCTCCAATATTTCATTTTACTTCCAAAAAATGAAGCATAAACCTTTGAAAACATTAAAAAATGCCTTGTTTTCAATATTATTATTTTTTTAAATATTAAAAAAAAAATAAAATCAGAAATAATAATTTATTTAATGGTTGTTTAACATTGTTGCGCTATTTTATACATAAAAAATAAAAAAATGTATTTTTAAAGACGAAAAAGATATTAAATCAAATTTAATATAATTTTTTTTTAATTTGATTCGAAAAAATAAAATAAAATAAAAAAAAAATGGAAGGAAAATTATTTTCCATGTAAAATTAAAATGGGATATGTCGTGCGAAATTGCTATTAAAAAAATTATATTTTTCATATCGTCTGCACTTACTGACGCCAGAATAATAACAAAAATAATAATAATAATAATCATTGTAGTCGAAAAATTCATAATTTTGAAATATTCTTTATAATAATATTCAAAAGCACACCTTAAATTTCTCATAAAAATTATACAAAGTTAGTTAGATACACGAAAATATATAACAAAGAACTTCGTAGCATTAAAATATTCCCGACGTTTAAATTTTTGAATTGAATGTTATATCAATCTTATATGCGCATTTATACCCAAAGAATTCATCCTAGTTGCAATATCCACAATCAATAAATACAATGAATAAATACTATATATTATAACTTAAATTTTCATTATTAACGTTTCGAACCATCGTAAAGTCTATGTTATTTATAGGTTAATATTTTTAGTTTTAATCTTTATTAAACAATTATTGACTTTACCTGTTGAGATTTACACAGGACAATTGTTGCAAAGTGCACTGCACTCCCTTATCAACCACTGCACTCCCTTATCAACGATAAATACCGATCAAAATATATATTATGTAGATTGGGTGAATTTTATCAATATATCAATAACCTGAATATTACATACATAAGTTATTATATATAAATAATTATATTTGAAAGCTGATTTAAAAAAAAAAAAACTGAAAATAATAACCCGACAGCATAAAATACAAATAAAATTTATGAATTTTTGGGCCACATTCAATGGTTACTGGGCATCAATCAATTTTAAATGCCAATATATAATAACAATAACCATTTGGATGAATGGTTTCATTTCTTTTCATTTAATATCCATTAATTTTTATGAAATTTTTTTTTATTTTTTGTTATTTCATATATCATGACGATTTCAGTATTTTTCCCAATTAAATGAAAAACCTTCATACATCGTAAAATGAAATTAATTACTGATGACAGATTCGTTTTGGTCCTTAAAAAAAGTTAATAAAAAAAAAAAAAAAATTCAATGATTAATTATCAAAAGGTGATAATCTAATACCTAAGTAGATTATGAACATATATTGTTTATAAAAATAGACAAGGGTATTGAATATTCAATCATATTTTCATTTAAACATGATTTTACCATTAAATCATTATTTTAAAAGATGGATCGATTTTTCTTTTAAGTTTTATTTTAAATCATATTCTTATTAGTTTTTAAACTTCTTTTAAAGATATGTTAAAAAATGACTTTTTACCTAGCTTTCCATCAAAAATAAAATATACATTTCGAATGCCAATAAATGTTCTATTTATTTTGGTAAAGTTTATGTGCAGAAATATATTCATACAAAAAGTTCACAATTCAAAATATTTTTTTTCAGAATCTAATACAAATATAGTAGGTATTCTTAAGTTTGGGTATTAATAAGATATGCTGATTCTATTTTTAAATTTCATTGACCCTGAGAATTGACTTGTTAGCCTGCAACAACGGAAATAAAAAATATGGCAAATAAAGCTAGGTATATATATAATTATTATCATTATTTAGAAAATTTCAGAGATAAGATTATAAAGATCATTATATACAGAGGATGATGAAGATACAATTGCTTGCCTAAAAACAATTTTACACAGTATGAGGTCTTTTATTTTTAGAAAAAAAAAATACATTAAATAATATATAGTACTATACATCTTATCTTAATTGATCTAAATGTAAACAAATATCACTGCGCTAGGAGAAAAAAAATTCAAATTATTTGCGATTTGACGTTTTATGCAAAAAATAAATACGTAGTAAAAAAAATGCGATTCTCTGATTAAAAATCTTAGTATGAAGAAAAATAAAATAAATTTAGATTTGCATATACACTGTTCTGCAGGGACAGCCTTTCAGAAAAAAAAAATTATTCTACATTTATTATTTTATTGTAATAATAAAATTATAAATATGATATCAAGTTTATTATTATCCTGAGTTATTGTTTTAATTGATATGATTTTTATTAATATCAATGATTTCAAAATAAATTTTAAAGTATCATAGGAATAAATATACATGTTTATAAATATAGAAGATTATAATTTCATTTGTCGAAGTTTGAATCAATTTGCGTCATAGTTTAATTGTTAATAATTTTCTCTTTAAAGACTTGTTCATTTTTAAATAAAATAATACATTATGTTGTTAATATGCCATAATTTATATTTATTATAACGCACTTATTATTTATGTGAATAATACTATTTTATTAAATTATTACTCTATTTTTTTTTGCATATAATTTCATTCATAAATATGTTTTCAATAACAATTGAGAACGAGTCTGTTTTTAAAATATTTTTTTATGTAAATTTTCGTAAACATCAACGTTCTTAATAATGTTGTTAGATGATAAAAATAAGATAAAAAAAATTGTTTACAGTTTATTTATATTCATATAAGCGGAAAATTTCATTAAAAAGTAATTACATGTACGTTTAGTATTAATTAGGTATATAATGTACCTAGATATAGGCATATGAAAAAAATTGATTAATATTCATTCAAAAATGTGACAAATCAATTTTTCATTTTGAAAAAGTAACAAAATTTATGTATAAAAAAATATTTCGGATGTAATTTATGGAATTAATATAGAAAAAATCAAACTAATATATTGATTATTGAAACGTAAAAACGAGAATTGTATAGAAGTTCCTTATGAAAAAAGGGAAAAAAAAGAAAATAGCATAAGCTTCACTTCCTCTGTGTCATTTTATAGTTAAAAAAATCTGTTCTGTAGTGAAGATGATAGATAACTCAACAAATAAACACCTTTTGATTGAAATGAAAAATATTCATATAGCAGAAAGGTTTGAAAATTCTAATCTTGCTTTATATTTGAAAGTTAACATTTACACAATGTTAATTATAGCTAACAAAGTTTTTTTACTCAACATTTGCCTCTATTTGATTGACCTATCATTGATTTCATTATGTTTATCTTATTTTCCATGTAATGAACGATTTCAAATATTTTTATTGTTTTGCAAAGGTAAAGACAAGAACTTCCAATGAAAAATATATGAAAAATGTAAATTTTTAGAATAGCTTCACATCATCAATGAATGACGGAGAAAATGATCACAGCTTGTAAATGTAATATGTAATAAAAGTAATATAAATAACTGTTAATTATAAAATTATTTAATTCGAGCGTCAGAAGTTTAGTC
This sequence comes from Hybos culiciformis, assembly GCA_964007475.1. Lineage (NCBI taxonomy): Eukaryota > Metazoa > Arthropoda > Insecta > Diptera > Hybotidae > Hybos > Hybos culiciformis. Next base: position 9,177,283 of record OZ023274.1, on the reverse strand, counting down.
GTAAATTTTTAGATTTAAAATTGGCATGGCGATACAAAATACGTTTTTATTTCTTAAACTTAAATATGATAGAAATAAAAATTATTTGGTTTAATAAAAAACATTTTCAAGAGAAAACTTAATTCATGGGTCATTTCATAGTAGCTACAAAATTTCGATGGGTACAAAAATAATGTTTTCGAAGTTAGGTTTATCTCTTTTCGATTACCTTAATAAATATAAACATATTCATAGAGATATATCAATCAAAGAGATATTATTATAATCAATTATATACATAATACTGAAAATGGAATAACAAAATTGTCATTTTTATAAGAGCTTTGGATACATTGAACATTTCCTATTTTGTGGAACATTTAAAAAATGCATTTACTTAAATTTATATACTTAAATTTGGACAGTAAGTGATTAAGGCTTGTTTGGATAAAGAGCTAGTCTACGATTTTTTATATTTTAGATATATAAATATATGTATTAAAAATTTTTCCAATTTCTTTTACGTTAGTTACAGTAATTAGAAATAAAATCTCTGTGCTGTCCAGACTCTTGTATTTATACTTTTTCTGCATATTTCATTCCTGTTGTTTAAATTGAAAAATTTGCGAAAGCAGTACGTCTATCAGCTGTTTACAATTAATTCAAAATGCGCTTAAGGTAAATATATACATTATCAAATTAAATATATATAAATGTATATATTATTATTAAAATTAAAACTATAAAGTAAAAATATATACATATATGTATTGTATATAGGAAAAAAAAAATAAATGTAGGTAAATAAATTTTGATGTCAGATAAAAAACTAAAAATTTAAAATTAATCATCTTATCTAATAAATTCTTATCTCAATTATAAATTAAATTATTAATAATTAAATAAAAGATAAATTTTTAATTTTTTTTTTCCTTTTTTTCTAAGTAACAAAGAAATTTTTTATTTGATTTACATTTTTATTTTTTTTTTATTTTTTTTTATATTTAAATGAAATATTAAGATGAATTTTGTTTTTATTCAAATTTTGTCTTTTGATAAGATTTATTCGAAAAAAATAAATAAAATAAATTTATTAAAGAAAATAATTTGTATCGAAAAAAAATAAAATTAAATATTTATTTTAAATAAATTAAAATAAATCGATTAAAAAAAAAATTAACATACAATTAAAATCAGAAAAGTAAGTGGAGCAATTATTTATTGATTTCTTATGTATTTGGGCGATTATAAACATTTTTTGTGAATTTAAGTACAGATAGTATTTAGTTTTAGTTTTTGGTCTTATTAACTATTATAATTTTTTTGTTTCTAAATCCAGATCTTATAAGTGAACGAAAACGTGAAAACGAAGAATATCAAAAAAACAAAATATTTACAATTTTCAGATTGTTTCATAATTTTAAAGCATAAATTAAAAAAAAACTATCTAGGATTGAAATCTTACTTGCAGAAGTAAGTTTCATATTAATTTTGTTAATGAAATTATGTGGTTATGAGATAAGTACAATTTTGTTGAAATGTTTCGAACTTTTCGTAGAAAATCATTTTTTTAACTTTTTAACAGTTTTATAGTTGTTAAGCAGTTCTTTCGTTGTCCTGTTAAATTTCTAAAAATTTTCAAAAAGAATGATAGGACGTACAAGGGGGTATATAAATGTGATTACTATGATCTATTAGGAATACCTTATTTCGTTTTCAACTAACAATATATTATTAATTTCTAAAGAATTAAATTTTTCTGTGTTCTGGAGAACATTTATGTATTCGCTGAATACAAAATTCCGGGATTAAAAAATTCCAAAAATATTCTAAATGCGAGAATTCAAAGTTTTGGAATTTACAATTGCCGTTAAAATAGAAGAACATTGAAAACGCAATCTTGGATTTAATTCTTGTAATTGTTTACTGCCCGTAAGGAAATGGCGAAACAATTTTAGGTCGCATCGCTGTGGAAGAACTATAAAAATATACAGATCGAGTAGGCGTAGATACTTCGTAATGTCCAGGAAAAGATTTATGTCGAGTAGCGCAGTTTTACGTGGCTCAAGAATTTTTAAAACAAATATGTTTATTAATACCGTAGTTATGTATCATAAAATTAGACAATTCATTAACTTGACAACCAAAAATTTATTTGTCTAGGGAAATTTCTCATTTATGGTGTTGTTTTGATAATTTATACGTAGGTTCAAATGTATATAAACCCTGTAAATAACTACATTAATATGTATATACTAACGAAAATTAAAAAACAAAAATTATTACCATAAATATTTTTATAGATTCCATAAAAAAAAATTATACGATCTAATTTACATCTAAATTTAAATTATTTAATTCAACAATTAGAATTATCTATATTTATTTACGTAATATTAATCCTTTTATATTGGGTAAATAAAAAAGTAAAATAAAAATCTAATAAAACATTAAATTAGTTTGAATTTTTGTGTATGCATGATTAAATAAATGTTTGAACTTACGTCAACAGTTTATTAAATTGCGAAAGTTATTATGCTACTTAAAAAAGTTTTTACGTGTGTAAACCTTCAACTATTTAAATTTGGTTTGTGCCCGTTTGGTATAGAAGAAGTGTATTATTTATTATTTCGAAAATGACAACAATACCAACCAAAAAATTATTATAACCATATGGTGGTTAGGGTACAAAAAATTTAAATGAAGTGCCGTCCAAAAACTCTACATACTTTATATCAGACCAGAACTTCTTATTTGACGCGTCATACGACGATTGACTGTATTTTTTTTTTTTTTATTATTTTATGCATTAGAGGTATACATATATTTACATATGAACGAACATTGGAATAATTCTAATTTGCTTTTATAAAAGTGAGAATATCACTTTTGTCGCAATATGAAGTTTTCAAATGAATAGAATGTTTGTTTTTTGTTGATTTGTTAATTAACTAATGCCTAATTAAATATGATTGCTATTATATTCTTATCTACATATAATAAAGTAAAAACTTCTTGTTAAACAAAAAAATAAATCTAGGGTGTCCTATATTTGGGCCATAATGTTCTTTGTTTTATGGATTTATATTTTAGTGATAATGATTCACCAATTTTATATGTTTATTAATAATGAATGTAAATTACACTTTACATTGTAATGATAATGATATTTTTAATTTTAACCTTGAATTAAAATTAGAAATTTGATTATCTCTTTGGCGGGAAAAAGTAATCAACATGTTTGATATAATGGTTTTTACCTTTTCGAACAATTTTTTGAGATTTTCAGTTTTATTGTTAACAATTTTTTTTTTTGTATTTTTACAGTGAAAGATAAGGATGAGCTCAGAGAGTTAAATCATGATAATACAATAATTAAAAGTCCAAAAAAGAAAAATTTCTTCATACAGCGATTTCATATAATATCATGGATAAAGAGTTATGACAAGAAATATGCATTTGCGGATTTTATTGCTGGAATAACATTAGGTTTAACAATTATACCACAGGTAAATAAATTAAAAAATGTTTTAGGCTTAATATCAAAAGACAAGACTTATTAGAAAATTCTAAACATACCCAAAATAAATTTTCAGAGTATTGCTTATGCATCGCTTGCTGGTCTTCCATCACAATATGGCTTGTATGCAGCTTTCATGGGTGCTTTTGTTTACGTTATATTCGGTTCAATAAAAGAAGTTTCAATTGGTCCCACAAGTCTAATGGCATTACTAACTCTACAATATACATTCAATAAGCCACCAGAATTTGCTGTTATTTTAGCATTTTTAGCTGGAATTGTTCAAATTGCAATGGGTTTGCTTAATATTGGTGATATGATTGTTGATCTTTGTACGGAGCCAGTTATATCAGCATTTACATCAGCAACAGCTCTAATAGTATTCATAGCACAGGCAAAAAACCTATTAGGCTTACATTTGAAATCAAAAGATATTGCTTCAACAATTGTACAAACAATTTCGAAAATGGGCGAAGTAAGATACCAGGATGCAGTTTTAGGAGTAATATGTATAATTTTTTTGTTGTCTCTCAGAGTAAGTTAAGTTATCAAAGTGATGGCCTAGTTGGTTCTATGAATATTATGTTTATTAACACCTTTTTCTTTATTTTTAGCAATTAGCAAATATAAATTTGGATAAGTCGAAAAAAGGATTGAAAAAGTTTTTATGGTACATTAGTATTTCAAGAAATGCACTTTGTGTGGGAATTTCAGGTGTGGTTGCATATAGCTTATCGAAATCATATTCGTTAGAACAAATTTTTAAATTATCAGCGGATGTCGAACCCGGTAAGCATAAAGTTTGATCTGAAGTAGATAGTGATAAAATATGCATTGATTTTATAAAGTTTGTTGCTTTTAAAATAATTCTATTTTTATAAAATATCAAATTGGAAATTATGAGAAACAACTTATTAAATATTATGATTGAATTAACCCCGCATAGTCGTATCAAACTTATTTTAGCTAAATTGAGAAAGATATTATCGTTCTAGTTCTCATAGTGTTGGTTCATGTACACTGCCCTCAGAAATTAATTATCTAGAAACAATCTTGTTGCTCCGAAGTCAAGTGTTTAATCTTTGTATGTATAATTGCATATTCAAGAACATAATGTCTAGCTAGAATCATTATGTTGGTCTTTTAACAAGATTTGAAGTAAATACTTTTTTTAGGTATACCAAGTATTGCGTTACCACCATTTGAAATTCAATATGGAAATGTGACTTACACTTTTGTTGATATTCTTGCCGAATTGAATACTGGAATTGTGATTGTTCCAGTGGTGAGTGTTAAATATTGATTTATGTTAAATATTTATTTTTCTTATGCAAATACCATGTATTAGTAGGTTGGAATGCTGGCAAATGTTGCAATAGCAAAAGTTTTTTCGACAGATGGTAACTTAGATGCATCACAGGAAATGTTCAGTTTAGGATTGTGCAATCTGATGGGTTCATTATTTAGAGGAATGCCAACTTGTGGTGCTTTCACAAGATCAGCGGTAAGCAACTCCAGTGGAATAAAAACACCAATGGCTGGGATTTATTCTGGAACTATGGTTATTTTGGCATTAAGCTTATTGACACCTTACTTTAAATATATTCCGAAATCAACCTTAGCAGCTGTTCTCATGTGTGCTGTTCTTTTTATGGTGAGTTGTAGTTTTAAAAACTATTCATCCAGGAGAACTTAAAAAATTTACTTATTTTCTATTTTTTAGATTGATTTTAAAATTGTGCCGAAATTGTTTAAGGAAAGTAAATTGGATTTTATTAGTTGGGCCATAACTTTTGTAGTTTGTTTGGCCGTTGGTGTTGAAATTGGTTTGCTCGTTGGAATCGTGATTAGTATTGTTTTTCTTTTGAAAAAATTGTCTCGACCAAAAATAATTGCTCAAATTTTGAAGGTAAAATTTTAGGATTTAAATCCTATTACAACTACAAGTTCTAACAATAAATTTTTTTTAGGTAAATAACCAGGAGTATATTTTTGTAAGTTCAAAATCTGATGTTTTCTATACAGCTATCGATTATTTAAGAGTTAAAATTAGCATAGCATGTTGTTCGACAGACTACAAGTTGCCAGTAGTAGTGGATTGTAGTAAAGTTTCACAAATTGATTATACAGCTATAAAAACTTTTAAACTTTTAGAAAAAGAAATGAAAAATTATAATGTTTTGTTAATTGTGAAAGATGCAAATCCTAAACTGGAGAAATTGCTCATAAACAATAAAATTGATAGTATTAAGTTTTGTCATGGTTCTGTAACCGAAGGAACCTTAAAAGGTTATAATGAAAACGATTTACATGTTATTGAAAGTCATTAAATTTAGTTTTAAGTTAAATTAAAATTATTATAATATTTTTATTTATGTGTAGTTATAAGAAATGTAATTTTTATACCTTTTTTATTAGGGAGCAAGCTATAAAAGTATTAAAAAATATTTAGAATATAAGTTGAAATAAAAGTTTTTTTTATTTATACAAAATTCAAATTTTCGTATTTTCCTAAGATGAATTTAAAGTATCACATATGTACATAAAGTTTAAAGGCATTATAGGCTTAGAATCAGAAACTTATAATCCATCTAATAAAGTGAAAACAATTTTATGGGAGCTTAATTACTAGTTTAAAAACATGATTATAAAATCTTTCTTGGAATAAATATAATATAAAATATAGACCACTTGGAGGCTGTCTCTACAATCTTTTGATTATGTATAAAATCGATGCTAGTTTGTCGCATTCAGGTGTGGTATTATTTTACTTTTATTATCATCATTATCATCTTTTTTTTATATTTCAATTAACTTTCCTATAAAATTAAAATTTATTGAAAATTTTTTGTTATTGAGAAATATTCAGATTTGATTGAGTTAATTTTACTCAGTTAAATCTACTTAACTTGAATGTTTAATGTTAATGGATAATATTTTTTTTCCTGTTAAAATTAATAATGTTCGACAGGAAATTTTTAAAGAAAATAAATCATAATAAATTTCTCTTACAGTTTTCCTCATTGTCAGAGTTTCCCATTATTAGATGTTTTCTAAACGCAAAAGAAGACATCATTCTTGTTTTTTTTTTTTTTTCAAAAAAAGTTAACATCTTGTTAATATTAAAAAATTACGAAATTTATAATAAAGGATCCTAATCATTTTTTGCAAAGTCATTAAATGGTGTTTGATAATATCACATCTGTCATCACTTCAGTTTAGGGTGTAAAAAAAAAATATATATTTTGACTTGAATTTCGAAAATATTTAATTATTAAATTTGAAAGAAAAATTCCGTAAGTATTTAAATTTATTTCAATATCATATTTTCTTTTGAAAGATTTGCATTATTTTGAAACTTTTTTAATTATTATTATTATTAATTTGTTTGAATGAAATGTTTTTATTATTTTTTCTAGCTTTTTAATAATTCGTGGGCATAATTTCAAATGATTATGATGGGTATTATAGTATAGATTATTATCAAAATGTAGAAAAAAAAATTATTTAAAAAAATTGCAAAAAAAAAAAATTCCTTTGAGCAGAATAATTCATTATAAGTTCATAAGAACAAGAACTAATATAAGTAAATTTCAATCTGGTAAGCTTTTTGATAAATTAACTTTAAAGTTACGGACTTGAAATGAAAGTGAAGGAAATCACAAACTCGGATTGTTAATTAAATTGTTATCTTTTTCTGTAAATGCTTTGAATAATGTACATATTTAATTTTAGTTCCTGTATTATGATTTTTATATCACAAACATATTATGTATGTTTAGTATTATAAAAAATAATATTCTTATAATCCCCCATAAAACTAATTCAGGGCCAAGAGATAAAATATTAAACTCATTACCACTTTTACAAATAAATATGAATTTATGTTATAACTTTTCGAATTGATTTTTTTTTTTCTATTTCTTTCTGCAAATTTTAGAAGAGTCTTTAATTTTTGGCGACTTCAATATATATTATATAGAAAAAATAATTCCATTCCAAATTCATGTTTTTGACTAATGTTTCATGATCACAGATATAAATATATGAATCACAATCATAATTCTTGGTGAATTTATTTTATTAATCAAAATAATAAAATCCTTAGACAAAATTCTGAAGTTTTTTTTTTGAAAAAAATAAAAAAAAACATTTTTTATTATTATTAATTTTTATTTTCTGAATAGAAATGACCAAAAGTTTTCAAATAATGGGTAAATAAACAAAAAAAATAATAATAATAATAATAATAATTTGTGAAGGAAAAAGACGAAAATTCTCAAGGACCAAACAAAAGGATTTTTTTTTCCTATTTTGACAATAATGTCTGGCTGAATATAGCAAAATAAAAAAAAAAAAATTGGAAAATTAAAAAAAAATATACGAAATAAAGAAGGAAAAATAAAGTATTGTTTAGTCCCAAAAAAAAAAAAAATAAGCAGGAAATTTGCTATTTTTATATGGAACCATGAAAGATGAATTGAAAAGTTTCAAATTTTTTATAACTTTGGTAAAAAACCAGTTACATATTAGTACATATAAATGTAGGCATATTAATTTTGGATTCACTTATTTTTGTACATTTACGTTTTGACAGTAGTTAGAAGTTTTTCCAGCTGTATTTTTTTTTTTGGAAATCTATATAATCGTAGGTAATTCAAACTTAAAAAAAATATAATTTTAATCCTTGTGGCTTACGATTCTATGTATAAAGAGCTAAAGCTTACTTATTGGTTACTTAAGAAATTTGACTTTCAAATTTCGAATTCGGGTATTTGGGATGAAGAATCACAAATGTATTATATTACATTATATGAAGTTCGTTTTTACAACTAGTTAATGAGCTTAGTATGTTTATAAATGCAAGATTTTAATTTGTGTATATCACCAAGAAGTTTACAGAAGGACTAAAGATAATTGTCGGTGTTTGAGGGAGTTGCGCTTAGTTGTAAAAGAATATTTTTGAGGAAATTTCTATAAAAATAAAACTTACGATTCTATCATCATTTCTCAAATTCAGATTTTCATTTATTTATTTATTTTGAATTATTTTTTCATAATTTTACAATAAAAATAAATATTTTACAATTTTTCATTTACATACATATGTACAGAATTTCCATTCATTATCAGTTTAAAAAAAAACAAAATAGCCAACCAAATCAATTTTATAAACATTGTCCTGAATATAATTTTCTCATTTTAATAAATATTTAAATTTTTTTAATATTTTTGTTTAAATTACCAATTTTATTTCTTTTTTTTTTCCGTGTCATATTTTTATTTTGATACAAAATAAAAAACTAAAGATAAACATTTTATTTTGGCCAGAAGGATTTGTTAAATAAATATTCGAACTTTTTGATAATATTTTCGAGTATGAAAACTCATTTAAAAATAAAATTGAGTTTGATTTAATAAAAGATTTATTCAAAATGAGAATTTTTTTGTTTTTATTAGACAAAATAAATATTATTCCTATTTTTTTGTGTGTGAACTTGAGAGAAAATATTATGACAGCCTTTTATTTAATTTTATGTTTTTTTTTTGTCTGTCATATTATGTTTGATATTTTTAAGGAAATTTCGAATGAATATTGCTAAAGGAGTTCTTTTTTTTTGGTAAATTAAACATTAAACAAATTTTTTTTTTCAAGCTTTAGTTGAAAAATATATTATAAAAATTATTTTGAAAGTAAGTTCGACCGAAAAACAGAATGACTTAAACTTTTTTCTTTCCATTTTTACTTATAAACGGAAAAAAGTAAGACATTTCAAGCAAAGACGAAACTTTATTTCTACACGCACATCATAAACATATACGTCTCACTAGTTCATCAAATGTTACTTGGGAATAGTTATCGATTAATAATCGTAGTATCGGAATAAAAAATAAATTTTTTGTAATTTTTCAGGCAGAAATTGTAAATCTGAAAAATTTTGATATAAAATTTCTTTTTTAGTATCGTCGGTTATTATAAGTAACATAATTATATATGTAAGTTATCAGAATATTAGTCTGAAATTCACCTGATTTATACTCATAGTATGTTATAATTTTTGTTCCGCAAATATAATAGTAAAAATTTTTATCAATATGTATAGTTATGTTAAATATGTTTTTTCAGTGTCATAGAAAACTTAAAAAAGAAAAATTGCTTTAGGTGTGATTTGCTTGAATAATTCCAAACAAAGATAGAAATGTATAAAATACGTATTGTTGTGAAAAAAAAAAATCCTATACAAAAATCTTTAATAAAAATTTGCATAACAAAAAGAATCATTTTCCACAAAGAAAAGCTTTACTCATATTCTTCATGGCTTAAGAAAAAAATATAATTTTTTATTTTTCTTATTTTATGTATTTTTTTGCTTAAGAATAAAAGGAATGTAAATTTAAACATAATCCTGCAACAAAGTTATACATTCAATATAATGTGTGTATAGTTTTGTATTGGAAATTATTATTATTTTATTTTATATATACATGTGTGTAAAATCATATGAATAAGAAAATTTAATTTTTAACTTTACATACACTAATAATAAATATATAATTCAAAATCTTATTCAATGATATAATCAGGATTATTATTATTTCTTCTATACAATTCTATACTTAATATTAACTTAATCTTATATTGTTAGGAAAAAACTATGTATTGCTAAGGATCAAAAGCGATATGGTATCACTTAATTTTTGTCTTTTGGTTAATGAAACGATATTAATAAATTTTTGAGCGGAATGCTCAAGAAATTTCTTTGGATGGATTCTATCTGATTTGTCTGAATTTGTTAAAAGGGTGAATATAATTGGGTGGCGTATTCTAAATAAGGACAAAAAGTAGTGTTATAGAGCTTCTCCAGAATAAAACGATCTTCAAATTCACGGTACTATTTACTTTGACTTATTATACATATATAATACAATGATCAGAATTAATATGAATTTATTTTTTTTTAGCAGCACTCAAATAAATCAGAAGATGTCGATATCTTGTTTAAGAATGTGAATGCTTTTTTTCTTTTCAAAGTTATCAAATTTTATGACAAGAACAATAATACTGTATTTCTATGTATAGTATACAGTATGATGTAGTACGTATATTCTTCATTTATTTTTTATGTTTAAAAAATAATAACAATTTACTTCTTTTTTTTTATTTCATTTAAACAGCTTTACTGATGTTAATATAAACAGCACAAAGTAATACATCCTTTTTAAAAAAGGATTAAAGAATGAAAAAAAAAAAAAAAAAGAGTGTGCCTTTAATACGCAGCCAATTTTACACTTTCACATAATAGGCACACCATCGTTCACTGAATATTATGTTTTTTTATATAGATATATATTAAACAAAAAATAAAAAACAGTCTCAAAAAATGAGCATTATTGTAAAAAAAAAATAATAAAAAAAAAACAAAATAAATGTTAATAAACAGAAAAATAACATGCTAATGAAAGTACATAGTGACTTCAAAAGCTTTTACCATCATTCAGGTACAAAAAAAAAGGCAACATATTTATTGTTGGTTATTCGTTTTACTTTTAAATGAAATTAAGTTTGAAAATAAAAAATAATTAAATTTTTTATGTGATAAATTGAATTTTACTAAGTTATAAATTTAATATATTGACGGCAACAAATTTCAATATGATTATTGATTGAACAGTGAATAAATAATGGATAAAACTTTTGATGAGCATTAGAAAATATATGGTATTTGAGAGCTGACGATAGGCCTGAAATGTTTGTTACACTTAGAAGACTTTTTAAGTCATCTTAATAGAAAAAATCTATATCAATCGAAAAAATGTATGTGCTAAAGTATCTTTAAAATTTAGTTGAGATCGTAAGTAAGGGGAAAAAGAGGTTCCAAAATCCCTCACAAAATCTTAATAAAGAATTTTGATTTGCCCAAAAATAATATCCTATAGTTTCATTAAAGAAAACATTTTATTTTCATTCAAGGAAATCGTTTATTTATTCAAATTTTACACAAAATCTTTATGTTTAAGCAATTAAATAATTTCGACAGTAATTAATTGTTGCTCAGGAATGTTCAAAATTATTTTATTTCTTGCCAAAACTAGAAAATCTCTTTAAAAAAAAATTATCGGCAGACGCAGACTTTTCGACCATCACAATAGCCACCGCTGTGTCCTAAACCGATACAATGAACTGCGCAGGCACGATCTCCCCAATCACCTCCAATAACATCGCAGGAAACTCTTGGTTCAATTTCATCTGTAAACAAAAAAAAGTTTATTTTATTAAATTTAATGTTTGGAAATAAATTATTTTTGTACTCTTACCTTCAGCTACATTTGGGGCAGCAAAAGCGACAGCGCAAATTGCAGCAATAATTACGAAAATGTTAAAGAAACGCATTTTGTATATTTAGTTAGAATTTACTGAATGTAGTTTGGAAGTGTTAAGCAAATAGAATGATAATAGTTTCCGTTCAGAGAAAGTATTTATATGATTCGTAAATTTGATTAGAAACGCACTTAAAATGATAATTTCAAGTGTCGTTCTTTAGTTTTATCAAAAATTTAATTAAAATGTTATTTATTATTTTTATACCATAGAAATTGTTATCTAAAGGGGATTTTTCAAGATTTTGGCGAATAGTTGAGGGGATTCTTCTATTAAAGATATTTTAAAAAGTCTTTGGTATAATGTAATGTGAGCTTAATATGCAGAATTTATGTAAACCTTAATCTTCCTACTTCTATACTGATCACAATTTATGGACAGATTTCCATAATTTTCATTGCTCTTTTTTTCAAATTCTTATTAAGTTATTTTATTGTCGATTTTAAATCGATTAGGTATATATTTCTTAAATTTTGGTTCATCAAAATCAATCAAAAATGATTATCATTAAAATTTGCAGCGCCGACGATTACTAATATTCTTAATTCTTCCAATTTTTCAGTAATTAATATTTCACCCTGTAATTAGCTGAGAAAAAAAAAAAATCTAACGACTTTGTTTCATGAAGTGCAAAGCATAAAGCATTATTTTCTTCTTTTTTTTTTTTTTAAATAAAGGTAACAAAAAAAAAAAATTCATAAAAATTTTCATTCAAATTTTTCACTTTTCTCATTTAAATCTCTTTATTAAAACCTCAAGGTAAAAAAAAAAAAAAAAATAAAATAAAAATCCATTTAATGTATTCAGAGTTCTTTTAAAGCTCAAAAAAGGATTTTCATCTGTTTTTTTTTTTTGTGAATATAGTACGTAAATTTTCCCAATAAATTTTCATTCTAAAGCTTATAAATGAAAAATTTTTTGTTGAACAAAATAATCAAAAAAAAAAAAAAAAACTAAGAAGACTATAAACTTTTTTATAGCCTTTAATCCAATTTACCTGAAGAGAATAAAGCGAAAAAAAAAAAAAAAACGAAAATATATATATTTTCGATATAAATTTTTTTTTAACGGATTAAAGAGACTTCATATTCCTTAAAAAATAAAATAATAAAAATCGAAATATTTGAAATTTTGTTTTTTTTTTTCTTTTCAACTTAATTGAGAAAGAATATTTTTGGAGTATACTTTATTTAATCAAATTTAATGTAAGCTTAAATGAAAAACCATACCAGAATTACGCTGGATATAAAATTAAAATAAATATAATATGGCATCTAACTTTAATAATTTTTTTTTTATTTTAGTCTTCTAATTTCTAGTTCTGTATATCTACTGTCATTAGGTAGAATCTTCAAAATCCCTGGGAACATTAGATTTAAATAACACCGAAGTATGAAAATAATAATTTCGGAAAATATTTATAGTTTAAGAATAATTAAATTTTTTTTTTCGTATTTTTCATTAGTACAATTAAGCCTGACTTTATCCTCTTTTTTGAAATTAATTAAATTTAATAATGACTTACTATGTACGCATGCACACATATAATATAATTATACACTTTAAAAATAGGAATTAAATAATGATGAATATGACTTTTTGGAAAACTTTTTTTTATTGTTTACTGTAACAAAATTTTACATTATATGTATGTTAAATTTTCGATAAAATTGCTTTGTCATATTTCAATAAAAACCATTTTCACAAAAAAAAAAAGGAAAATAAAAAAACTTTATTGTTTTATTAAGATATTATGTTGCCATATAAAAATGATTATGATTCAGCAAGATAAGTTTTTACTTTTTTTTTATTTTTATGGATGTAGGAGTAAAATAATATAAATAGGAAATTTTTTTTTGAGAAAATCATCAATCAATCTTATTCATTTTTGACATAATGATGAAGAAAAAAAATAAACAAAATAATAATAATTTTCAAGTGAACAAAAAAAATTGTTTTTAACCCCTTCTTGAAATGAATTAACTTCTTCATATTTTGTTCCTAACACTTTAATTTTTTTTTTGAATTTGTAATGTTTGTAGTTTCTTACTAAATTTAACGCGAAAAAATATTTTAATTAATCTTGCTTGATAAATCAAACTTTTATTTTATGAAACATAAACCGAAAACCTTGAATTTATAAATTTCTATTATATTATTCGTTATAGCTAATTGTTCTTCTATTTTTTAAAAGATTCTACCAGTTTACGATTTATCAGTTTTAAAATCCTATAATATATCTGAGAAAGCCTATAATATATCTGAGAATGATTCTACTGAACAAAGGCAAGAAAAACTCGTTTAAATATTTTTCTTCGGTCGACATACCATACATAATGATATAATTTTCCCTAATTTTTTTTTGTTTTATGAATTTTCATTTTCAATATAATAAAAATAAATTTAAAATTGAAAATGATTTGAAATTTATTGAGCAATTGATTTTGCATAAATAAATGGAAAAGAAAAATAAAAAATCAAAAAATATCAAAATGATAACTTTTTTTTTATTTTATTTCATGGTATATTTGATTTGAATATTATATACAAAAATTAGCATTTTATTTTTTTTGTTGATAAATATTATTGTAAATAAAATTTTATGAAAATTTTTTTATGACCAAAAAATTCATGATTTATATTTATAATATGCTATTCATTCTATATATATTTATGCAAATGGAAAATTTAGTCCTATATAAGAATAAAAAAAATAAAAATCTTTTTTGGGTTATGTTTCATTAAAAACCAATTCAAAACAAAAACAAAAAAAAAATGAGAAATTAATTGGTTATTGAACTTGCAATTTTATAATAATTATTTTTGATTTATTTGATTAGAAAAATATACAGAAATCGAATCAAAGTACTTAAGTGTTTGTATATTATGTATATTACATAACAGCAGAAAATAAACGAAATCGATAACGAAATTCGATACTATTTTATGAGTAGTAAAAAGTTTAATCTGCCTTATTAAAGTTCGTTTGTTCTTCCTCTAAAAAGTTCCTAGTTGCCGTTGACGAAAGTTATTTCTAGTGTCGTTCTTTAGTATTATTTAAAATTTAATTAAAATGGTATATATTGCAGCTGTAAAGCGTTTTATCAGTTTATACATTAAATTACTTTTCAAAATTTAACATTCTTTCAAACAATTTCAACCATTCTGTATGCTACATTTACTTAGTAAAAACTTGTTTACTATTTTACCGCATAACTTTAAAACAAATTATTTACCATTATATTTTTGTAATATCTATATTTTCAACAGTATGTTATTTATTATATATAATATTTGCGAACGTAACCAATAATTTGAAAGCTTTTGGTTTTGCTTAATGTAAAACGTGAACTTGTATAATTTTGCAAAAAAAAAAAAAAATAAATGTATTTTATGTTTTGTTTTTCTTTTTGGAAAATAGAAATTTATCAATTGGAAAATTTGTTGATGGTTTTTGATATACATACACGTATAATATACATATAATTTAATATTAAAAAATTTGTGGCTTTTATTTCACAAAACAATCGTTTTATTTATTTTGAAGAATACAAATTTATGCTCAACAGGCTCTCTTCAATATACATACATATTTATTATTATGAACAAAATATTTATGATATTTATACGATTTATGTTTTCAAAGTTTGTCAGTCGAAACATTTATTTATGAAAGAGAACGAAACAAATGACATGATTTTATTTCACATTGAGCCGCATATTTTTGTTTCAATAATTTGATGGGGCTCAGGGAATTAAGCGTGCAGTGTTTTTTTTTATTGAATTGTTTGCAAAAAAATAAGTTGTAAAGATTAATTTTGACAATGATTAATGCTTTGCTCATTGTTATATAGGATGATTAATAATTTGTTTTTATTTTTTTCATTTTAAGATAACAATGTTTTATCATATTTAATCATTGAATAATCAATCATTTTATTAAGAGTTAATTCCAATGTGTATAAGAAAAAAAAAATGTATTTAAGTTTTATTTCTCGTTATTATTATGGTGTTGGTTTTCAAAGATATAATGTAAACATCTTCATCATTCAAAAATTTAATTTGATTTATTAGAATTTATCAATTCAAAGAATTTGAAATATAAATATTTGTATTTTGTCTAGTCATTATTATGCTTTTTAAGGGACATAAATAGATAGTTCAACGGCTACCTCAGAATTCTGAATAAAAGCGACTTAATACACAGCTCAAAAACAAAATAATATAATAATGAAACATGAAGGCTTAGCTTATAAACATTTATTATTTTATTAGAATTAATGAAAAAAAATTAGAATTATTTAGAATAATTAACTTGACATTTTTGTTTGTCCTTATCTTACGAGTTTAAAAAATTTTTTTTTTTTGTAAATTTTGATATTTGAACACAACTTTATTCACATCCATTCAAGTTGAGAATTATTGATATGAATGTTTTTTTTTCGCCATTTAAGTACTATTCTTATATTATGTAAATCCCATTTTTTTTTAAAAACAACACAAACACTTAATTCAAGTGAACAAATTGAAAAATTGAAACGCTGTTTCGATAATGCCAATACCACTACACCCTGACGGCCCACTGTAAATAGAATCTAAATTGAAACAGAAAAATTAATTAATTTTATTTAAAAAAATAATTTAATTGAAAAAAAAATGAAAATTTATGAAATCTCACACAATTATTTGCTTTTAAATTAAATTTGCCATTTATACACGAAATAATAATTATCAAAATTTTTAAGTGATTTTCACAGGCTTTTCCTTCAGTTAAGGAAAATATCATATCTACACCAACTACACAAAAACTCTTTCTTTTTTTTTTCCTTTTTTTTTTTTTTTGAATCTAAAGTGACATGAAAAATGTAATTAAAAAATAACTTTTTTTTTCCTCATTGTTTTAAAAAGCATTTTATGTGTAATTGAAAATTCATTTTCCCAGAAATTATTTTGTTTACATTTTCTGTTCTGGAAAAAAAAAATACGATTTTTTTTTTCATGTCAAATCCCAAAGTCTCTTGCTCATTACTGGAAGAAGAAAAAAAAAAATTCATTGGAAATGAAGCTAATTTTCATAGCTTTCAATGTTAATAAGTAAAAAACAAAAAAAAAAAGATTTTTTTCATGCAGGTGTTTTTCTTTAAATGTGTGTGAACATAAAGACGAAAGAATTTAGTTCACTGTACCAAAGGATATTATTATTTTTTTTTTTTTTCAAAATTGAATATTTTAACTCCGGATCGGCTGCAGTTGATAGGAACCGAAGATTTAATTTTTTTACAAACAACTAATTGTCCTGAACTTACTAAATTAATTGAGTGAGTTTAGTGATGTTTATACGAAGAAGCAAAAAAAATGTTCTCAAATACTTCAGATACCTAACTTTTGGACTTTAATACAATAAGGCCATTCAATTTTTAACTTTTAATAAGTCTTGTACAAGGCATAAAGAGGCAAAATATTTTTGGGTGCAAGAAATGTCATCGAATTATATAGAATTTTTTTTTTCGTGCTCGCACAATCATTAATGCCTCCTACCATAGATTAAGAATACAGCAAGATTGGAAGCTTCATACAACATTTTTTCAGTCTTTTTTGGTATTTTATTGTGAAGGTGTTAGTAAAACTAAATAAAATTGTTTTCATACATTGATAATTATCACGTATTTTATTTTGTTTTACTAACACATTGACTTAAAAATACCAAAAATAATGTTGTATGAAGCTTCCCATCTTTCTGTATTCTTAATCTATGCTCCTACTTACTTATGTTTATGTACCCACTATACATACTTCTTAAACTTAAGTGACCAAAAATTTTATAATTCTCACGTTTAATGAAAATTTAATCATAAGTTTTTTGTTTACATTTTGTTGTTTATTTTTTATTTTTTGTTTTTATAGATATTTTGTGGTATTCGTTAAATTAACTTTAGGCAAATTGTTTTATTTACCGCGATGTTGTCTTTTAATTCCCTTTGTTTATTAAAAAAAAATAAAGCCTTTAAGGATTTTTTCCTGTTATTATTATTATTATTATTATATTTTTTTTTTTTGCATATAATGATTCTCTGTTCAGTGCAAATTGGCATAAAGAGTGAATTCTTATTATTTTTTTAACAGGGCGGAAAAAAAAGGGAACGAAAGGAAAAAATTATAAATAAAAAAAATTTGTTTTCAAATTACGATATATTTCCTGAGGGATTTTTTTTAACAAAAATAACGTAAATTTTTTAAATATAATAAACAATAGCAAATTATTTTTATTTTTAACTTTTTTTTTTAGCTTTAAAATTAGAGAAGCAAAAGATAAGTTGTTTGTTGGGTTTTTTTTTTCTTTCTTAGACTGGTGAGGCAAAAAGGTATGACGATGGAAAATCCCTTCCTTTAAAAAAGGAACAAGAAGAAAAAAGTAAACATAATATTTTGTTAAGGTGTCATTGTTGTTATAATTAAATTTTTCGCGAAAAAAAAACAACAACAGAAGTCTATTTTAAGGAAAATTGGAAATTAATAATAATAAAGGTTGTTTTTCAAAGTTTTGCATTTTAAAACGATGATAATAAAGGGTATGTCAAAGAATATGTGGAATTTTTTTTTTTAAATCTGAAGATATACTCGAAGTACGGCGGCGGCGTTCCGTTGAACGCCAACCAACGCTAGCTTCATAACTTTATATATAATTTCATGTATTTTATTTTTAACAAGAAAATTGAAAATAAATCGTATCGAAAAAGTTTCACAATTAATTATAAAATGATGTAGAAATATGCGTTTCATTGAAAAATTAGTTTATTTAATCATCATGTTGATGGCTCTTGCCTTAAAGCTTCCAATTAACTTAGATAGCAAAATGTCAAAAACATGATAATGATAAAATTTTTAAAACTCATTTTTTTTATAAATACATATATGAAATAGATATTTTAACTAAAAAGTTTTTCCATGTAACACATTATTGCCATAGTATCAGCTTTAATAGAATTTTGTTTTTCGCATTACTGTGGAAACATGAAAAAAAAAATAAATAAATAAAATCAAGAATGTGGAAAAATAAAATATTTTAAACGAAAAAAACAAAATATATTTTTTGATAAAAAATATTGATAAAAATATTTTCTCACTGAGAACAAATTGTTAAACGAAACTGACAAAGTTTTTAAAGACATTAAACATCCAAATTTTTTTTTATATTGGACATAAATATCAAACTGCAATGTACCGAAATAGGTCGTCAATAGTCGCGAATTACATATGCTTTATATAAAGTTTAAACATTTTATTAAAATAATCAAAGATAAAGAAGCTGGAATGATCTTTTAAAGCAAGCTCCGCGAAAGAATTTAAAATTTTAGTAGCAAAATATAATCCTTTTACTTCGAGCAATTATGAATACGGTTCTACAGTTCTAAAGTTTCAGTGATATTTTCAAATAATGTTTGACATTGTAATAACAGAAAAATATATAGTATAGTATGTACATAATATATTATTGATTTCATACTGGAATAAATTGAAATTATTGTGCGGAATAGATATACAAGTTGATTATATTAAAATATCTGTTTATTTTTTCATAAAACCCTTCCTTTTATTCTTTTTAACGTTACAGAATCATAAATTTTATAAAGCAAGGCAAAATTCAATGTTATTAGAAGAAGATTAAAAAGATTATTATGCTTAGTGTTACCTGAGATTTTGAAATATTCCAAATTAACGACGCTTTGTAAAATGTAACTGAACAAATGAATACTGATTTTTTTTTTTTCGGAAACATGGATCTTCGTTTTAAATAAATTATTCCTAGTCGTCTCGTTGCAAAGCAAAATGAATAACTCGGCCTAAGATATTTTTGGAAATTTATAAAGTAAAAAGTCACAAAAAATTATATTAAGTATAATCAATATTAAATTGCTGACATAGAAATAATGTAAAATATATGTTTGCATGATGGTAAAAGCTTTTATATATATATACATAAAGAGTCAAAGTAACCTTATTTCTAAAAAAAAAATATATGCTTAAATGTTATAAACAAGTTGGAAGCATCATAAATTTTTATAAAAAAAAAAAAAATCCTTAAGGGTTAATAAGCTTTGGAACAAATATAAAATTTTAAAAATATATTTTGATAAGTATAAGAATATAGCTTAGATTAAGATGAAATTAAGTTGAAGAAGGCACACAAACTGATGTAAATCAATGTATCGCTTAGAAAAATCTAGTAATTTTATTCAAAAATCAAAATATTCAGATGTGACTCAAGTGAAAAATATACTTTAGCTCGAACTGAGTATCGAACACTGAACTATAAATGTCGAATGAGAATACATACCAATCACGATTCGACGACAGTTGGCACACCAACATTTATTTACATGTATATTTTCAAGTTGTCAAATAAAATAAGAAATTTGCTATAAAATAATAAAATTGGTAATATAAAATATATAGCAGCAAATTTGTAATCATAAAATTGAATTCTTTTTTCTTCAAAGCCATTTTGTAGATTTCATTTTTATTACATTTGTTGTAAATTTCAAAGTATTTATTATAAGAATAATGGTTTTCTAATAAACGATAATATATTGTTATGAGCTCACACATATTTCATATGAAATCTCATGTGAAAAAGTGTGTAATAAGTGAAGAAGAAAATAAGGTTACAGAAGAGTTTCTTTATTAAGGATGAAAAATTGATATTTATGATTTTCCTTTCAAAAACAATTTTTTCTCATTATATTATGTAGACTTAGATTTAAATGCATGTATGTACATAGCATAATGTATATTTGTATGGATTTTTTAAGGTTAAGTCTCAAAGAATAGTTAAAATTTGTAATATTGAATTTAAAAGGTTATATGTAGTTAGTCTTATTACTTTAATATTATGTTTTTATTTAATCCAACATCTACAGAGTACTTCAGGCATTTGCCAGTTCACCATTGATAAAACTCACTTGTGTCTACATTATGTCTGCACAATAAAGTAGAGTCTTTTACCAGGTTTGTACATTTTTTTCATTTTAACATCAGACAGAGGTGACTTGTTGGATGTTATTAGCTTTCGATCCTTACCCAAAGCTAAAGCTCAAATTTTGTTTCTGAAGATTCTTATACTATGTGTTGACACTGAAACTATAACATATTCCAACCTAAATTTTTATGTTGAAAAAATCTATAAATTTATATGGAAAAAAATTAAAAAAAAAAAAAATCTTAAATGATTTTCCTTTATAATGTGGATATATAGAAATCATTTTCTTTTTAAGTGTTCTACACAATTTTCATTTTCACTTCGAGGAAATAAATTAAAAACTTGACTTTATGAAATAAAAACCGTTGTGGTTTCAACTTGTTGAAATAAATAAATTTTCCACTTTTTTAAAGGAAAAACAATTTTCAGTTTTTCCAGACAATTATTATTATCCTTTTAAAAAACTATTTTAAATTTATTTGAATTTTTTTTTTTTAATATTAAAATAAGAAATGTAAAAATAAAAAAGAAAAAGTTTTTTTTTTTTTTTTTTGAAGTTGTGTGGAAAATTATAATTAAGTAGGTCAGTAGAGGAAAATCTTCGTGTACAAACATTTTTTTTTTTTCTAAATGTGGAAATAAATAAAAAAAAGTTTTTTTTTTTCAATTTTATGCAATACCTTATACGTGCATATTTTATTTGTACCAAAGAATAAATTAAATTGTCTTTATTTCTCTTTATACACGTTCTATTTTATATTGTTTTCTTGCTGTGAAATAAAATTGCACATTTACCTGGATCTTATATTCTCTTATTCCAATTTGATGTTAAATGATTGAAGTTTTAATTTAATTTTTTTTTTTATTAAATGAGATTTATATTCGTTGAGAAATGAGATTTATATTCGTTTGCTATAGGTTCAAGTTCTTGAATAAAATTCAGACCACGATGACCACCAATTACTATATATAATCTGGGTTACGCTAATTTTCCAGAAAATAGTTAATCAATATCATTATAAATATAAAACAGCTGTAGTTGTTGAATATGGCAAAAAATATACCTAAAAGTTAAGTAGAATAGAAAGAAAACTGAGATAATATTATGCAACATTTTAGAGATTTAGAATTTTCAGAAAATTGTATGTATATATTTGATAAATGACGGAGCATTATACTTTCACCCTTCTTATTATCTATTATATTTTTTATATCTCTTAAATAAAATTCAGTAAATGTTATTCAAACAGCACACACGCATAAATTTTCATATCTTTGCGTATAATGTGTAGAAATAGGAAAATCAATTTCCTTTACGTAAATATACAGGAAACCAAAATCATCAAAGATAAGAAAAATTTCCAAAAGAAATTGCTGTGTTTATTTTGTGGGTGATACGATGCAGTTTAAAAGAATAAAAAATAAATGTCAAAAGAAAAAATAAACATTTAGTTATTCCTGCAAAAGAAAAATCTTATTTTCCTATCCATATACATAAGTTCATATAGTACGTATATATATTTAATTTTCATTTGAAATTAATTAAGTTACCCATAGTTATGTACAAATATGTACATAAACGTGCACACAATATACATATATCTACATATAATGGTGAATTTGGTTTTCCACATTCATCTAGTATATGTTTAGATGGTTTTCTTTAAATTTATTTTAGGTAATTGGTATGTTAGAGATGATGGTGGTTTTTTAGAGACAAATTTTAATTAGAATTTCTATATAGTTTTATCTAAAATATATTATAATGTTGGTTAAGTAAACAATTATTTTGCGAACTTTGACAATATTGAGAGATGTTTTTAAATTGCGTTAATTTCACGTTATTTAGAAAGTGTCTTCAAACTGGTATCGTGGTGTCGAAATTCATTCAGAAAAACCTATATAAATGCAGCATCTTTCTGAAGTGAAATATTTGTGCCAATTTAGATTTGATTTTCTTTTGGTTTTTGTTCCTCCATACATATGTTTAATCATAACTATTATAATATTGTAATTGTATATAAAATGTGCTGTAAGAATTGTGGTGGTGTTTTTCCAAATTATACTTCAGCTTTTGGTTATTATAAAGATAAAAACTAATAAATTTAATTAACTGAATTATGTTTGAAGGATATATGTTTTGATATACATTAGATGATTATAGATAAATATTATTATATTTATATTTCTCACCAAAATTCTAGATCCAAACGTTTGAAATTATAACACACGTATAACGATAAAAAAAACCACTCATGAATATTTGAAAACTTGTATCTGAGGCTTTTATACGAGAATTCTGAATGGATTAAAGTTATTATAGTGAAATCGTACTAGGTAGACTCGTAGTTTTATATTAATATAATTAAATATTTATAAATTCATTTTTAACAAGAAAACATTTTTTTGTATTATGTAATAGTGTTTTTATTTCAAATTTAATTAATTTATTTAATTAATTAATTATTTTTATCATTTTAAAATAAATATATAAAATTTTTATCGGCGGCAGTTACAAACTTTTTTACCATCACACCAACCTCCTCTGTAGCCTTGCTTAATGCAATGAGCAGCGCATGCACGATCACCCCATATTCCTCCAATAATATCGCAAGTGACTCTTGGTTCAATAATATTACCTGAAATTAATAAGAAAGTTAAATGATTTGAAGGAGAACTTCGTTTTGTCTAATTATAGGAGTTAGAAATCCAGCCATTTCCAATTGCATCTCATATGATATTAAATTTTCATATAACTTACCTTCTTCAATTGGGCTTGCTTCGACAGCATAAGAAACTGCCATGATTGAAGCGATAATCAAGAAAAAATTTAAGAAACGCATTTTAAAGTTTTAAATTATTTTTTTATTAAAATTAAATATTTTTTAAGTTAATATATTATGAATTTTTATATAATTCTGTAATATCAAATGAATTTTTAAACTTATTTATATAAGAAATCATTTCTTTTAATTTTTATTACTTTGATAAAAATAATTTCTTAACAGTAATTAAAAGGTTATTTTTTTTATCTTTATTAAGAAAATCGATTCGTTTACAAAAAGGGGATTTTTATCGTCACAATAGGCCCGATATCATAAAAATTTTAATCTAATTTCTTAATGTAAATTTTTATTGAGTTTTTGCTTCTATAATTTGTAGAACGACGCTGACTTATAAAGAATTGGGTTATTATTAGTCAAGTTTGAACAAAATATTGAAATTTTCTTTTCTAAGTAATTTAAAACTTCCAGGGTATAGTACATGTATTTATGTATTCTAAATAAGTTCCAGAACTCAAAAATATTAAGAAAATGTGAAGCACAAAAACAAATTTGTAATCAAAAATTAAAATCTTTTGCATATACGTCGCATAGCGTTTTATCAGTGACGATAGGGAATCCACTTTTTGATAAGAAATAGATTTTAATTTTATCAATAAATGTACAAAAATAATTTAATTACTTCTTAAGAAATTTGTTTTTATCAAAGTAATAAAAATTAAAAGAAATCATTTATTATATAAATAAGCCTAAAAATTCATTCGATATTACAGAATTCATTAAAACTCATAATATTTACATTATTTATTTTGATAAATTAATATTTTAAAATAACATTTTATTTATAAAAATGCGTTTCTTTAATTGTTTCCTGATTTTCGCTTTAATCATGGCAGTTTCTTATGCTGTCGAAGCAAGCCCACTTGAAGAAGGTAAGTTATATGAAAATTCAATGAGATATATGAAAGACGCAAGTAGAGGTCTATAGCTGGATGTCTTATTGCAAACATTTAACAAAAATAATTTCACTTTCCAGACATTTAACATTTGTATTAATTTCAGGTATTATTGAACCAAGAGTTACTTGCGATATTATTGGAGGAATATGGGGTGATCGTGCATGCGCTGCTCATTGCATTAAGCAAGGCTACAGAGGAGGTTGGTGTGATGGTAAAAAAGTTTGTAACTGCCGCCGTTAGTAATGGTCATAATCATATATATATATTTTTAAATTTCAAAATCAATATGTATTTATAAAATGAGGAAAAGTTAAAAAAAATAATTTTTGAATAAATGTATTTTTTAAATAAGAAAATTTTACATTATTATTCTTGAATTTCATAGGCTAGTTTGTTGACTTGTGAAAATATTTGCAATATATTATGTATATTGAATGTATATTGCATTACAGAGCAGTATAGACAATGAACTCACTTTGCAAAATATGTACTCAAAGATTCCCAAACTCATACTCAGCTAAATTTTAATTTATGTTCTTAATTTCGGAGCTGATGACATAATTGCGGTATTATTTGTTGGCTAGGCAAGACTCCATAACCCTTACGTATAGTATTAATTATTTTTCATAAAATGAGCGAATCAGAAAAAAAAACCACTTTACTTTAGAATTCAAAAAAGTGCACTTAAATTATTGAGGGGAATATTAATACTAAATTGTCAGCAATATTATGATATTACCGTATTAGACATAAAATGATCTTTGTTTTTAAAAAAGGAACCAAACATTGTCCAATAACCACAGATGTTTCGTTTTCTGATTATGTAAGAATAATTTATTATAGGTCCAAGGTAAATATTGTCAGTGATCTTAAGAGGGATTCAGGGCAGTAATGCATTTCTTGCAAAATCAGCTGTAACCTAATGAATATCATTTGGTTCTCTCGATCTTCCTTTTGTGTGTACTATACCTCTATGAGTAGTAACTATGATGTATTTAAATCAATATGTACGCACCATTATATTTTTAAGGCTCAAAATATTTTTAATCTATTATATTTTTAGTGACCGTTTTCAGTCGTAGTTCACATTTCCACAACATCGCTAACAAATAAAATACGTATATTTGTAAATATTTATGTATATTTTTTTTAATTTTTGTTTTGTTAAAAATATAATTATAAATTATTAGTCATTTTTAGGAATTATTGAACCTGGAATTAATTGTAATCTTATCAAAATTAGATTAAAAAAATACCCTATACAGAGCAATTCAATGACCTATTTTAAATTATTGTGGTAATTAGAGTAGTTCATATACATTTTTAAATTATATCAAGCTAAAATTCTTAAGTAATATAACAAATTTGCAGGAATTATTAATTAATTAATTAATTATTTAAATTTTTCTGATTATTATGCAACATCGAAGTAAAATACATTTATAGCAATCCTAGAATGTGGTTCTCCTATTTTTAGATAGCTTTTATGAAACCGCTATCACATTAAGCAAGAAAAAGATATTTTCCTCATATTTATTATTCTTAAGTTTAAACGTCATGATTGTTGAGAGCCTCTTAATTTCCTCAACAAAAAATCGCATAAATAAATTTAAATGAAAATAAGAACTTTTTTTTTTAATACAAAATTTAAATTTAAACAAAATGATACTTAAGTTTTGGTTTTTAATTCAATGATAAATATTGTTGAAAATATAGGAAAAATTATGTGAAAAAAGAAAATTGAAGATCTTAACATCCCTCTGAGGACATTGATTATTTTTTTTTTGTTTTCTTTTTCTTATTTGTCTGGCAAAATGAAAAATTTTTCATATTTTTTGTTTGTTTTGTTCAAGAAATATGTATTTATACGGAAAAAAATCTTATTATCTGGTGGATTGGAGATATTTTTTTTTTATGCTGATTCAGATTTTTTATTTTTCATTTTGAACAAAAATATGAATATTTTTCATTCATATTTTATTTTAATATTATATTTTTATATAATATTTTATTTTTATAATGAAAAAAAAAAAATTAATATTTGGCGAGGAAAATAGAAAATATTTATTTAGGAATGAGTTCACTGTTAAAAATCGTATTAATCACAGAAAAGCGATAAAAAAAATTTTCACTTGAGCTCGATGGCTACAGAGTGTGAGTATGTATAGTTTTAATTAGACCAGAGCCGCACAATAAATCTCAACTTTTTCGAATACTGTCAAAATCTTTCCCAATTTCTTGTATAGTTTTAAAAATTATACTTTTTCGTATTCTAATCGCAGTGGCGCGTTATGGCACAATGGTGCCCTAGGCGATCAAAATTTTTTTCACATTAAAATTACATGAATTTAATGAATCTAGCCAAATTATAAAAAATGAAAAGAAAAAGTATTGAAAAAAATTAAAATAAAATAATTAAAAATGAACAACAAAAAAAAAGTTCAATTATACACAACGCTACTTTTCTCACTTTCAAGTCTGCAAATTTATCAATGACATCATAATCAATTTTTTTTTTGTGCACTCACTTTCAACACATAGAATTGCCAAGTTTGAAAGTTTTTCTTGGACCATCGAATTTTGCCAATTTTGCCAATCGAACATTGCCAATTGACTTTATAGGAAATAAACTTAAATAAACAGAGCCTACCATTAATTAAAACTCTCCTAAAATTTGAATAATATACAAAATAAACTTATGTGAATTTTCACAATCTAAGATTTTTCTGTTTTGGAAGAGTTAAAGGCAGCATACAATTGCAAAATTAATTTAATTATATGTAAAAAAATATTTTTTTGTGCCCCCCAAATCATTGCCTAATTTGCCTACGGTGTAATACGCCGCTGCCTAATGGCATTCATTAAGTTCGCTTTCTTAAATTCCTAAATAATTACGATTTTGCGATATGTGTCTTAAAAATTTTCCTTTTTCTTGATAGTCGATTAGAATATCGTCAATTATGGAATTTTGTTAAATTTCCTTATTGGTGAAAATTTCGTCCAATTTTGCTTTCTTCATTTATTAAACAAAAATTTTTTTTAAGAGTATTTTGTAATTATGAACAAACCCATCAATTTTTTATTTAATATGAAGAGGCTTAGAAAAAATTTTAATAAATTTTTTTCTTGAGGATTTCCATCTTTTTTTTTTTTTGTTATAACTATATACATAACATTTTCTTTTATTAACATTTTCAGGGTTTTTTTTCCTTTTTCATTGTCAACATACAAAATTTTATTTAATTTTCATGTCGTCGTTTTCATAACATTAAAAAAAAAAAAATAAAGAAAAAAAATCTCTATCGTTCGTTTCTTTAAAATTGGTTTTTTTCGTCCGCTAAAATGGTTTAAATATTCTTTGCAAATTAGTGAAATTGAATTATATCTACATGTATATATAAAGACCAATATTCATATAGAATAGACATTTAAACATTAATTAATTTATGTGTTCACCATTGTGTATGTACTCATTTCGCCTTCAATTAGAATAATATTTTGCCCTTATTAATTTTTTTTTTCTGTACTTATGTAAAATTAGGTAATGAAAATAATTTTCTTTTAATAAAATTTAAATATATAAAGATCATATTATTGCCACAAAAATAGAATTGAACGAATAAAGTTATTTTATAGTTTTTTTTTCGCCGATATGATCTTGAGACTGTGATCGATTTGTCATACATAACAGCTATATTTTATTGCTAAAGCTATTTTCAATTTGACACAACTTCCACTTATTTTATGCCAATTTCAGAATATTTTTCAACTTATATTTGCAAAAAAAAAAAACAAAGAAAAAGGGACAACTTTTACAATTAGTGTATTATATGGAAACAATATAAAGGAATTTAAACCATATATAAATTTAAATCAGCTGAAAATTATATATACTATACTGATCCTTTAATTTGTTTCCTAAAAATTTGTAAATAAAATAATTTCAACTGTCTTACTTACTATAGATTTTCCGCCAAATTTACTTATTATTCTATGAATTTCAATAAATTCTTCTTAACAGAAAATAAAAAATAAATTTATAATGGTATATGTGAAAATATAAAAAAAAATAAAATAAAAATCATATTAATATTAAAGGAATTTGAAAATTTTTGTGCACTTGTAATATAATTCTAATAAAAAAAAATACAAAAAAAAATTTATGTTTCTCTGCAATAATGCATTTTTTATGAGTTTTGAAAAATGATTTGAAATGTTTTGTACTTTAAGAAGAATTTTGTGTTTTTTTCTTCTTCAGATATTTTCTTGTAAAAAGTTGTTAGAAGATTTACTATAATAAAATAAAATATAAAGTTTTTTTTTTTTTTTTTTTTTCAAATTTATATATGGAATAATGATTTTATACTTTGCTCTCAAGATTATGTCTGAAGAAAAATACGTACGTAGAAGAAGAAGAAAAAAAAAAAAATTAAAAATTTTAATGCAATTTTGAAGTTTCCTTTTTTTTCTTTCTTTCTTTATACTTTTAATAAAAATAAAAATCCTATTATGAAACTTTTATCGTATAGTAAGTATAGTGTTTTTAAAGTTTATAAATTTTGAAAGGAAATTTACTGATTAGATGTACAATATTGGAAAAAAAAATTTTTATATATGCGATTAGGTGCTATAATTGGTGTCTGGACAATTCATCGTAAACAATTCACCGTAAGACAATTCACCGTAAGACAATTCACCGTATGGACAATTCACCGTATGGACAATTCATCGTATGAACAATTCATCGTATGAACAATTCACAGTATGGACAATTCACCGTATGGACAATTCACCGTATGGACAATTCACCGTATGGTTAATTCACCGTATGGACAATTCACCGTATGGTTAATTCACCGTATGAACAATTCACCGTATAAATAAGAATAATGTTTCCATGTACGGTCTTCTTGGAAAAATTACTTTGCCATTAATGCTTTACGTTAAATAATTAAACAAAAACTATAGCCTACGTGTTTTCTTTCTTAACACCCTCTCTTTGCATTGCGGACAATTCACCGTAAACAATTCACCGTAAGACAATTCACCGAAACAATTCACCGTATGGACAATTCACCGTAAGGACAATTCATCGTATGAACTAACTATTTTCTGTTTAATTTGATCATTTAAATTCAAGAAATAAAAAATAAAAATATTTAACAAAAACCAAAAAAACTAAATGAACAAAAAAACTGATCGGTAACAAAGATAGATCGTCTCCTCGTGGTATTGACTGGGTAAAGCTAAATGATTTACCTAAAATTTAAAAACAACTGTAAAATTTTAGAAAAAATATTTCACCGTATGGACAATTCACCGTATGGACAATTCACCGTATGAATAATTCATCGCAAAGAAAATTATTTTTATCAATCCGGGCGGCCGCCCGGATTGATAAAAATAATTTTCTTTGCGATGAATTATTCATACGGTGAATTGTCCATACGGTGAATTGTCCATACGGTGAATTGTCCATACGGTGAATTGTTCATACGATGAATTGTTCATACGATGAATTGTCCATACGGTGAATTGTCCATAAGGTGAATTGTCTTACGGTGAATTGTCTTACGGTGAATTGTTTACGGTGAACTGTCCGTAATGCGCTATAATTATATTATATTGGTGAAAGACTGCAAGAATAGAAATTTAAAATTTTAGAACTATATTAATGTGAAATTGTGGTTTTTAAAGTTCGCAGTTTTATAAATTCATTTCTATATATTTTAGTTAAAAATTTCATCCATTTAACATGTCATTCGTAGCACTCTATTTTAATATGAATCAAAATATTGTTTTATAGAAAATTTCCAAAAACTTTAACACTGCAACGTTCTAAAAAAACAACTCACATCATCTGAGAGCTAATACTTGAAAATAATTAAATTTAATAAATAAATTTTAACAGATTTTTGTAAGAGTTACAATGTCTCTTACAATGTTTTTGTACAATGTTACAATGTCGAAATACAGCACGAATTATTGGGAAAATAAATTAAACCCTTGAACCAACCATAAGTCTCTGAAAGTTTTTCTTTTTCCAAAATTTATGTATTTATCAAAAACAAAATTTTGATCTAAATTGTGTGAAAAAGTTTTTTCTTTGTAGGAGGAAATGAATTTGGTGAAAAATCGTCAGAAAATTCTATATAATGCATAAAGTTTTTTTTCCCGGAAAAAGTTTTGTTGTGTATTCTCATGATTTTGAAATTGATTATTGGAACCAATATGAAAGTTTTTGAAATTATAATTTTATTTTTAATAAGAGAAATTTTTGTAATTTTATCGCATGCATATATTTTATTATTTATATAAAAAAACTTTTAATTTCAATTTAATATGTTATGTAAGGCAGTCATGTGTAAATCCAAATAAAATTGTTGTATAGAATGTTGTTTAGACTTTATAGTCGTAAAACAAATTAACAATGTTATGTACGGACCTGCCATAAGCCATGAATAGAATAAATTAGAAATTTTCAGCGCACAAACGGTTATAGTAGATTACAATATATAGTTAGAAAATTTGTTATTCTTGCGAGTTGTGTATACACACAAACACATAGACACGAGTCATATTTATATCACGAGACCGAAGGTCGAGTGATATAATATTGACGAGTGTCTATGTGTTTGTGTGTATACACAACGAGCTGTATAACAAATTTGATTACCATGTATTGTATACTGCTTTAATGTGCATGGGAGAGGGAGTTGAAAACAATACATTTACAATGAAAAAAATAAACAAAAAAGTTCAAAATGAAGCAAGGAAATAAAATTTAATTAATACGGAAGTAAATTTATTTCTCGAAATAATTTCAAACCGGATGATTTAAGATCAGCTAATTCCTAAAATATTAAAAAAAAATTAGTAATTTTTCCAAAAAAAAATTATTCATTTTCTTTTTTGCAAAAAAAAAAATCGAATAATTTTTTTTCAGAAAAATTACTAATTTTTTTTTTAATATTTTAGGAACTAATCGTCTTCTTAAATTTTATTTAATTTTATTTTTAATTATTAAAAAAAATAATAATAATTTTATAATTATTTTTTTTTATAATTAAAAATAAAATCAAATAATAAATATATAGTTATAATTTATATTTACAATAAATAAATCTCCTTGTTGCTGCCATTTTCCTCGTTTGTTGATAAAAGAAAAAAAAATTCTTACTTGACATTTGACAGCAAACTTTATAATGACAACAAAGATATTTTCAGGGTTACCATTGTTCTATTTTTATTCATTTTGTTTTTTTGAATAAAAATAAGTGCAATTTTTGAAGTGTGGTTTAAATTTTTGTACTAAAATCCAACCACACTCGTTTAAAAATAAAGTAGTAGAGGTTCGAAGATCCTTTAAAAATAGTAGATTGAAACACATGTTAAGAAAATTCATCGACTGATCGACTAGCCGCTTTTAAAAAAAAAAAAAAATAGCCGCGTATTTTTTTATTGGTTCTTTTTTTTTTTTTTTGTTTGCTCAGAGGGAAAATATAGATTAGCTCAGAGGGAAAATATAGATTTTTAGCATTATAAACTAAGCTTTGTTTGACATTGATATGATGCATGTGAGAGGTATACATTTGCAATTTTTTTTTTTTTTTGGTATTTGTCTGTTTGAAATATTGTGAGTGTGAGTGATATTATTTTTGTTTATAGTATTACGCAGTTCAAAATGAAGAATGTAAATACAATATAGAGCAATGTAAATACAATTTACATCACAGGGAAATGTAAATACAATTTACATTCCTCTATAATTGCATGTGTATTGATGCATGTAATGGAGCATTTACCGAGCTAAATTTGCGAATGTAAATACAACTTACCGAAGCCATGCGCATTAAAATCCATTAACAACATTATAAATATATTTCTTGTAAAAAGTTCTTAAAATTAAAAATACTTGTTTTAAATTTTAATTTTCGGTACAAATTGATGACGTCTTTTTATAATTTAGTTTTGGTACTTCACAGTTCGATTTCATACGAAAAAAACTTTATGATAAGGAAAAAGCAATGTTTGACAAGAGTTGATAATGATATATTTTTTTTTTTTTTTTTATTTTTATTTTTATTATGAATTCAATATTTTTTACAATTTAGTAGAAATAAAATTAAAAGAAAAAATATGTGAGTCTCGGGACACACGGAAGAAGTGAAACTTCATTGCAAGTAGTATTTTCTGGGAAGGCTAAATAAATATTTAAAATGGCCAAGTGCATATAAGATATGACGCCGATCGATTTTTTCGACGGCGACTAGTTGATTTTTGCCCTTCGAATGCTGCGGTCAGTCGACTTAAAATTACTTGTTTTGGGGAATTCGGCGGCTTAGAAAAAATTAAAACCCAGCGACTGCTTATACCTTGTTCGCATTCTAATTTAAATTCCACTTATATTCCGGAAAACAAATTACCGTTCGCATTACAAAATTTGATGAGAAGTGGAATTTAATGATGTATACAAAAATTTAGAAATTTGTTGTTGAAAATTTTGACTTTTTATCTCACTTTTTATCAATTTTATTTTGTTTTTTTTTTTTTTCATTTTGACTCGAATTTTACAAAAAAAAATTGTTGCCAACTATAACAAAATTTCAAAAAGTGAGTGAAAGTAACTATAAATATAGAATTTTAACTCTGACAAACTAGAATATGAAAGTGGAATATACATATTCCGGAATATATTTTTATATGAAAAATCCAGTAAATTTTCCTGAAATATTCCGGAAAACAGCATATTCCACAAATATTCTCCTGATGCGAACACCATATTAGAGATAAAAGCATTTAAAAATTCTAAAATACTTTTTAAGCTCAAAAAGTTTACTGGCATAAAATTATTTCAAAATGGCTAGATTTATGGCAACACTGATTGCAGATGATTTCTACTATATTTTAAGCTGTAAACACAATTCCGGTTATTAGCGACAATAATGTATGAAAAAACAGCAGCGTGGCTTAAATCATGTTTTCTTTTTGTTGCCCGAAAAGTTTAACCTAAAATAACTTTTGCAAATATGCCTGAAAAATTTCATGTTTATTAGTACTTCTTCTGAAAAGGAATTGTAAAAAAATATTACTCCTGCATTTTATTAGTGTAATTTAATGTCAAAAATAAATTACACCAACAAACTACAAATTACACTAAGAAAAATTAATATCATAAATAAATTATCTACAAAATAGGTGCATTGGAACATTTTTATTCAGAATACATATTTGTATTCCAAAAAGTTTTTGAAAATTAGCACTAATAATTAATAAATGAAATATTTGTTATTCAATAATTTAAAATAAATTATATTTCCCTTTCAATCGAAAAAAAAAAAGTATTTTCGACTTTAATTCTGAGCTAATATAGAGTAGGTTATTGCGCTGATAAGCTTCATTAAGTTGCTAGCGGCTGTCGGTTTTATCATCAGCTGACACATAAATTTTTTCTTTTTTTTTTGGCTTTTTTTTTGACAATAATCGTTTGAATTTTGACAATAATCGTTTGAATTTTGTTTTATTTTTTGACAATAATCGTTTGAATTTTGTTTTATTTTTTGACAATAATTGTTCTGTTTTTGACACTTACATTTTTTTCACTCTCAATCACAATGCCTCTAAAGAAGTTTCACTTCAAAAAAACTAACAAAATATCTTATATATAAAAACTAAATGGCTACATTTGTGCTCTCTTAGTTTGTTTAACTAATTTGAATATATACTAATTTTTTTATAATCTTATTTATCATTTCTTTAACTTAATTATGATTTTATTTTTTTGTGTAAAATAAAACTTATTCCTAATTGCTTAACCTATCCTTTACCTAATAAACTATAACTTATCTAGTTCGAAATAAACTGTGACTCAACTCGTTCTTGGTTAATAGAATTTAACCACCAGAATTGGTTTAGATTAATTTTTTTGTCCCTTGTGGGAATATATGTATTGTAAACTAGTTGACTCCAATTTATGTTAAGTAAATTGTTCAAGTTGACACTTTTAGTTGATAATGATATTATAATGATAAGTTGGTACTTAAATTATAAAATTCTTTATTAGGGTAATAGAACTAAATATTATTTCTATCTATAATGAATAATACATTTTAAAAACTTTCGAATTCAACAAGGAATTGCTGACGACCAGAAAATTATGCCAGAATCCGCCCCTGTACAGCTTGTATATATTTCTCATATATTATTTCTGTTTGTGCGATTTGTACATTAATTTCTTTAGGTGTTCAGTGCACACATTAAGTTAAAAAAACAACGAAGTATGCCGTCACAGCACAAAACAAGGCATTATGCATTATACTTGTGTCTAAATTCTTTTTAAAAGAATCTTAAAAAAATTACCAAAAATACAATAAATTAAGAGCTAAAAAAAGCCCCTTTTGATAAAAAATTACGTCGTAAAAAATAAACAAGTTTTATTTTATTTTTTCAAAACAATTAAAGGCACTTGAAATTATCATTTTAAGTGCGTTTCTAATCAAATTTACGAATCATATAAATACTTTCTCTGAACGGAAACTATTATCATTCTATTTGCTTAACACTTCCAAAGTACATACAGTAAATTCTAACTAAATATACAAAATGCGTTTCTTTAACATTTTCGTAATTATTGCTGCAATTTGCGCTGTCGCTTTTGCTGCCCCAAATGTAGCTGAAGGTAAGAGTACAAAAATAATTTATTTCCAAACATTAAATTTAACAAAATAAACTTTTTTTTGTTTACAGATGAAATTGAACCAAGAGTTTCCTGCGATGTTATTGGAGGTGAATGGGGAGATCGTGCCTGCGCAGTTCACTGTATCGGTTTGGGACACAGCGGTGGCTGGTGTGATGGTCAAAAAGTCTGCAACTGCCGATAATTTTTTTTTTCTAACATAAGTTATTGTTTTGTCAGAAAGCTAAATAATTTTCATCATTCCTGTAAGGACCAAATCCTGCCAAAATTATTTAATTGCTAGAACGATTAATATGTTTTAAAATAAAATAAATAAACGATTTCTTTTAATGTCAAAAAACATTTTTTCTTTAATTACTATGTGTATAATGTATAAATTACGCTATATGTATAATATATGTATCTGCAGATGTATAATATATGTATAATATATGGTATGCAAAAATTGATAAAAACTCAAAACAGAGATAAAACGGCTAGGACCTTGTATTTTTCGCTTATGCTAGTCTCGATATGCATGTTTCATTTAAGTATGCATTATTTGAAATTATTTGGGAATGGAGCTTTACGGGAACAAACCAAATATCCGAAATGGTGAAGAATAAACAGAAATTTCCAAATTTCGGGAAGATTGTTCTTTTTTAAAATAATATTTATATATATTCGATTTTTCCACCAAAAAATTATTATTTTCGATTTAGCTTACAGAAGATATGGATTTTTCATTCTAATTGTTAAAAATTTTAACTGTTTTTTTTTTGAATTTTGAACTATCATTTGTGCATAAAACAATGAGCATTGAATTTTCAGAAATGAAAGTTTCAAATCAAAAATTGAAGTCAATATATATAGCGAAGATTTACATTTATCATCTTTTTTAATTTAATCTTTCGTTTAATTTTTCTTATTTAGAAAACTTGTAGCCAGCCCTGGTAGGTATCTGTACCAAAATTAATGATTAATTCTATGATGTTTTATAATAAGTATGCATATACACATTTATAAGCACTTCAAAAGCATGATTATAGACAGTCAATCGTCTGGCAAAACATTTTTTCTCAGTATTTCTTTCAGACAATCTTCAGAATAATGAAAATAGAAAACTCTGCAATATACTTTATTCACCTAATTCTTCTTAAGGAATTTATAGAGCATGTATATATGCAATAAAAGAAAGTTTTGCAAATGTAGATATTCAGTTGAAAACAATATCTAAAATGAAAGTACCTGCTTGTTTTTTTTCCAAAATAATTATTTTTTTAAGTTTATATAAATACATACTGTATTTGTATAAGCCTCAGAAAAAGAAAATATTTTTTTTTACTTATAAATTAAACATATTTTTAAACTTTTTCTTAAATTAAGCGAACCTATAATTCATTTCAAATAAATATTTAAAAAATGTTTAGTGGAAAAAATTTTAAATATAGATAGTTTTTTTTTTGTGACGATGAAAAAGTTTCAACATCTTTGAATGTTTGAATTATTAGCAAAACAAAATAAATTTATTGTCCTTTCGTTTTGAAATTCTACTTTTATTTTATTTTTAAATTGTTTTGAATATTTTATTTTACAGAACTTTTTTTTTTTTACCGTAAAAAGTTTATAACTTTTTCGAATCAAAATTTAGTAGGGAAATATTTTTTAGATCATCATTTACATTTTTTTTTTTCTCGAATAAATTAAGAAGCATAAAACTTTTAACTTTTATATAACTTCAATTCAATTTAAAAAATATATATATATTTGTAAAAGTGGAGTTCACAGGACATTTATATTAAGAAGTATAAAAAAGTTCTGTAAATAATAATTGTATATTATTATTTTTTTATAAGTAGATAAAATTATCTAAATTTCATATTTTAACAAAGAGTAAACCTATTTATTGCAGGGCCGGCTCAACAGTTGTGGCGCCCTGTGCACATATAAATTTTTCCGCCCCCATATTATTTCTTAAACTTTTTAATAATTTTTAGCTCAAACTCAAACCATATGAAATTTATACAAACTCAATCCATATGAATTTAGGTCGAACTCAAACCATATGGATGAAAAAACTTGTAAACAGCTAAAGATATGCAAAATATTTATTATTATATAATAATTTTTAATATTTTTTTAAATTATTTAAATAAAATTTAAAAAAAACGTAAAAAAATGTTCGTCAATTTGCCGCCCCTAAATTATAGTGCCCTATGCATTTGCCACATCTGCATCGCTCCTAAGCCGGCCCTGTAATCTTGAGACTACATAATAAATAGTTGAAAAATAGTTGAAATTTATTAAGTTAGTGAAGATTCGAATATAATAATAATCCATATCGTTATAAAATAATTGTAATTTGATATTAATTTTATCTGCGGTTCTAATAAACAAAAATTTTCGAGACATTTAACACCATCCTGTAATATCAAAATGAAGGTAGTTCTTCGATTTTGCAGAATATAATAAATGTTTATTATTTTTAAATCTTACTTAACTTCTTTCTCGTACTTTTTTTGGGTCGTTTATAATAGTGTCAATTGGAAAATGTTTCTACAACTTTGCTATTGGGAATACCCTTATCTGTCATAAAGAGATAATTTTTTTTATATGTATAAAAAGAACACAAAATATATTTTTATATTTTTTAGATACCTTTAGAATGTTTTTTAAATTAATTTATTTTCAAGAACCGTTTTTGACAGTTTTCACAATTTATGATAACAATCAAAAAAATATATATATTTTCGCACATTACTAAATTTTTTTTTTTAATTTTTCACAAAAATTTTATGGAGTTTTTCTACTTAAAAATATCAATTTAATTAACTGCATCATTCAAAAAATCAATAAATTGGTCCAGGTGTAAAAAATGTATCCTGCATTAGGATTTTTTTCTTATTTATTGTTGTTAACCTTTGTTGAAAACACTATATTGGGTTTTTTTTTTTTAATTTTCTATGCTTAACTAAAATCTTATTATGAAAAAAAAAAATACTTCTAAGTCATGCTGATATTTTGAGTACCTGAGTGGCAAAAAAAATTTCTTTATCCTTTTTTCGTTGAAGAATGTAAGGATTTAATGTCACAAATCAGATTAGAAATGTATGATAGTGATATAGTTTAATATTTGGATGAAATGGAATCTATATCACAGGGGATTACTGAATTGAGAATGTTTCTAGAATTTCTAACTCCAAAAAATTCTTAAGAATTATATTTATAAAGTTATTATAAAGTTAAGAATTTGTCAAAAAAAATGCTATATTTTATTATGATTTTATTTTATATTTATCAAATAAAAATCATAAATTTTTGTAATGTGTATGTGTCGTATAATTATGCAATGCATTTTATTTCATTTAAGAAAAATTTGAGCATATTGTTCCCCCTAAGTAAATTTTAGAACTTTTAATCTTTAAAAATGATAACTCTTCAAAAGATAGAAAAAAAAATTATAATAATAATTGTTGCAGTTTTATGACAAACTTCCCTTGTTATAAACTAAAATTTCATATGATTTTCTATGCTTAAGCCTAAATATAAAACATCATAATAATTAAAAGTTATGAGTGACATACTTCAGAAAGGAAAAGGCATAAATTATTTTTTTTTTTTAAAGAAAAAAAAAAAAAACATTATTTATTCATAATGTACACGTTTGGTTGAATACTTTTGATGTTGTTATATAAGGCAAATGTATTTTTTTAAATTCGACTCAGCTTGGTGTAAGAGAGTTTGTGTTTACTGTCAATTTTAGAATTTTTACTGGATGTAGTAATCGATTTGTTTAACTCGTAGATTCACTGGATTATCCTATCGGTATGTTTTAATAAGTAGATGTCCTTAAAAGTGTATGACGTTCTACCAAGTATTTTGTTAGTTAATATTGTTAGCAGGGAAAGGCCTATTATATGTTATATTAATATAAAGATAATTGTTTTAGTAATATCATCTTGTCGATTTAAAAATGCTTATTAATATGGATAATAAAACTTAATTTTAGATAAAGAGGTAATTTTTCATTAAAAATTTTCTTTACAACATGCCAGCACCATCGAAAAATATATTTCATCTCTCATTATTTACATAATATGACTTATCGTTGAAGATTGATTTTATTAAAATATGTATTCAAGTAAACGAAAAAAAAAAATAATTCAGAAACTAACTTATTGATATTTTCAGCCTAAAATATTAGAAATCTAACTATAGTACATATAAATTGAAGTAATATTTGAATTTTATTAAATGCAATAAAATATTTAGGCCATTATGTGCCTGCTGGAGATTATAACAAAATTTAGTTAATATCATCATATTTTAACCTTATCTTACTGTTGTAATCATTTATTTATTGGTTACACAAAACATATGTATTTTCATTTATATATATTTTTTTTTATTCTTGATTCTCTATTTTCATAAACTATGTATATTCATGTTCACCGTGTCCGTGGACTTATTTGTATTTGTGATTTTATGATCCTTGAATGCATTTTTTTATATTTTATGCATTGTTGGAAATATAATAGGAGCCTTTTTTTCTATATTCTATGAAGAGATATAAAAAAGTTAATTATAATTCTTTTCTATTTAAAAAATTATATTTTACTTTTTTTTTTTATTTTTTGAAAATTTATCCCAAAACAAAACAAAAATAAATAGAAAAAAAAAAGAAATATTATGAGAGGGGTCTGAAAAAATAAAACTAAATTTTATGTTTAAATATCAAATGTATGTCAGTCCAATTTTAGATTCTGTTAAACCCAGACATAAATTCTAGTAAATATAGTAAAATTTTATTAACAACCGTATTTAAGAATATCCGCGCGGTTTATTTAATTTTGAATTCTAATTATTTAACTTGTCATTTGATATATAGAAAAATATTGAATTTGTTGTGTATTGTAATATCGTGGAAAGAAAATTTAGAGACTGCGGATTGACAACATGGTCTCGTTGAACATTTACGGGAAGTTACAAAATAATTATTTGAACAGATATTAAAATTTTTGAAACTCAATAGAATATTTTGAAATATTTACAAACTGTTATAAGTCAGCTGAAATAAATAGCAAAAACATACGAAGAAGATTGAAAATTAAAAACCAAATAAATATTAAAAAAAATAAATAAGAATTTAAGTATTAAAAGTCATCATCAAAAAAATATATATATAAAAAATAAAAATATGGGTCGTTTATTGAAATATAAAAAATTAAACAAAAATAATCTTAATAATATGAATAAATTAGATGAAAAATCCTTAAAGGATAATAAATTATTCACAAAAAAAGAGGTAAGTAAAAAAAGAAAAGGAAAAACTTTGTTTTTTTCGCAAAAAATAAAAAATTTACAATGTTCTTTATTTTATTCTCAAACATTATTCTTAAACATTTACTGTAGATAATTTTTCTTTGGCAGATACAAAGTAAAATAAAAACATTATAATCATACTTTATGCCACTAATTTATCCTTAATATTAGGATTAAGGATAATAATAATATTCGGTTGTTAAAAGGATAATAATTTATGTCAAAGCTTGAAGAAATTATGTGTCTTATTGTTTTCATTTTTTTTTTGTTTTATGTCAAACTGATTATTTTTTATTATTCGATAAATTGTGTGTAGATGTTAAAAAATATAATTTTGTTTCTATCGAAACATCATAGGTATTTTCGTTTTTTTTTTTTGAAAGATATTCGAGTGTAAATAATTTTACGGAACTTTGAATTCTTTCGCTGCGATGAAGGAAACTGTCAAAAATATTCACTGCAACAAAAAAACACGGGATTAATAGAAAAATTAGTCAATTTGGCTTGTTTTTGCACTTTTAACGAAAATTCTGAGCAATAATTTCCTTTGATAGCAGTGATGCAATTCAAACTAAAATTATCTGAATTCAATAGCCTTTAAAATTGCAGTACTAATAAATCTATGGATTCATTTCTTTTTATACGGGTTATCTTATTTCATTTTGGAGTTTAGTGCATTTTGTTTTTATTTAGGGATTTTCTATATTGCGTATTGGAATCTATAATTTTCAAAATAAATTTATTTTAAGAGTTCTTTGAATTTTACAACTGTTAATCAAATAATCGATACAGACTTTTAAAGATTACATATTCTCAGCTAAGAATTGAAAAAAAAAATTCATACTAAAAATATACTCAAGCTGTGAATTCAAGTACTTGATCTAAAACTAAAACATATGAAAAATATATCATTATTGTCTGTAAAAAATGAATGTCCTGCAGTGTGACCCAAAATACTTATTATTATATAAAATTTTTGTTAGTTTTTCTATTTTGTGCAAAATATACAGATATGAAAATTATTTTTGTGTGTCAACGGTTTTTGATTTACTAAGATTTATGATTCAATTATTTTTGTGAAAAATTAGAGTAATTTTTGTAATATGTGTCTCATTTTTCCGCTAAAAGTTTTTGGGTATAAAATGCTTTTCTTTAATCAAGAAAAATTTTTAATTTTTATTTATAAAATCGCGAAAAAAAATCCCAAATATATGATCTTTATATATATGTATAATTAAGGTTATAGTTGGCTCAGGAAAAAATTAAACCTTATTCGGCACAGAAATTTGAGAATTAAGCATTCACATTCCTGGGGCAATTCCATAAGTAAT
This sequence comes from Hybos culiciformis, assembly GCA_964007475.1. NCBI lineage: Eukaryota > Metazoa > Arthropoda > Insecta > Diptera > Hybotidae > Hybos > Hybos culiciformis. The sequence continues at coordinate 9,135,357 of OZ023274.1, read as the reverse complement.
TCATGTTTACTTTGTACTTTATTTTTCGAACTGTCAATATTCCAAATTCATTAAATATTTATGGTTGTGCATTCTATAGACAAGCTTCTTTGTTTGTTACTAAAATATTCATATTAAAATTCATACCCAAAATTTGTGAAATATTTTCATTTTATTCCTTGAGTATTATGAAAAATAACTCTTAAATCTTAAACGCTAAAAAAATAAAAAAAAAAATAAATAAATGGTTATCATTGGAAAAATGGAGTATATATAAAATTTTACTTTTTAAATTGAAAATCTGTTTGAATAAAATTATGAGAAAATTTCCTTTATTGTGGCGAGTGATTGAAAAAAAAAATATATAAACTGCAATTTCTTGAAAATTAGAAAAAAATAAAAAAAAAGTAATAACGAAGAATAATAACAAAAAAGATAACCACATGGATTGCACATTTTCTGGAAAAAAGGACTAAAAAAGGATCCTTTTGTTAAAAAATATTGACTGCAATACTGCTTCTTTTCATTATTATTTTTTCCTTTTTCGAAATTTTCATTCTGAAAAGAATTTAATATTTTTTTGTTCAATTGTTATTGGGGAAAAAAAATAAACTCTATTTTCAAATATTTTTCTTTCATTTATTTCAAGTAGGTACCTTTTTTTTCTGATGTATACATAACTTATGCTTTTATCTTTCAATTATTTTGGAAATCAAAATTATTGTTATTACTGTTTATACAAGAGAAACAAGAGATTCTATTCGACCAAACGATGTGGTTAAATTCGATGCAGCTATTAAAATATTAGTTCAGAAACAGACCATGGTCATTATTTTATTTCAATTATAAGAAAAGATTGGGTTGAATATAAACTTTGAAATTATATTTTAAATTTTCTTGCTGCATGTATTTAGTGATCAGAAAAGAATATTTGATAACTTTTAATACATGAGTTGTGTATGAGAATTGTACATTGTACATATTTTATTAGTTTTTTAAGTACCTACCTAAATAAAAATATCATTTTATAATTTCTATAGCATAGCGATAAATCTTTTTAATACTTAAGAAAAGCTTATTATTTGAAACGTATCTAATAAAATTTATTATTTTATTATTTTTTGAAAATTTTTATGTGTAATCTTTATTATAGTGCATACAATACAATGCATTTTCATCTGATCCTTATTGAATAGTTCCATTAAGCAATTAATTCTAATTTGTTTTAAAAGTTAAATGAAATATTGTGGAAATATAAAATTGAAGATTATGCAAGTTCTAGTTTTTTTCAATATGTGTTTCTGAATTTATGTTAAAAACACCAAAGATTGAATCTTAAAACTTATGTAGAATTGAATTTTATTTGTTTCATCGCTTAAGCGTTTATAACTAAAAAAAAAATTTTTTTGCTATTGGAAAACGTTGCGTTGGGAATTGGAAAATAAGGGAAATTTCGATTTAGTTTGGGATCTGTCAACACTATGAATTTAGCGAATGAGATAGTGAAGAAACTGTTAATTCGTGAAGAATTGATTTTCATAAAATAACTTCATTAGTTGTATTCGGTACAAGATCTGAAATTTCTTATCAATAGCTAACATTATAACGAAATCGCATCGCAATTGCTATTTACATGAAAACGAGTCGAAAGTTTCATCTATTATTTCTAAACTTATATTTTTTAAACTTACTCTATTCTATAACATGTCTTCACGAGGATTGAGTTTGTAACTAATTGACAGTAAAAAGAAATGTTTTTTTTAATAAAATATAAATTTTTTGTCAGAATAGAACCGCATGTAGAACTAATAAAAGGTAAACATTTACAATAGAAACTTCAGAATAATATAAAATGAACATCTTGTAAAAAGGATGTAATAAAAATTATACAATTAAATTTTGGTTTTTTTTGTGTGTTGTTACGAAAATAGGTTCCTATAATTTTAGTTTTTATTCTCATTTTGATAAATTCATTTTATTCCTTGATCATGAAAACAAAATTTGAAGTTCATTAAAATTATATATATATTTATGTTTTATAGGGGATAATATATAAATAATTTTTAAAGGCGGATCAAAAAGGCAACGATTAATTCAAAATTTATTGTTGTTTTTTTCTCAAGAGTCTTCATATTTAAGGGTGATCATGATCAACAATATTCAAAAAATTCATTTAATTGAATTCGTATATTCTGCAGTTAAGTATAAAATTCCGCCGGAATGACCTATGTCCTATATTATTCTCTCTGTGATCATTTTGATTTGATTTGTTTTGCAATTTTTTAAGTGACGACATCGTAATGTAATTACAATATCTTAAATCGACAGAAGAAAAACTATATCTAAATAATATAAATTTTGTTTATATGTTACACTCAGCTAACTGGGAAGAAAGGGTATCCCAAATATCTATAAAGTTTCCCAAGTTTTAGTATACGATACTTTTGCGATTGCTTATATATTTATTGCACCAGATTCTACTACATAAATTCTAGTATTGAATTTTGTAAATATTATCGAGAAAAATTCCTAATTTACATAATAGTAATTAACGAAACCTATATAATATAATGAACACATGTAGGTAATAATCTTTTTTATGTATTATTATATAGATTTATGTATATTATTAGATTAAATTAGGGTAACAAAAAAAAAAAAAAAGGAAATCAAATAATTTGCCTTGAGGTTGTACAATAATTACACGGCATGTGTTAAATTATTTCTTTTTGTTTTTTTTTACTTAAAGAAATTTATTACGAAAAGGAAGTTGAAATATTTCTTAATTATTAAAAAAATATATATAAAAATTTCTAATATGTATAATGTATATAAAGTATAATTATTAACGTATTATGATTATGTTTATTTTTTAGAAATAGAAAAAATAAATACAAATTTTCATAATTTACTTATACTCACATCAATGTGTCTATTCCAGTTATGTAAAAAATTAATTCTTCATACACTTACCTACCAAAAAAAATAAAGAAGAAGAAGATAATAATAGAGTTCATTACATTATCATTAATGACAAAAAAGGATCTGCCTTATTTTATATACTTTATAAAGATCCTTTTCACATTAATATGATTTGATGTGAAATTTTTAAATATAAAATAATTTTTTATGAAAATCATCTTTTTAATATATACATAAGAACTAAGAACAAATATTATTTTAAAAAATGAAAAATGAAAAGAGGATTTCCATTAAAAGATATTTAATCCTGAAAAATAGTTTTTAAAATATTATTTTCGAAAAAGGTTCAGGAAACATTTATTCCTCATTATATGGAATATTTAATAGTTTTGAGTATTATATACTAAAATATATAAAATTGCGAAAACATATTCCCAAGGGTTAGCATTATTTTATTGAGGAAAATTTTAATTTTTTGAATATTTTTCGACAATTTTTTCAAAAATTTTAAGTTTTTTAACTTTTAACTATCCACAAATTTTTGCAAAACCAAACCTATACACAAATACAACAAGAATGAAATAATTGTTATGTCAAGGAAACGAATCGACCAAACTTGAACTTAAAAATAAATCAGATAAAATCAAATCTCGCTAAAAATTTTGGCGCCGAAATATTTAAAAATAACATTTCAGACAAAAGGACGAATTTTCCTTCTTTGTTTTTGCAAAAATGTGCGAAATCGGTATTTTTTTCCACCAATTTTTTTTTTTTTTCATCACTTGCTTTGTCATAACAACATCAAAAAGGATATTAAAAATAAAAAATTTAAATCTTTTTGTTCGCCAAAAGGAACAAAAAAAAAAAAAAAGGTGTTCTTTATGCGTGTTAATTTTTGTGAAAATTTTTTAAAGATAAAAAAACATAATACACTTTTTGCATTAAAATCTCCTTGCTATGAAAACAAAAATTGCATAAAATATTCAGGATACTAAATTTTTTAAAGGATTTTTATTTTTCGCAGACAATAGTCGGCATTTTTTTTACTTATCATTTTTTTTTTATATTCCTTTTAGAATAAGTATATAAAGGTTTTTCTAAGTATATACTTTTTTTGTTTTTAGATATTTACTTTGATATCTTATGGAAAATGATATTCCAGGTGCAGAAATAATTTTCCTAATTGAGAATATATTATTATCTTTTAAGAAAGTAGGCCAGAACAATAATGCGGCTTGGTTTTTTTTTTTAAGATCTGAAAACTGATATTTCTTAATTATAAAATGCCCTGCGCATAATATTTGATCTAAAGAGATTATTTCTTAACAATGGTTTTTTTTTGGATTTTGGGCAGAAACTTCAAAATTAGAATAAAATCTTTAGTTTTTGTATTAGCCGCTTAGTGTTATGTTGTTGTTAAAGTTTTTAATCATACATGTTTACTATGGACTTCGAAATTTGAATAGTTTTCCCCTTATCGATTTGAATTCATTTTTGTATAAACATTTTAGATTGATATCATATGCTATGCAGACACAGAAAGAATAAGCAAATGTCAGACTCAGAAATGTAAAAGTAAAAAATATGTACATATCTATATTATGCATAAGAAACCTAAAAGTCGAAAAAAAAAATTATACATTTTCATTTTACTTTCTTCAATTAATTATATTTTCATTCAATGATAGATTTATTTACTAATCGAATCTAGAAAATTTAATCTTATTGACATTTTTATGATTATATCGTTGAATGAAATATGAACTTTTTTTTGTGGACTTTTTTTTTGTTTGTTTGCTGTCTTTTAAAAATAAAATCATCAATTTAATAAAAACATAAGATATATTTTATTTACAGTAATCCGTTATACATTATTATTATTATTATTATTACGTTCTGTCATCAGGCAATCATCATGAATTACAAAGAAAAAAAAAGAAGAAATATGCCAAAAAAAAAACGATAAAATACCTAAATCCATTTGACCAAAGGAAAAAAATAAAAATTAAATTTGCAATATTTAAGGAATATATACTATATGGGAAGAAACTTCAAAATATGCGAGATAAAAAAGAAAACTATACAGATAATCCTCTTATAACACGGTGTCTTTCAGTTTTTTTTTTCTCAAATTCATACTTTATATTGGTAATCCTCTTTAAGCACGCTACGTAGAGTAGACTTGGTAGAGAATGCCGTTTTGTGACAAATCATGTTAAGTGTAAACGGATATGTTCACATAAAGAAATTTTCCCCAGAAAGGTTATTAAAAATATTTAATTTCTATTTCATATGAATGAGTTGGCGGAAGATTCATATCCGTTTTTTGGGGTAAAAAACTGATTAATGAACCAGTTCCTCGAATCAAAGTAGTTCCAAAAATGAGACGCACTTGGATACAATTAACCTATGTTCATTTCTATAACTTTTATTTATTTCTAAAAAGAAAGAAACACAGAAATGTCGAGTTACTGCCATAAATAAAAGTCCCAGCAAATTTTTAATAACTAAGCTATATTTTAATTAAACCCAATTCGAGGCAAGCCGTGTTATACTAAAGTCACCTGTAAATATAAAATCAATATAATTTAATCTCGTTATTTTTATGGCTATCAGGATGACTTTCAACAAACAATAAACAAGCAATTTATACAATAAGAAAATGTGAAGATGAAAATCTTAATATGTTTATGATATTTAATTTCTTTTATATTTATATTTTTATAAATGAATGATGATAAAAAAAAATATTAAATTTTTTGTACGTTTAATTTTTTATTTTATTTTTTTCTTTGTACCCAGAGTGGGTAATAAGGCTTTGGCGGAGAACCAGAGTAAAACAAAGTTATTAACGCGGCGGGTCTCCGCAAAAATTTCTTTTTATGACAATATTTTTACCATTAACAATAGAAATTTATAAGAAAATTGTTTCACACCACCTCTCTGTAATAAAAGATCCATTAACATAGATTAGAATGAATTCTGAACTCTTTAATAGATTCAACATCATAAATTTGAACTTAAGGTTTCCTGGATTGTAATGGAAAATGTCTATAGATTCCTAATGGTCAATAAAACACAAAAGAACCATGATTGATTAAAACCTACGCATATAGTCCAGTCCTGTGTAAATTGTAATTTATTTCGCATAAATAATATCAAAATAAGATTCAACTTTTACATTCAATTTGATATGTTATGAATTGTTTTTATTTTATTTTATTTTTTTTTTATTTAATATGTTGTTTAGTTTTATTTTTGTTTTTGCAATTTTCTTCGTTTTCTTTTTTTTCCTATTGGGATAAAATTAATTCAGATTTTGATATGTTGTAATGCTTTTGGGGAGTCTTAGTCTTAAATTAACTGTAAAAGTTTTCACGCAATGATTGAATGCCTTTGGAGAGAAAAAAAAAAAAACGAAAATACGAAAAATATGAATGTAAGTTATACTGAATTGTGTAATTCTGTAAACATTCTTAATATATATCAATAAATAAAAAAAAAAACAAAAACATAATATCATATTATTATTATTATGTGCTTTTAAGATAGTATGAAATTAAATTCGCATAAAAATGCCTTGTTTCTTACTTTTATGCCTGGTTTTTTGTTTGTGCATAAAACATTAACAACAAAAAAAAAAAATTGAAAATTTTCATTGTAGGTTGTTAAGGTCGTCGTATCAGTTTTAATGTTTTTAATTTTTTTTTTGTTTTGTTTTTTATTTTATTTCGTGCGTATAAAAGTCATTGCCTTGTCAATTTTTTTGTTTTTGGTTTTTTTTTTTTGTAGGTAAAGAAGAAGCCAAAAGTTAATCTTTAAAATTAAAATGTAAAATTAATATTAATTGGTAAAAAATACCAAACTTAAAATTAAAAAAAAAATGGACTGTATATATTTTTTCATTTTCCGAATGTCCATCTATGTCTGCCCCGCTTTAAAATACTTATAACTCTTAAACTACTAGGCTGATTTTAATCGTATCAATACTAAAATAAGTGTAATTTGGTTCAGTTTCATCCAAACTAAAGCTTGGCTTCTGAAATAGAAGCTCCCAACTGGCCAAGGGTCAAAATGATTTTCATCTAAAATGATGCATTTTTCAATTTTTTTAAAGTTTTAATGAACTATGATGCAAATTAGTATTTTGGATAGATAAGATTAAAGATACAGATACTTTTCGAATTTTTGTTCAAAAATCAGTTTAACATTAATATAACTTTGTAATTAGAATAAAATAGATAACTTTCGTAATAAATTTTTCTTTTAATCACTCATCGTAGATTAAGATTAAAAGTGATTCATTTTATTTGATATCTTCAATGGCAGAATTACTGAAAAAGTAATTCAGTGATTAATCAAAAAAAATCCGCCTTTTTTCTTCAAAAACAACATTGTGGTGTTCATAACGAATAATTATTTAATACAAAAATAATTGGGAGGATATTTATATTTGAACAATTGGGAATATGGAAAAAAAACCAAAAATACCAAAAATACCGAAAAACTGATCTGAAATTCGGTCGCGAATGATTTATGATCAAATGAATTTATTTTGCTGTTTTTCTCGTTTTTTATATTTTGCTGTTTTAATATTTTTTTATTTGAACAGATTTTTTATTGTCCTGCATGGATATACAACATCTAAGAAAAAAATGCGTGTTGACGTTTCCTTGAAAAGAAAGTTTTTTGTTATTTTGCGTTTGATTTATTTATTTATTTTTTTTTAGTTTTATTGAAACAAAATATGTGTACAAGAGCTGTGCTGCATCAATCGGAAGTGATTTATTATTGCTGGAAGATTTTAAAGACAAAAGTACGAACATGGAAAAAAATAAATAAATAAAAAAATTTGTTTGAAATTTTTTTTTTATGTCAGAGGAATTTTTTTTTGTACAAAAATTGAAAAATGTCAAAATTTTGGCAATTTATTTCTTTTGCAAATCCGAAGACTTCAAAAAAAAATTTATATATATAAAATAATATAATTGAAATGTTTTAAAAGTGTACATCTTGAATCTGTTAAACATGAAAAAAAAAATGTATAAATTTTCTTTATACTTTAAAATTATTAATTATGTTAAAAAATGTCAAAAATAATTTTCCGCAAAAAACATAGTTAACGTACTTAATTAAAGTGTGGAAAATATAAAAATTCGCTTAGGATGTTTATATTATACAGTTATTTTAGTATCCTATAAAAAGGACAATATTTGAACATTTCCCTGAATTTTCCCTTAAAATTTCCTTTTTTTACATTGAATTTGAACCCACGTAAAGCTCAGTTTTCTTAAGTATATTAACGTAAAAGTTAAAGTTAAACAAATTTAATCATCTAATTGCAAATATCTTTGATATATCATTTCTTGACGTCAAAATGAAACTGACGTCTATAACTAATATATATATATTCACATAAAGAATTGGTTATTCAGTAAATCATTATAATTCATCTTGTTTTAATAATATTGGGAAAAAAATTGGGTCATAAAAGTTAAAAAAGATTAAATAAATTTGAGCTTATTGTAAACTAAAAAACGTATCGTAGAAGTAGAAAAAAAAGTTATGAATTATTGCATTTTTCCATTTAAAATTTGTTATATTTAAAAAAAAAAAAGAAATGCAAGAAGTGGTTCTGTGAATGCCAAATTTTAAATTCCCACCATGAAATTTATATGTAAAAATTGTACCCACTACTATAGAGTGCAGTAGTACATACATAAAAAGCTTTATATGAATTTTGTATATTAGATATAAAAGATTTAACTTTAAAAGTTAAATTTCATTTTAGCTTGTTTTTTTTTTTTTTTTTTTGTGAAAAACTAATTTCAGTGTAACGGATATTGACATTTTGGCTTTACATAAAATTCTATGTTTTAAATACGATTTTACTAAATTTTGCATATGCCAAAAGAAAATTAATTCAATTGTGTAACAAATTCAATTTTGTTGAAAATTTATTTCCTATTTCCTTAGCTCTCTTGAATTGAATTTGATACATTTTATATGATGCCGGAAATCTGTTTTAATAAGACTAGAGTTACTGGTTTAGCTTACATTGTAATGAATTTAAGGCTTTTTTTTTAGCTTATGTTAGGATGCAGTAATTTTATTGGTTATGAATGTCATCTTGTGTTCGAATATTTCAAGACTTTATCCGATCTGTTTTTTGTAGAAATTCCATAAATAATCCCTTATTTGGAGTCGACGTCAAACATATATTGTGATGAAACTGGCGCAGTGAAATAAGGCCGCGGGAAATAAGGCCGCGATAGGTTTTTTGTTGCGGTCTTATTTCATTTTGAAAAATGAAATAAGGCCGCGAAAAAATCCTCGCGTTCTTATTTCATTTTGAAAAATGAAATAAGACCGCATAAAATTCCTCGCGGCCTTATTTCGTTTTGAAAAATGAAATAAGACCGCGACAAAAAAAAAAATTAATCGGAGGGCTAATTTCATTTTGAAAAATGAAATAAGGCCGCGAGGATTTTTTCGCGGCCTTATTTCATTTTGAAAAACGAAATAAGGCCGCGTAATCTTGTGAGGTGAGCACACAGGGCAGGGGGCAGCAGGGCGGCGGGCGGGCGGTTGGTCAGTGGGATTTGCGGCGCTAGCCGCAAATCCCACTGACCAACCGCCCGCCCGCCGCCCTGCTGCCCCCTGCCCTGTGTGCTCACCTCACAAGATTACGCGGCCTTATTTCGTTTATAAAAATGAAATTAGCCCTCCGAATAATTGTTTTTTTTTGTCGCGGCCTTATTTCATTTTTCAAAACGAAATAAGGCCGCGAGGAATTTTTTGCGGTCTTATTTCATTTTTCAAAATGAAATAAGACCGCGAGGATTTTTTCGCGGCCTTATTTCATTTTGAAAAACGAAATAAGGCCGCGAAAAAATCTTCGCGGCCTTATTTCATTTTTCAAAATGAAATAAGACCGCAACAAAAAAACGTCGCGGCCTTATTTCCTGCGGCCTTATTTCCATCCCCCGATGAAACTGTAAGAAAATCAAACTAACTGATTCTAAGATTTTAAAAATCTGGTTCTTAATTTTGGCTTTTTTTAATTTGGGTTGCAGATCCAATTAATGTTTGTAACAAACAATTTATGGAATTCATGATTTTTTTTTTCGTACAATAATATACCCAGGTGCTTTACATTTTTTATAAAGTGGTTGGAAGTTGATTCAGTAAAACTTCTGTAATATTTTTTTTTTTTTTTTTACATTTAAAATAATTTGCATAAAAATTTCATTCTATATATATCTTTTTTATATTTTTGGAACTTTATTTTTTTTTTCTCATTTTGAGGAAAATCAATAATTCATTTGAAGTGGCTGTAAGAAAAATATGCAAAATTTATTTTACTTCAATGAAAGAATAGGATTTGATGAAAAATCTGAATTATAGATTGCATAAGAAAAAGAATAAATGTTATCTTTCTTTGATTACAGAAGTTCACTGTCATTTGTCATATCCAAGAAAAATTCAAAATGGTAAAACAAAATCAAAAAATTCTGGCCCAAATTTTGTTATACGGTATATGATTTTAATTCGAATAGATTCATGACTGTACAACAGTTTATTTCAATCAAAAATATTAATTGGGGGAAATAATTATTGTGTTAGATCCGAATTATATTTGCATTTATTTAAAGTGTTAAAAAATACAGGAAGTTTTAGAGTATTTAAAATGATTCTTTTTTGCAGAATTCTACATCATTATTGAAATAGTTTTTTTTTAAGAACTCTGTAAATTTTGGAAAAAATTAACTTTGGTTAGATACATGTTAAATTTTGAACAAGTTAAAAATATTTTTATTTTATTTTTTTGCAGGTTTCTTTTTTATAAACGTATGTATACATTTACGTATATATACCGAGTATCAAGTAATTTGTTTTTAAAATGAACTTTTTAGCAATATCCGTTTATTCGTACACTGATTGCAATTTGCTCTTAAATATATTGGATGACCCAGTTTGTTTGATTTCCTCAATTTAATTTTTTATTTTATTTTGATTTTCCAAATAATATTTATTTTGGTATTCAACTGATATCAAAATGAATTAAAAAAAACTGAGAGAGCAAAAAATAAATAAAAAGAAGAAAATTGGTATTTTTTTTTTTCAATTTTTTTTTGAGGAAATTGGAACTATTTTACTTAACTTTAATGAATTGAAATCATAAAATTGACATTTCAAAAAGAAAAAAAATAAATAAATAAAAATATTGAAAATATGAAATATGAACTTTGTGGAAAATTTTATATAAGGTATATGTTAAAGCCATTTCGTTATTTACTTCACTAATAAATTACAAAAAATCAATAACTTGCAAAATTTTGTTATAAGTATATGATAATTGATTCTGGAGTTCATATATTGCTTTCCATTTTAGTGAGAATAACTAGAATTGAATATTTATTGAATTTTATAATAAGATTAGATGAATTTATTTTTCAATGGAGAGAGTAACATACAGTGGTCAAAGTGTGTATTTTCATTCAGTACCAGCACTGCAGTTCCCAGTTACAATCCTGTCTGATATGCAAAATTATAAAATTCAAACTTTCTCTGTTTGGTTTTGGTTCACTCAGCCTCCTATGAATACTAAAGATGAAATTTTCCAAAATAGAGGGAGATGAAATATAGGGAGATGAAATTTTCCAAAATAATGGTGTAATAATATAATAAATCGGTGCAGGCAAATCAAATCCTTATTATGACAAAAGCGTCGCCGCTTATGTGACTTGACTAACTAAAAGGAAAATAATAATTTTGACAAAAATAGCCAATAATTACAAATAACTTAAATCAGAGTGAGCGAGCCTGGCCTTAACTTATTTTAACAAAAAAAAAGGATCCAATTTAATGACCATTGATAAAATTAGAATTTAAACGCAATCAAATTTCATTAAAAAAAATTAAAATTTGTTTTTTTATGATTTTATTCAGGTTTTTATTTTTTAATTTTAAAAAGTACGTACTTATATACTTTATATTTTCTTGTCAGTTTCGTGACAGATATTCAAGTATGATTTTTTTTAAATAATTCTTTAACATTATTTTTTAATCATCACAACAACCACCAGTTGCATTTTCACGGTGTTGCATTAAAAAAAAAAAAAAAAAAACAAGAATAAAAGCGAAACAAATTTTGAAAAAAAAAAGAAAAGATTTTTACGCATGATCTCTCTTTTTCACTCTCAAACAACTTATTTCCCCAATTTAATAAAATCGAATTTAAAGAAACAAAATAAAAAAAGTGTTATAAAAACTAATCAAAATTCGCAGTATAAAAGTATTTTGAAAAGAGAACAATTCTCAAAAATTTAATTTAATTTCATGGAGCATCATTTGGGGATAAAAAATATTTTTCCCATCATATATTTCGGTATTGAAAAAAAAAAAAACAAACATATTTTTTCGCTCAAAATGTTCTCAATTCTTAACTGCTATACAAAACAAAAATAACCATTTCGAAACTCAAAAGAGTGTTATTTTTCATTTTTCTTTCTCCAAAAACTGCTTCACTTTACGTGTAGTATACCATATATACCAAACCAACATTAAACCTGTTTAAAGGAATTTTTATGTTAACAACAATATTCAACTTTGGTGTATCCAAAAAATATCTACGAATATTTTTTTTTCATATATACCTAATACTGAATTTCATGAATGATGATGGAAAAACGAATGAAAAATAACAATAATAATAATAATTTTTTTTTTTTCACTTCAGTTCACATTTGAATCTTGATTGAAACGGACGTGTGATTATTATTTCCTTATAAAAAAAATAAAATAAAATACAGAAATATTTATAAATATAAAAATTTTTTGTTTCTTTAATTTTAAAGAAATTAATAACATTAAAATATTTTTTGAATTTTTTTTTCTTCAAATTTTTTTATCTCTTTCTTTATATTCGCTGGTTAATAAAAAAAGGAAAATTCTATAATTTTCCCATGGTCATATTTTGTTTTCGTTTAATTCGTTATTTTGCTTTCAAAACCGTGATCACATTGTTGTAAATATCAAATGCAAATTTTGTTTGCAATGAATTAAAAAAAAAAGAAGTAAAAAAAAAAAATAAAAACAATTAAATCATAAAAAAAAATAAAATTAAAATTTATGAAATAAAGATATAATACAAAAAGAAGATAAAAAAAAAAAAAAGATATAAACAGTGGAAACAAAAAAAATGAAAAAATCTTAAGATAGTTTTTCATTTTTTTGTATTTATTTATTTTTATTATTTACTTTTTTTTCTTTTTTTGGTTAACTTCATTTTAATGTCATAACCTCGAATAGGAAAAATATAATTATAAAAAACAAAAAAAGAAAAATCTTTATTTTGTTTTTTCGTTTTCTTTGCTTAATAATCAAAGCAGTAGAATATAAAAATATAATAATTACTAAAAGAAAAATATTTATTTTTGTTTTAAAATTAGAACTATGAACTTTTGTTTATACCTGCCGATAATGACGCTGCTGTGGATATAAGAAGTAAGCTGTGTAAAATTTGTTTGAATAGTTTGAAAAACATTTTGATTAAAAATAAATATTGAGATTAAAGTTTTTGGCAAACCTTTTTTTTTCAGAAATATTTGTTAAAGAGTGGGGATTTTTTTTATTAAAGTTGAAAATTAGATTTATAACACAAACAGATCAATAAATTAATTAATAAAGTAATATAATTCTAATGAATTTCCAAATGTCTAAGAATATGCAATTTATATAAAATTTCAAAAGAAATCGAAATAAGATAAAAATATAACTCTAATTTCACTTAGAAGTTTACTCAAGCAAGATCAATGATTCTAATACAATCGGCCCTCAAATATGCAATTTACGTACAAACATCAAGTGAATGAATGTATACTTATGACCGTGGCTAAAAAAAAAACAAAGAAAAGGAATCAACATTTTATATTTTAACCTAGAAGTTTACTCTATATCACATTCATGATCAGATGCACATCATTGAACAGATGATCTAATTTCTACTTACATATTTAATAATATGGGAAAATTGTACGAAAAAAAAAATTTAGCGTTTTGAAAGAAAAATATTTGTAGTTCTTAAATGAAAATAAATAATGTGGGTAAAGCTTATTGAGATAAAACGTTTGACGGGTCAGTCACCCTTTGGCCCAGAATTTATGAAATTTTTATTTCAACTAATAGCAATTAAAAAATATCATCAGATAAGATAAGAGTCATTTGAATTACAAAAAAAAAAGAAAAAAAAAAAAGAAGAAAATACAAACAATTATTTTTCTTTATGATTTTTTGTTCTGAAAATTGCATAAAAATAAATCTATTGTTAACCACCTTGGCATAAAAACTTATATTTCTCTTTCTGTTTTTTTTTAAATTTTTTTTTTGCCCATAAAGATGAATTATTTAGAATGTGTATGCAACATTGAGAATTTAAATTATTATGCAAATTTGTTTTGAAGTTTTTTTTTTTTAGTTAACACCAAGTAAATAATTTCAAATTTTCAAAGTTCATTAATTTTCTTTTTGAACTTGGTATATTATAATATTTCTATTTTCCGGGTTCGTTGAATTTTTTTTTTTTTTTTTTTCAATGCAAAATACAATACAGTTTTGAAAATTGTTTTAAAAATATGTTTTGAAATTGCTTAAAATAGAATTAGTTTTACAATCAATACATAAATCAATATCTAAGTTCAAATTTTAAATCATTGTTAGGTATTCTATATTCTGAACAGGTGAATTATTTTCAAATAACATAGGTAGTATAATGTTTTTCTATTTCTATCTTTGATGCCATTATTCAATACTGTGGTCTGCAAATATTAAAACTATGGTACAGTATGTCCGAAGAAGACTTTTATTTATTACGCTTAGAATCTAACATTGAATTAACTTTAATTTTTGGTACTTACTATTTATTTTTTCAGTTTGGCATCAATGCAGTCTTATGTAAAAATACGAAAGTTTCCAAGCCCTACTTTTTATTGACTATAAAAAATAAAAAAAAAATTAAAATAAAAAAATCTCGTAAAAGAAATTTGTTTTCATCATTGAATTTTTAATAAACTATTTTAAAAACTATTTTGGCTATGAAATAAAACTGACAGTTTGGTAATTAAAAATTTCTATTAAAGTTTTCATACCATACTATACCATCATACGTTAAAAAAAGATGAATATAAAAACCAAAAAAAAAAATCATCATTAATAAACCAAAAAAATGCAATCGAATAATAGAAGAAAATTAATGAAATAATAATAATTTGATAACCATAATAAAAAAAAATTCAATTTTTATTAGTAAAATATAAAAATAAAAAAATACTTACACCTATTAATTATCGAAAATAAAAAAAATAAATAAAAATAACAAAAAACCTATGAAACGCCAGGAGGTGATAATCTTAAGAAAGTGAAATTTTTTTTTTCATTTTTATTTCTAAATTTATTATTATTTTAAAATTTTTGTGATGATTGAAATTCATAAATATTATGATTTTTCATTGCATACTGACTGTGTGTTATTACATAGCAGGATGTACTATATTTTTAACTATACATCCTTTTTTTTGGTGTTCGAGAATCATCTTTTTTCTGTCAAAAATTTTCACTGACATGCTATTTTAAATTTCGAGTCTTGTGGAAAATCATAACACCGAAAAGTGGAAAACTTTAATTTTTTGATTCGTTTTTGTCACAGATTGTATATTTATCTTTAAAAGTCAAATCAATAAATTATTTTTGAGTAGCAAAAAAGTACGTAGGTACTTCACATAAATATGTTATCTCTCATACATAATTTGTATGAATTTTTTAAAGACGGTAAAAAAAAATTACTTCTTTCTTTAACATTTAAATTTATAATTCTTTTAAAAAATGAATAAAATATATTTTTTTGTGTCTTCTTCATTCCCTTTTTTTTTATATCAATAACATTTTAATTTCGATAATAAAAATAAAAATGTTAATGCTGTTTATTGGGGCATTTTAATATTTATTTATTTTTCATTTTTTGTAGCCAGATTTTTTTTTTATTTTTATTACAATTTAACAACCAATAAAACTAATTTTAAATAATTTTTTAATAGTCCTTAGCAATTTCTACTTGGTTGAGGGCATTAAAGTTGATCTGTTTCTGTTTTCAGTTTTTTTTTTTTTTTTTTTCAAAAATTCAAACATTAATTAGACAGTAAAAATTAATTTAAATTAACTTTATCCAAAAATTATAAAATTTAATTTGCTATTAAAATAATATTTACATAAATTAATTTCACTTGATATTAAATTTAAATAATACAGCATCTGAAAAGCCGATTAGTTTTTATATAAGATTTTTAAGATGTCTAAATTTTGAAATTGGATGTTCTTTTTTATAGTATTTACATAAAATATAAAGTTAGCATCACTCTGCTTACTGTTAACATTATTCTGTAGGTCACTGTAGCACTGTAGCGCATACATAAATAAGAATAAAAATCCATATTTTTAACATTCTGATAACACTGTTCTATGAAAAAAAAAACCTTTTTAATGACGATACAATTTGTATCTCTGAAAGCATTATAATTTGAAATTAACGAATAATAAATGAGATGAAAATTACTCTATATTTATTTTTATCTTTTTAATAATCAACCCCTGGAAATATTGTAAAATAAATCCAAAATATTAATGTACAAAATGACAGTCATTTCATTAAGTTCATATCAAAATAATAAATAATATGTATAATATATATATGGGAAAAAAACAAGTGATTTATCTTATAAATAAATCGCGAGAATACTCTAACTGTATTTCATTAATATAAAATAATTATAATTCATATATAAATATAGATATAATTATAATCATAATATAACGTTAAATATTTCCATAAAACATATAAATGAAAGAAATAGATAACTAACTGACAGAATAATTAAAATGCGACCCCAATTTATTATCATTAATTTCTATAATCCAAACAAAAATTTTAAAATGTTGAATTTATAATAAATATTAAAAAAAAAAAAAAATAGAAATAAAATTATTTAATGTTACTGTTTTTCTTGTTGTTGTTGTTGTGCAAAAAAAAAGAGTTAAATTATTATATTCCTTATTCGAAAGTTTATCTGTTTTAATAATTTTAAATTAATGTTGCGATTTTTACATTCCGGGCATAAAATTTATTCTAATAGAATCTCTTAGTGTTCGAACTATTTCGAAACTTTTGTATAATTAAATTATTTTCTTTTAAATCAATAAAATGAATTAAATTGTTTATAAAACTAATAATTCTAAACTATTAAAAATTCATTTAAAATCAATAAAATGTTTTAGAGCTAAATATCATGTCAAGAAAATATCAAGTTTTCATCTACACTAATTATACAGAAACTTAGGCAATATCGAAAATTGATAAGATCTGAAAATTGTTAACAACATTTATCGAACTAAAGCTTAACTTGCAAGATTGGTACATTTCTATAATAATCGACAGTGTTCAATTCCAATGTTATAAGGCCGAATATGTTTAAATATTGAATATTAACTTTTCAAAATTAAAAATTCCTCTGCCACATCTATGTATCATGCGGAAATTCAATCAATTAAATAAATAATAATATTTTTTATTTAAACATTTTTTATTACTTCTTTTCATCACTAACAATGAAAATTATTAAGTTATACCATTAGAATTAAAAGAAAAAAAAAAAAATAATAATAATATGATTCTAACAATAACGGATACAAACTCCATTATTTTGACTTAATAAGTTTTTTTTTTGTTTTTTTTTTTTTTATTTTTATTTTAAAGTAAGTATGTGAAAATGTTTTAATGATAATGAAAGAAAGACGGAAAATATAATCTGCAGTTGTTCTTGATTTTCACAGTTTAATCAGCGGATAATCTTTTATTTTTCTATTTAGGTATATCATATATAATATTTTATAAAACCAGTTTTGTTCAGCTACTTATTATTTATTTATATTGAATTCAGTATGGTATATTCTTCATTCTGTTTTGTTTGTTTGATTTTTTTTTTTATTTCTAATAAAATAATAGGTTTTGTGGTCGTTTTATTTGACTTAATAGTAAAATAGAAAAATCTATGTTATATGAATATTTTGTTTTCATTTTTCAAATATACCAAATACCATAAAATTAACTGAAATTAAAATTTAACATATCAGACACACCTCCGTATAATATTTTCGAAGTACATATACTTTTATACATATTTTGAAAAATTCTCAAAAACAATGGGAAAAATTAAGTTAACCATTATCAGTTAGGATGAGTAGTGATTGTTTTTAAATTTTAGGAGATCGCGGCAATAATTTTTGAATAGTGGAAGATATCTTTAGTATCATTAATACATAGAAGGTTTGTGTATAGAATTCTACTATGCTAAATAAGTATGTTTATATGGCTAAGAGAAAAAATATTTTATTAGCCGCTTGGAAACCAATTTCCTATTAATTTTTAATAACGTGAAATTTTTCTTGGTGAATTTTCATAGCTAACAACATCATCAATTTTATTAAAGATACATAGAATTTGTTGATAATAAATTGTTTTTTTTTTATTATTCTTATTATTGCATTGAAATGGTTTTTAAATTAACGATTTATGTTTTAAAAATGATTTAATTTTCTTTTTTCTTATGTAGGTAATATATGTTTTTTTTTATAATGAAAATTAATATTTTGTAATAAAAAATAACCAATAATAAAATGTAAGAAAAATATTACATTTATATATATAATTTTAATGAAAAGTGATACAAGAAATCAATACCTCAAAATATATAAAAAAAAAAAATAATGATTTATTTACTTTATTTTTTTATTTATTTTTTTTTTTAAATTGATTTTAAAGAATAATAGTAATAAATAAAGTTTCTTTGAATGGTGTATATTCTTTGAAAGGTCTGATTGGAATTATAGTAATTTTTTTTATAAAAATTGACTATTCTTTAAAATAGATGACATTTAACTGAATAAAAAAGAACACAAGAATCAAGTTTAAAAAAAAAAATGAATTATATATTTTTATGTGAAAAAGTTGATTTCTATAATTTTATCTAATTGGCAACACTTTTTTGTTATAAATTATTTTTTTTCTGAACTGATGTAATAAATGTTTAACAACTAATTCTACAATATATTTTTTTCAACCAATTCTGCAGTAACAAAGTTTTGTATATCTATACAGCATAATATACCTATTTCCTATCTAGGATTTCTAAAATATTTTTGAGCAGGGTAAAAAGTATACTTTTTAAAATAAGTCATCTAAAGTTTTTTTTTTTATTATTCCCTCTGCAAATATTTGCAAAAAAAATTTTTGTTATTAAAAACTTACTAACAAAACATTTCATAGGGACTAATTTCCATTAAGAGACTAATTATTTTTAAAAACATGATTGTCAATTTAACTATGCTTTGATAAATTCAAGAAAATGTTTAACCTCCTTTTGGAATATTTATTAAATAATGATGAATATTTAAAAAAAAAAAAAACAAAAAAACAAAAAACAAAACTTGAAGCTCTGATAAAGGATAATAAAGGACCTTAGTAAATTTTTCGTTATTAAAATTCTTCTTCTACTTAAAATAAAGTAAAAAAAGAACTAAGTATAGGTACGTAAAATGTGTCAATCAATCATTAATTTTAATTAAAACGACAAACTTTCAGAATTTTTTTCTTTTTTTTTTAATCTTGTTCATCTTTTTCTTTTTGTTGTTTAGTTGTCATTTTTATGGTTCATTTTAGCTAATTACATTTTGTATTTCTCGATAATTGCCCTTCACAGTATACACAATTTATTTATATTTTTTTCCTTTAATTAAATAAAATAATTTGTAAAACACACAAAGCAATTATTATTTACAATAACTAAAAAATTTTATTTTTAAATCCTTCAAAATATTATTACTTACTATTTAATCATTCAGAAATAAAAAGCACAACATGAATTAACTAAGAAATCTTAAAAATGGAATCATGTGGTTAAACAGTTAAATTTTCCGTAGAGACTGTTTTAAAAAATTCCGAGTTTTTGTTGGATTATAGATTAGATTAAGATTAGAGTCAAGATTATAGATTAAGTTGTTAATGTATTAATTTAAATCATTCTGGTCCGTAGGGATTAAAAGTTAAATTGTACTTTAACTGATTTGAAAAATATATATAAGTACATATCTGAGTATAATGTATTTTTATTCTGATAAGCCTAAATTTTGTGATTATTTTTATTAAATTTAAAAATAATTAATTTTCGGATTTTTTTTATCAGAATGCCACTTAATTCTATGATCATGTCAATTTTTTTGATGTTCAATTCTTAATATTGTATATACGTTGTCGTTAAAGATTTTTTATATGTTAAAATTTATAAAACCATCACAGTTGAAGAATTTCAAAAGAAAACAAAAATATATATGTTCAAATATATATAAAAACATAATTGCATTTTTACTTATAGCTCTCTTTATATTTTCTTAGCACAGACTTTCCAGTCATTCAATCTTGAATATCATCTATACATCTTTTTCTTAAATACAAGATATAAAATAAGATGATTGACATATTCATGTAAAAAGGGTTGACTGGATGAAACAATTTTTTTTTTCTCTTGTACATTATTTTTTCTTTAAATTAATTTCATTTTATTTTTCTCTACAATAAGTAGGTATATTTACTTTTATTTAACAAAAAAAAAAATATTTTGAAATTTCGGTTTTAAATAAAACAAAATTTCGTCGTAGGTTTGTTTTAAAATTAACTTAGATAGATTTTTTTGCTGGAAGTAATGTATGCATATAAAATTTTCTAACGATTGTTAGTTTATTTGCATTCGTATCTGGAATACTTTTTAATATTGTCTTATACTATGAACACACAAGTTCTTCAGTTTTACCATTTGTGAGTTTCTAAAATGTTTTATTAAGTTTAAGATGGAGCATAATGTAACATTCTTTAAATTTAGTTTTTTAACCGAAAAAGTTAAAATTGAGATTTGAAATTTTTGCATAAGTTATTTCCTTTCAACTTAAAATTTTATTTTCCTAAAACTTAATTTATTGACAAAAAAGTTTCTTAAATGTAGGAAAAAAAAAAATTTTATATCTTAGATATTTTCTCTGAATTTTATTTTGTAAAATTATTTCAAATGCATTTTTGTATTATACTTTCTGTCCTCCTAAGTTTCTGTATAGAAGTTTTAAAGAGTGTATTTAATTTAATTTTTTTTCACTAAACTCGTTTCATGTAATTATTTTTCTTGTTTCAAGCATAAAGCATAATAAGTTTATATTTATTCTTGGTTGTTCGTTCTTGGTTGTCGCGTTTGGGGACTGATGCAATTATTTCAAGATATAATATCCAAAGAAAGAGGAGGTCAGTTTTTGATCATGTTAAATTTTTAATAGTTTTCTATATAATTTATAACATTATTTACTATATATTGTATTTTATTTTCATATCGCATTAAAATAATATATGCACGTTTGAAAAAAAATATTATATTCTTATAAAATTATAATGTATTATTATTAACTGAAAAAAAAATGTATATAAATATAATTTTTATTGCCATTAGTATAACCAGTAGCTATTTACCAAGTCAAAAAATTCTAAATGTCAGGTTTGGGGAAAAGTTATATAATTTCATATCATAAATAGATAGGTATAAATTAAGTGGAAGGTATAAAATGCTATTAAAATATTAGAAAGAGAACCATTAAAAATATTTTTTTCATAAATTTTATGACCATATCATAATTGATGGCATTAACTGTAACAATATATATGTATATATTTTTATAATTTAATTATTCTCTTTTACCAACATTTACAATATTATATATATTCTTTAATATTATATCAAAATATGGAAATTTAGAGGAAATTAATAATAACTATAGTGGACCGGTATTATATGAAAAAATATTAAAATAAATCAGTCAATCAACTTTATTGTATATATCGTTATTTTTTGTGAGACATATTCTATGATAGTAAAATATATGTATATATTTATTATCCGGATTTCTTGGTTCCTTCAAAGCAAAACATTGGCGGCATCTTAAAAGACATGCCAATTCATTTATCAGCAAATCAATTTTACTTCAACTTCCAACTGTTGATAAAAAGAATATTTACTTAAATAGGTATGGTGACGATTTAACTATAATTAACTTAACTATTTTATTATAATTAGTAATTTATAGACTTAGTTATTAGATTTTGATGGTTAGCGTTACAATAGACTTATGTCTCTTATAATAATTTCTGAAAATAAATAGAATATTCAAGGATTATTTTTAGGATTTAAGTTAAGCTCTCTGTTCCTATAAATTCAATAAATTATTTAAAAATTATAATATTATATACAATGTCAAGTAAAATATACTTGTGCCAAATATTTTTTTTTGTATCACCCAAATTCAATTTTGTAATATAAAAAATGTATATATTTTTTTTTATTTTATTAAATTCAATTTGTTACATAAGGAACATGTTGAAGTCGTGCACGTATGACAATTACTGTCCAGACAGAAGCACGTTTTTATTTTCTTTGCTTTAATTTCCTCAAGAGTTTCGTAATTCTTTTTAAAGTATTTTTCATAATGATTTTCATGGTTTGTTTTTTTTTTTGTCTACTCCAATATCAAGATAGTGTAACTATAAATTTTATTTTATAACCTATAATTTTTTTTTAGTTTTTTTCAGTAAAAGCAATATAAATGTAATAGAAATATTTTTTTGTACATAAAACAAAATAAAAAAAAAGTATAATGTAGGCTTTAAGATTTTCTTCAAGTAAAATGATTGTACAGAAAAAAACAATTAATTAATCATATTTTTATATATATTTTAATATGTCAGAATTTGAATGAAGACATCCTTCTTATTGGAATAAAAAAATCATAATATTATGATCTGTCACTAACTATAATATTAACCGGTTAATTGAAGAAGTAATCATAAATAAATATATAGATTTCGCTTAGTTTTAGATTGCCGTTGTAAGTTTATCTATGTAAGACGACTAGTAATATCTACAATGGTAAAAAAAACTAGGAATTAGACACTGAAAAATGAAGCATATAATATTGTGATAGGCATAAAAGGTAATATGAATAAAACCAAAGCTCACTCAGGGCTTTGGTATTAAAAGTGGAAAAGGGTTTAATAAATATCAAAATTCATCAAATTTCATTTTGGTCATTAAATTAAAATATGTATATTAATTATGTTTAATTGCAGTTAACAAATATTAAAACAAAGTTAAATTTTAAAGTTGAAATCATACAACTTTTATATGCAATTATTTCAAAAAAACATACGGCATCGCTTTATAGCTTTGAATATATTATGATAGAAAAAGTGAAATCAGTGTTGGATGAACTTGCCAACTAAAACTTATCTACCGCCAGGTTTAAAACTCTATTGGGAATAGAGTAAAATCTTTTCTATTTTTTAATATCCACATTTCTGTAAAATTAAATTAAATTATTTAAATATTTTCCAATTCTTTATGCATTTCAACTTACTCACTTCTACTGACCGAAACATTATTCTTTTCAGTTATTATTCCGCTGCCAAAAATAATTTATACATTACGTACCTACATAGTGTATACTAATA
Source organism: Hybos culiciformis (assembly GCA_964007475.1). Classification (NCBI taxonomy): domain Eukaryota; kingdom Metazoa; phylum Arthropoda; class Insecta; order Diptera; family Hybotidae; genus Hybos; species Hybos culiciformis. Next base: position 9,111,809 of record OZ023274.1, on the reverse strand, counting down.
CCCAAATTAATTTTTTTCCAAGAATAAAAATTTGTAAAGCAAACAAATGCAAAACCACTTTTGTTTAACTACGGAAACAAAAAAAAAAAATAAAAAAAAAAAATAAAAAATTCAAAAAATTTTTCCTTTTTTTTTTCTAACCAAATTTTCATTTTTATTCCACCAGACAGACATTATTATTTTATTTTTTACAATTTCTGTGTATATTTAATTTTTTGTTTCTTTTTTCTATATTTATTTATTTGTTTTATTTATTTTTTTTAATTTTCAAATGAATTATTAAAATACCGCCACTACTACTGGTATTTAAGCAAATATTTATTAATTTTGTTTTTAATTTCTCTTTTTTAATTCTTCTGGAAATGGAAGAAAAAGACAGATCCAATTTCATTTTGCACGTTTTTTTGAACAAATAAAAGAAAAAATAAATTTATTTATATACCTACTTATATTTTGGTTGAAAATAAGCATATTTCTTCAAAAGATATTAAAGCTTAGGCTTCCTTCTTGCGAATCAAGTGAAATCTGTTAAACACAACTATTTGTCGCAAAAAGCTCTACATTTTGTACAGATCTTTAGATCTCTTCAATGAAGTCAATATTGTAATTGAATATGTTAAGTTTTAAGATAAAAACAAAACTTTAATTCTCAAATTTTTGTATAAATTTTCGAATCGAAATTTGATTTTGATTTGAGATTGTTCGATGCATTTATACTGTATAGTTAAACTTTGTTGAATAGTAAAAACTTTAACTCAAAACTTAAAGATACAAATGGGAACTTAAAATGGATCCAAATTTTCAAGATGAAAAATTGTTGTGATCAAAAATTTAGTGAAAGCCTAACTTAGAAAAAAATTCTAATTATTCAAAAAATCTGAATGAATTTTATACATTTACAACAATAAAAAAAATAATTACTAATTTTCATTCATAAGTATCTCGTTTTTTGTCCAGGAAAATATAAACAAAATAGATATGAGAAAATAAAAAAAAATTCTTTAAATCAAATAATTTGAAAAAAAAATTAATAAATAAATAAAAACAGGAATAAGAGAAAGCATCAAATTTCCATTTTCGTTCATTTGATATTTTTAATCCTTTTTGTGTCAACCTTTGGTACTACAACTGCTCAAACCGCACATTAAAATATATACATTTTTTGTCAGTGCAATGCAATATATAGATATTTTGAATATTTATTTATTTATTTTTTTGCAAAAAACTTTTTAACCTGAATGACTCTCTATCTCTATAAAAAAAAAAAAAAATTATAATAATAATAATAATATTTATTTATTTTTATGGTTCACCAGAAATAGCAGAAAATATACATTTATTTTATTATTATTTATTTATTTTTTGTATTTTTTTTTTTTTCACAGAATCAATCTCAATTTCTAACCATTATATACATATATTGTTTTTAGTTGTTCCCATTTTTGATAAGTGGTTTATGTTTGTTATTGTTATTATTAATATGAAAAGCGGTAGAAAAGAACAAAAAAAAAAAAAAAAAATTAAATTATTCAGATTTTATTGCGGAAAGGAAATTTTAATGAATTTTGATAATTCGGTTTTATTAAAACCGCATTTTCATAGATATTAGAATTTTAGTTAGGTATATATAAAATTTATGTTTTGAATTATTTTATTTTATGTTTATTTTGATGTTAACGTTATACACATATGAAGTTAACATACACAGCTTGACAGTGAAAGTTTTTTTTTTTTTTCTAATTAATTAATAAAATATTAATATGATTTAAATATTATTGTTAGCGTTAAGAGACCTGCCCAGAAGTGTTAACAATGCATGGGGTATAATATTAATCTTCCCTAGGACATCAAAAATTGATGAAAAAAATCCATGCTACATTTAAAGAATTTTCCAAATGTATTAAAATATAAATTTTCCACAATTACATTCCGAGGACTGCGATAAAACCATAACACCATGATGACCAGGGTTGATCAGGGTTTGGCTTGTTGTAATTTACATGTTTAAATTTAAACTTAAGACTAACCTCATTTTATTAATGAAATAAAAGGATATATAGTTATTAAATCGATAAAATTGAACTTCATAATGTTAAACAATATATGTATTTTTAAAATTTATGTCATCATTATGTTCACTTTATTCAGTTTTTATTATTATGTTTTAACTTTGATTCATAAATATGTGCATTCATTACAAACTTTATAGATTAAAAACTATGTCTTTTGTATCTTTTTCTCAATATTAAATTGTTATTTTTATAGCCATAAAGTATAATATGAATTCCCTCTACATAAAAATTGTTTTTTTTTCTATCTAACGAATCCATAATATAAATTTATAAATATGTCTATGTATGAATGGAATAAGTATGTTGATGCATATTTTGATGTTACAATTATGTTTTTTTTTTGTTATAACATTATGTTTTCCCCAAAAAATTAGTTATATATTTCATCAAAGCAAACTTATATACAATAATTTTTTTTTATCTAATAATAATGTGTTTGCCTGTATACTATTTTCTATATATATATACATACAGAATTTCAATGTATATTTTTATGATCAAAGTTTTATAAACAAAAAATAAAGATATTCTCATAAAGATAAGCTTTTATCCTCCTTATTTCCGTTCTTTATTCATGCCGATAATCAAAATAAAAAAAAAAAAAGAAAAAGCCTAAAACAAATTGGCAATCACTTTAAATACAATAAATGAAAATAAAAATTACCCACATAATAATAATAGGGATTAAAACCACAAAAAAGATTTTTTCTTTTTTTTTTTGGTTAAACAATATATTACGTATATACAATATTTTTGGATTTTTATTTTATGTATTTAATTCTAAAAACTCCTTATCTTGATGACTATATAGCATAATTTCCGAAACAATGGTCTTAGATAAATGAATTTTTGTATCCTTATTTTATTTATAGTGTATATGAAAACAAAATAAAATTTCCTTTTATTGAATAATTTTATAATGTTGTGTAAATATACAGATATATGTAGTTATGTTGACGCAAAGTATAGCATATAGCAGAACCCAATATTATTTACATAATTATAGATACATTATACAATAATATTGTAGTGTAAAGTTGGTGGCGGAACACTGAAATTATTATAAGATAAATTTTTTTTTCCCTTTTCTTTGTTAGGAATTTAAATATTCTAAATTTATTGGGCATATTAATATTATATATATAAAAACTTCGTCTGATTTTGTTAAACTAAGTTCTAGAATCTAGAATGCTCTTAGCCTTAGATTTTATCAATAATTACTTTAAAAGTTCACAAAGAGAAATGTTGAGTTGATGAAAATTTTCTGCAAAGTGTTGTAATGTTCGAACCTTCAAGGTTTTTATGTTTCCTTGAGAATTTTCAAAACTTCAGAGAATTTTCAGCTGTGATGGGAAAATTTCATATTTCTTTAAAATATAGAATATAGTTAGTTTAGTAAAAAGCACAAATAAAAATATATTATAAAATATTTTCATACTTTATTATGGGAATTTATTTTATAACAAGAGACCATAAAATGAAAACTTAAAGTGAAAGTTGTTTATGGAAAAACCTTCTTCTCTCTTAATCTTACAATTATAATCTTTTTGTATAAATTTTTTTGTTCTGTATACGAATAAATTTTATTTAACAATTTTTTTTTTTTTGGTGAAAATATATTTTATTTTATGTTAATTAAGGATAAACGATTGCGAGTTAATAAATTTGTAACTGAAGGAAAAAAATCGAAAATTATTATTTTTTTATTATTATTTTGTTTCAACTTTCAGATTACATATATAAATTAAATTATTGTTTTTATTTCACAAACTGCCAATAGAGTGCATTAAATGCCGCCACGCCGGGATGGAAAGAAGGAATTGGCTTTAAGTAAATTTATATTAGAACATTAGAAGGCCGAATACAGTTCTTAGATTTTCCTCAAGAAATTAGTTTACTTAATTTAATAAGTTGTTCAAAGTTTCAAAGTTAGTTCATTCTGAAAGCCATGGGTTACAGAAAAAACAATATTCTTAAATCATCTTTTTTTTTTGCATTTTCCCGTCAATGCATTGTTGCTCCAAATTAAGACATTTCGACTCTTTTAATAACAAACACTCTGTATTTAAAAATAATATTTAACCAAAATTTCTTTCTGTACTGTAGTCTTAATTGAAGTTTTTCCTTCTCAATATTTTTCATAAATTTGTTAGTTTTTTTTTTTATTATTTTATAAAAGGAAAATTTCTGTTTTAATGAAAATACAAACAATAATAACTATATACGATATATTATTTAATATCTTTCCTTTTATTTTATTAGTAATAATAATATATAAAATGGAAAGAATATAATAAATTTATGCATAAATGGATCAATTGATGGATTTAATACATTTTCCAGGATATTAAATAAAATCTTTTGTGAGGGGTTGGATAAACAAAATATAATTTTGTTTTTATTATTATTTTTGGTATTGAAATATAACTATTAAAAATTTTCTGTTTAAAATAGATAAAAAGATTTATGTGTACAATTCTACACTTACCTCTATTTCATTAATGCTTAAATATATTTTCCATTTTCCTATTGTTTTACCACATTTATATTTATTCTTTTTATAAATAATATGAAAATAATAATGACGGATATTAAAATGTGATTTAAGTTATTAAAATGAAATGTAAATATTTATTTTTTAAATAATATCCTTTACATTATTAGGTATTAGAAAAGGGTGAAAATTTCAGAAATTCTATTTTTGATGGTTAAGCTGATAAACTTAAATTCAAAATTTTTGGTTCAAAGTTTAAAGAAATTATTTTCACACGGATAAACAGAATTTTTATTATTTTAATAAACTTATTTTTAAAGCTAATTTATCAAAAACTATACAAACATACATAATGTAATAATGAAATACTAAACCTATAATATGAGAACAAAATTTAACTCAATTAATTTAAAATTATAATTGATTACTTTTGTTTTTCTTTTTCTATTTTATGTAAATTTAAAGACTTCAAATTGAGGACATGACATTTTCATACTTGTTCTAAGTTTTATTTCTATTTGGTTTGCGTTTTCTGCAATAATTTACTTATTTGGCGCCAAATATATTATTATTTAAAAAGTATATATACATATAAAACAAAACGTGTGTTCTTGAAAGACTTTATGTGAAAATGTACATGGAATATATATATACAAAGTAAAAGAAATAAAATAATAATAAATTACCTTACATGATTTGTATAATAATATGACAGTAATAAAATAAAAATATATTCTTATGGTATTTAGATTAGAAAACCTTGAAACTATTTATTTCTTTTTTTTTTTCAAATATATATAATACTCTTACTCTAATAGATATTAAATACACATTTAACACGGAAAAAAATGATTGAATTAGATATTATTTTATTTAAAAAAAAAGTATATATATATTTCTATATTATTATTGCGATGAGATTTTAAGGTTAATTCCAAAAAGATATGTCTTGATTCACTTTGAAGCACATCTTAAGAGGCTTAAAAAAGTTACAATAACCTTTCATTATATAGCTACTTAATTTAATTGAATAGATCACAAAAATATTCTAAATGAACTACGTTTACGTGGATTCTAATTTTGTTCCACATTTTTACCATATTATCTATGATACTATTGGAGCCTAGTTAACGTCCTCAGACTCTTTACTTATCTAATCTTAATTCTTATCACCCTTAATTTACTTTTTAGAGCAATTTTATTCAAAATATTTTCAGCAAAAACTATACATTAATTTGGAACCAACTATATTTATTTTATTTAGATTTCTAATTCATTAAAAGCTTTCATTTGGCTTAAATTTATAACTCTTAAATGTTTTATTCCGCTTTTAACTTATGATTAATTTGGGACACGCACTCTCGCTACAAAAAAATAATAAAAATTTATTACTTATAATAATATAATAATAATTTGAAATATAAAAAAAATAATGCCTAGTTTATTTGTCATACATAAAAATGTATAAAAAAAATAAAAAAAAAAAACAAAAAAGGAAAACTATTCAGGATTCTAAAACTAAATAACAAAGAAAAAAGGACTAAATTTAATATTGACATGCCATCCTTTTTTCGATTATGTGTATTATGTTTTGCTTAATAAACTCATAGCATATACATATAACATACATATATATATAAATTATGTAGAAAAAAAAAAAATAGAACTAAAAACAAAAAATAGAATTCAATCAGTTTACTTTTTAATCAAGCATATTTTTCTATATTAGGTAACCGAAAATAGAAAAAAAAATAATAAAGAAAATAATGTGCAAATGACATCAAATATAAATAACTAGAGATATTTTTTTCAAATCAATTAATCACATAGTTAAAATAGAATAATAAAATAAAAAAATGTTTTTGCAAAACTATGTTATTTTTTTTATATTAATTGCTTTAATATACACAACACACATATAGTCTTATTTTGTAAATATGTTTTGTTTTCCCAATTTTTCGGGCCCCGCAGATATTACATAGAAGTATTGTAAATTATAAATTTCATTTTAGTTTCCCTAGCTTTTGTATTTTCAGAAAATAATACATTTCCTTTCCCCGCAACAAAAAAACACATTTATTTATCTGGAAAATATAACGTGCTTGTACAATAAAAATGTTATACCTAAATATTTGCAGATTTTTGATTTTATATCCTGTATACTATTTTTTAAGAGTTTAAAATTCAATTATCTAAATTAAATTGTACGTGATTTTTATTTCAATTCACTCTAATTTTTTTGTTAAAGGATTGATGGAATTTTGGTTATCTTTAACTAAATATCCGTATAGAAACAAAAAATTGTATCTTTTTTTTGTTTTTTTGCTCCACTCTGTTAATATATCAAGTCATGAATTTATTATCTCGCCGTATTTGAGTAATAAAGTCGGTTCGAATCAATTCGAATAAAATGGCAAGCGTAGTAGTTCCATTATTTGAAATTAAGATATTATAGTTCAGTACGAAATTAGGTGGGCTTAAGAACGTTAAATAATGTGAAATATTTAATAATTTAAAATTATTAGGAAAACACGTCCGACTAATAATTTATTATAGTTCCTATGATTGTGTTTGCACTATGCAGTTTGATCCTAAATTCTCATAATTTTAAGACCATAAAAAACGAAAAATATGTTTAATCGTAATGTGCCTGCATTCCAATATCCATAGAAAAATTTGAGTTTTTGAATGAATAAATTAATAATTAATAAACATATTGTTCCTATTACCGGAAGAACAAATAATAACGAATGAATTTTTTAAAACACACGTAATATAATATACATGTACTCGATGGATATCAAATTTTTCATTCATTTATGCTACCAAAAAAAAAATATATATATATTTTTTTTTTGACCGTCTGGGAATTTAATTTTATTTTCCTATCCATTTAGCATTTTGCCAAAAAAAAAAAAGAGAAAAAGAAGCTTGCTATATTAAAAAAAAAAAACATTTTTCATATTATGTGTGACATCAAAAGGAAAACTTAAATAAGCGTTTCATTTCATATTTGAATTTCATGAAAAGAAAAAAATTAAAATTCAAAATAAAGTCTATACGATTTTTCAATTCTATATTAAATAAAAGAAAAATTACCTTAAACTTTATGAAGATTTTTTTTTTATATAAAATATAAATCATAGGTCCACATTAGGTACTTGTGTTTAGGTATCATATTATTAAGCTTTTTCTAGTCCTTTGAGAATAAATTGTAATAATTTGAATTTAAAAATAAATTTCTGATTTTCTTGTATTATACTATATTATACTTATTTAACATTCAATTTTAATTTAGCTTCCGATATAATTTAAGTATATAGAACATTCAAAATTGAACTATATTTAAGCTTGGCAAAACTTCCAATTTAAGCACATGGGGAGATTTTTTCTGGACTGATTTTAAAACTTTTTCCGATTTCCTTTCAAAATTTAAAAATTATGTACATTGGCAAAATAATTTAAAAATTTTCTCTTTCAGCGTTATTTATTTAATGTAAGTAGTAAAAATGGAACAAAAATGAAATTGAGAACTTAATTGTTGTTAGGAATATTGATTGCATGTTTAAATAGTGTTTAAATTTAAATATTTTTTTTTTTCTATGAATAAAGGATATTTATTTCCTTACTTTTGTTTATAAAATGGAAAAATTAAAATTAATATTTCCTTCTAAAATTTCCGCTAGCATGTTTAATTGTGAGGTGTTCAACTAACAAAAAAATTCTTTGTTATTTTTTATAGTATAATTAATTATTTAACATAAATCAGTACTGTAGCTAGAAATTTGTAGCCCGTTAAATAATCACTGCTAATGTCGTTCAGAATTTATAGGATAAAGAACGCTTAGTACTGAAATTCGCAGGTCCATGCATTTCCACTCAGTATATCTCCTTCGGTTTTTATCTGGGCATTTAATTAAGGATTGACATGTGCCATAAATAATGTTGTTCATCAACAAAAACTAATATATAAAATAATTATTATCGGAAGACGATGATGTAATTTATGTAATTTTTTTTTCCTTTCATGTTTTTAAAAATGTTTATAGAATAGATAAAGGTATTTTCTTTTTAACTTTTTTCACATAAAAAAAAAAAAGTAATTTCTTTTTTGAAATTTATTTTTTTTATCAAAGTAAAGAAAACCAAATTTTAATGGCATTTTTTTTAAGAATATTGCTGAGTTAATTTAACGAAGGTAAAAAAAATAACACAATTGTACAATTCAATCTTAAAATATGAAATGATGGAAAAAGTCCAAAATTTTCATAAGCAAATATTGAAGCATAGATATTTTTCAAAAAATGATTTAAAAAAAAGTAGTTTTAATACCACATTAAATATTCTTATATTCGAAATCCCTCAATTCCTCATTTTATACTTAAAAACGTTCTTTTTATATCAATTTTACACATCAAATTACACGCTACCCGGTCCGATACTTTATTTTAAACACTGCATCAAATTCAGATAATTTCAACTTTTTTAATAGTTTATATAAAAATTTATTAGCAGTTCCGACTTAAATTTTTTTTTTGAATTTCCTTTTTTGATTGAAACACGCCAGATAATTTAATTCAAAAAACATAGGTAAATTATTTATTTTTTTTAGTGTTAAAAATATAATGTTGCAATTTTGTAAATAATATATGTGCAGCATATAATGTAGCAAAATATATTATTTCATTTTATGTCAAAAATTTGCATATTTTTGAATGCCAAAACAACTCTATATATTTTCCATAATAATATTAACATGGATATGATAAACACACTATTATACATAACATACTAAAAAATAGAAAAAGCAAAGATTTCAATGAAAAAAAATATTATTTTATGATAATAACCATTAACATCATCTGGTGTTCACTCACAGTTCACTGATTACATAAATATGTTTTTCCATAAATAACTTTATAAAAAGCTTTACTTTTTCCCATTTAAAAAGGTGAAAAGCTATGAAGATAACAAAAAAAAAAAAAAGGGACTTTAATGTTGTTTTCCCATTGAATTACAGATATTTTGTAAAGGAAAAAAAATAAAAAAATAAAAAAATAACAAAACTGAGAAAATTATGTTTGGGTTTTTCAGTACAAGGATTTTCTAAGAAAAATAAAAAAAAACTTAATTTTTTTTTTTTTAATATGGTTAAAATTATAAACATGAATAATTTTTAAAAAAAAGATGGTCCATATCTATACCCATTTCCACAAAAAAAAAAACGAAAAAAAAAATGGAAAAAAAGGAAAAACTTTTTCTTTTTTTTTTCTATTTATTTTCTGGTTGAATGAAGGGATTTAAGAAAAGATCTTCAAAAGAAATCATTTTTCATCACTATTAAGTATTTTCTTTAATCGGAAAGTACGTACGAATGTACTTGAAAAACAAAAGCGGACAATATAAATAAAAAGAAAACCCAAATTAAAATTTTCATAATGTTGACAAAAATGTATAAACACAAAAAAGAATTTTTGAATATCTTTCTTAACAAAGAGGAATATTTTTTATTTTATGTGTTATTTTGCTTTTAACTATACAAGCTTATTATTAACGCTATGATAGAAAGATAGGATAAGAAAACAGGACTTATTTTGTTAGGAAAAATTCAATATATTAAGTTAGGTACGTCTAGATTTTAAGATAATATTAATTCGGTTTGATTACAACTTAAGTTTTTTTGCTTATTGAATGAAAACTTTGTTTAGGTAAAATAATATCAAAAAACATATTTCAAGATTGAATGAAATAAAGTATGGTAAAAGCAACATTTCCTTTTTTTTTCCTAACACTATTCGTTTTCAAGTAAAAAAGTCCTGTTTTTGATGTATACAAAAATTTTTATTAATCAAAATCGACTCGAATATTGATTTTATGTAAATCTGTTTATAATTTTTTTTTTTTTTTTTTTTCAAATTATGCTGATTTTGTAAAGTCAAAAGCTAAATTTGAAAAAAAAAAATAAAATTTATTTCGGTCAAGAATGTTTTTTATAGAAATTCAAAAATAAATTTTCCATGTCCTGAATTTGTTTTCAATAAACTAATAGGCATAAAAGTTGCTATTTTTTTTGCTTTTTTTTTTTAATTTCCTTTTCAAAGGAAAATGGAATTTTCAAATAAAAAAAAAAAAAATAAACACATTAAAAAAAGTAAAAACTCAAAGTTAATTTCACATACTTTGATCTCTGAAATAAAAAAAAACACAGTATACAGTATATTTTATTTCTAGATTAAAGTAAAAAACAAAAACACTGTAGTAGTACACCCGGAAAAAATATTCTTATCAATTTTTTTTTTACGAAAATCTCTTATCATTTTGATTTATTCGACAAAATAAACAAATAACATAATTAACACCCAAATAAGTGTTTTGGCAAAATTAAGAATAAACATTTTCAACAGAGTTTGACAAGACAGACGGAATAATCTTAGACCTTCGTATAAACAAAAAATATTTATGACTATTGAATTTTCTTTTTTGTCTACAATTGTCTTCAATTATCAGCTTCAACAGTTGATTTTTTGACTTATGAATGAATTATAAGTTTTAAGTTCTAATGCAATTTTACTTTTTCTTATGATACTATTAATTTAACAAATCTAGTGATTTTGAAACATGAAAAAATTAAGATAAAACCAATTCAGTTTTTTTTCAATGTACAACCAAAATATAAACATAATTATTAACAAAAACCTATTTAGTATTTCGCATCAAAAATTTAATAATTTCTAACATTGCATTACTTTGAGTGTACACTGTATATATGTACTTAGATGTGTACATTTTATGCTAGTACATCAACTTTTATTCATCTTTCATATACCTAAAAGTAATTTATTTTTAGACTTTGAGTTGTTTTCATCAAAAAAAATAAAAACAAACAAACAAACATAATATTGTTGACATTCAAAACTAAGGTGACCACAGAGAAAGAAAATTAAATAACTTACAAAGGTATTAGTTCCCAAAAAATAATTCAAGCTGTTTGTGCGAGAAGTTAATTTAAAATGATCATCGAATAGAGTAACAATGTTAAATTCATGACTTACTCTTATTCTTCAAAAACCTAAATATTTTGTGACCTAAAAAAAACAGAAAAATTAAATAAATAAATTGAAGAACATAAAGTAAAACTAGGGATCGCAATACCGGGATCCCGGGATACCGGGATCCCGGGATACCGGGATCCCGGTATTTCGGAAAAAAACCAATGAAAATGAATACCGGTATTATATTTGTCAAAACCGGTATTTCGGTATTTAAATTTTTTCTGAGGATTTATTATTCAATTTTTTTGATATTTTTAGTAGATTGGTTTTTATAATTACAAACAAGTGCGGTTACTAAAAAAATAAAAGTTTTAAGAGCCCTCGACGTGAAATTCTGTTTTCTATTTTTGCAGTTTTTTTTTGTTTTATTTTACAGAAAATAAACGGCCGTGAAAAATGCGACAAAAATTGTACGAAAAACACCTCTACCAGAAAATCACAAAACTATATTTGAATTTTATTTCTGTGCAGAAACTGTAATTTATCAAAAAAATTAAAAATTTGTTAGAAATAAATGAAATTAATTAAAAATTGTTTAGAAAATTAAAGAAATTCAAAATTTCACGTCACCAGCCCTGGAGAGTGGTTTATTTCTGCGTTTGAGATTTTTTATTATCTTTTTGCTTTACTTCAGAATCCAAGCAAATATGTTCAAGTATTTTAAAGGCTCATTTGGGCCAAAAAACTCAAAAAATTCGCCTCGCCTACCCTGGAGCCAGTTATATACTCTCTAACATATCAAAAAATCACATCAGTCGAGATTGTATTAACTCTAGAATCAAAGCAAAACCAAGACCCATTTTCCGCACTGAGGGCTCTTAATAGTTTGTTGTGTGTAGTTGCATTTGTATTTACTTAAATATTTTAACAATTCTGCTGATTTAGTGTGAAAGTATTTTTTTTAAATTATTGGAGGTTGCAATTAGCAGTGGGTATGTTTTTTATTAATTAAATAATTTTTGTTTCATTTTTATAATAATTATTATAGGTATTTTTTATTTTGAGAAATATTATTTTTTGGAATACCGGTATTAAAACTGGGATCCCGGTATCAGTAAAGTTCAATACCGAAATACCGGTATTGGGTTTTTTTGCTTTTTTTGCAATCCCTAAGTAAAACCATAGACTCATATCGCAGAAAAATGAGAATGACAAAAAAAAAAAAGAAACGAAACAAAAAATAAAACTTTTCTAAAAGAAATAATAAAGGTACACAGAACTTTTTTGAATGGAAAAACTTTTTCCTATATCAATTCTTTATTTTTTTTTTTATTTTAGCAACATTCCCTTCCCCTCTCTTTTTTGATTATTTCAACAAAAATATATATGTACATACTTTAACCCATTAGATTTTTCATAAATTTTATCTTTTGTTAATTTCATTCCTTTATTTTATTTCATAAAAATACACACATTCATTTATATAAATATATATACATAGTATGTTGTATACGTACATACATTATTTACATAGTAAGTTTATTTTTATTTTGTTAAAACGTTAAATGATCCTTTTATATGTCAAAAAATAGAACAATACCAAGTAGACAAAATTTGGGTAATACTGTAGACTCGGATAATATGAAATAATCGGATAACATGATAATAGTAAGATAATATGAAATAGTATTACATCATAATGATATAATGTGTTGAAAATATAGAATAATCTGATAAAATTGAATGATGAGCAGGATAAATTGGTCCAAATATAATATAGACTATAATTAGAGAAGGCAGTTTTATTAATTTTTTTTTTAATTTTTTGCTGTCAGATCTAGTGAAGCGAATCATCATAGTTTTCGTCGAAGTATAATTGGTATTCCATATTACCCGAATCTTCGCTATTAAGTGTAATAAAGTTGTATATATATATTTTTATTTTTTATTTTTTGCTTTAAATTTAAATAAAACATTTATACGAAACAACATAAAAAACAACAAAAGTCCTTGAAATGTGAATACATTTATATTTCTGAAAATGTATATATATGTAAATAATTTTCATGAAAAGAAGTCATTTTAATTTTAGCAAAATGTTAAAAAAAAATAAAAATATATAAATAATTTTTTTTTTTTTTTGGAATGTGCGTTGTTAAACTTTTCAAAATTTTCTTTTTAACACATATAAAAGAAGTGTGGTGTAGGGTTTTTTTTTTTGTGGTTTATAAGTTATTATTATTATTTTATATTTATAGGGAAAACAATAAAAAAAATTTTCCTTTTTTTTATTTTTTTAATTAAAGTAATAATAATAAAGTTTTTCTTTACAATTGAGCTATTTTCAAGAACAACGGCTGATTTTGACATATCAGAAAAATATTTATATAATTAAAAATTATTTTGATATATTTTTTTTACTTCCTTTATTTTTTGTTGTTGTAATAAAATTGAATTATTTAAATTTTAAATTTTATATAAATTGGAATTTTTTTATTCATTAAGATTTAGATTAGACTAAAGTGAAAACGCTCCATAATTATAACCAACTGAAAACAAATCATTTCATTTATAATATCAATATGATTCATCAATTTAGTGCCAATATATATATGTAGTTGGTTTAACTAAAACTCTATGTAAATTTTATTTGAAACCTATACTAATTTTCTTAAAAAAAAAAAAAAAATATGAAATACCATAAAAAAAGTTTTTAAATATAAAATTTTTAATCTTTATCTCTTTGTCAAAAAAGTTTTTAAAAAATTTCCTTAAATAGAATTAAAATAGCAGTTAACTTTGTATTCTTTAAAAAATATTTTTGGTAAATTTTTAAACTTTTTCAAATTGATTTCAAAGTATTAAATTGTTGCAACTTATTTATTAATTTTAATTTATAAGTTACTGAGATTCAAAAAATGTGCATGGCAAAAAGTATTTTGCAATGCATGTTCGAATGTACAGCGTAGGTATGCCTTATGCATTTTTGGGAAATAAATTAAGTATAAAAATTAAATCGTTTATTAACCTCCGTTGAATGCTTCTACAGTTTAAATCGAAAAGCCAACCAATAATTTCTAGTACAAGTATAATTTTTCATTTTTTTTCACAACATTTTCTTTTTCTTACAGTATTGGAATTTAATATGAGAACTTACTGAAATTTATATTTTTTTTTTCATTCAATTCTAAAAAAAATAATAAAATACTTTAAGTATATCTTTTATGTACAACTTTCAAAGAATTTCGCTTGAAATATTCAAAATTTCATTTAATCCTTAATACTTTTTTAACAAAAAAAATTTATTATTAAATTTTAAAGTTTTCTATTCAATGAACATAATATTTTTCTATTCGTTAAATAAAATTTAGAAAATTACATAAGTGAATTGAAAGTTTTCGTGAGTTTGTAATTGAATTATTTGTCAAAAAAAAATTTGTAGAAAAAATTAAAAGCTTAACTCGTAAAGTAGCTTTATATATTTTTTTTTTAATAAGGAGTCTCAGTTCGCATGATTTGAGGTTTTCATCTGAGCTGTATAATTTTTGGAACTACATATATTTACTGCATATAGAAAAATTTATTCAAAAAAGTAGATAGTAGGTAACCTCAAAAATAAGACATACTATTCATTCGAGTTCGATAATGGATTGTGCTTTTTTAAAAATCCTTTTTCGGGTGTTGAAAAATATTTTTAAAACCCTCATACTAATTTTTTTATGAAAAAACCCATATTGAACTAGATACATCTAATTTTTTTCTTTAAATTATTACGAAATAAAGTTACGCATAGAAACCTTTTGTCGTATGCTTAGAAAAATTGTAAAAAAAATCATCTTTAACTTTTACCACGATATTATTAAAAACAAAATACAATATAGGAAAAATAATATCTTTTACTCTAATCCCAAGAAACTTGTAAAAAAAAAAAATCAATTTTTTATGAACTTATTTTAATAGGTTGATAAAAAAAAATTGTTCTAAAAGTATATTAAATTATATGAAAAAAAAAAAAATTATATAAAATGTCTTTTTTTTTACATACACCATATATATAATTTTAACGTACTGTGTACATGAGCATTCATCCTCTTAAAATCCCTTAAGGGTGTTAGAATTCGTATTTGTTTTTTTTTTTGTTTTTTTTTTCATCCTTTATAATTCGTGTTTCAAGGATCACAGGTTTCAAAATAACAACAACAAATACTCAATATACAGACAAAATGAATATGATATGTTATTAAATTATGTTATTACACACGTGATACCAGAAATTTTTCCGTCTTTTAAGATTTTTAAGAAATTTCGCATAGTTTTTGTTCTTCCCTCTTCTCTTTTGAGAAATTGTATGAAATTTATTTAGTGTATAGTTATGTTAAAATTTAGAAGAAAAAAAAAAACAAAAAATTCTTAACATAATATTAATGCAGAGGAAAATTTTTTTTCATTTTGTACTATTATGTGTGACCTTGTCCCTAAAATTAGTTTGATAAGCAAATTCATTGAAATATTGGAATTTAGAATATATTTAGGACATATTTATGTGGAGAGTTATTTGATTGGAATTTTTAAATAGTATAGTATAGCTAGAAATTATGTTGAAATATTTATAGGTATTTATGAATTTAAATAATTTAGTTCTTAAGAAAATTTATATACTAATGACGTAATGACATTTTCTGTAAATAGTACATTATCATACAAAAATAACTTGTGATTTATTAAAGGTGCGTCAATATCAAAAGAATATTCTCTAACAAAAGTAGAGACACGGAATTTTTGCGTTTGGAAAAATTTTGTTATTTTATTAACATAGAATTAAGGATTTAAAATAAATTTCATTCCAGAAATCTGCCAACTATTGATTTTATAATTTAATTTTGCGATTAATATAATAAATTTAATTGAAGAAAAAACATAATAATCCTTTCTAAAATTCAAATTTCAATAAATTTCATACATAATATTTAAATGCCAATATACAATAAAAAAAAATCTTCAGCATAATTCATTGACCCCGAAGATGTTTTACTATTCAATTAGTTCACGTTAAAAATAAAATTATGCAAATCCCGTAAAAGGACAATATTTAACACCAATTTAATCTTGCCATAAAAAACTAATATATTTCTGGTTGAAAAATTTTTTGGTATTTATTTAAATAGGGTTTGTATTTTTTATTTATTTTTTTTTCTGAACAGGACAAATGTCCTTGATTTTGAAATAATTTTGCAACAAGTTAATTTTTTTTGTTATTATGAAAGAAAATTTACTCTTTTCTAGATCAAATTAAGTATATTTTAAATATTTTTACACATGATTGGTGGGTATTTTAAGCCTAATTTGCTTTTTTTTAAATTATGACTTTTGGAAATATAAAATCCAAATCGGGTCCCAAAAGATAATTTATGTACAAATATAATCTCTATATTGTATACAAGTTCGTTCTACTCATACTGAGAATCTCTTTTGTACCCATTCTCAAGCATTTAGCGTAATATTAGAATATTTATTGATCATTTAATTAAATTTCTGGAATTTTTTCAAAGTCATGATTTTACAAAGGAAAAGAAAACTTTAATTTTCCCCAAAAAAAAAAAAAAAGATAAATTTTTCTTAAATTGAATTTGCAATAAAAATACATTAAATTGGATGTAAATAGATATTTACATTGTAACTACATAATATTTTTACTATAGGACGAACCCTTTTTCCACTATCTTTCACATCATATTGATAAAAATAAAAACAGTAGGTTTATTACTCTTGTTTAAAAAAAAAAATACAAAATACAAAATAAAGAAAATATTTTATCCTTGCAACTTTCCTATTTTTGTAATGTTATTTTTTTTTTTATTTTCATCCTCATTAAATTTTTATCCTTATCTTATGGAAAAAATTTTACTACTGAAAAAAAATACTTTTTTGTTTTTATTTCAGTTTTGAGCTGGTTTTTTTTTTTTTACTTCGAACTATCGTAAAAGTTAATCTCTAGGTTAAAATAAAAAAAAAATAAAATAAAAATATTTTTTTTGTACATTAAAATTAAATTATAAGGAAAGTGATTTGATTGTTAGCCAAAAGCTTCTTTTTTTTTTAAGTAAATACATATTTAATTTATAGCTTTAGGACTTGAGTTTAATCATTTTGTTTTTTTTTTTTTTTTTTACAATTATAAGTATTACATTTTAATGGAAATATTTTTAAAGGATAGTCTCTAATATTGACCAATTTAATTTTTTTACTCAAAATTTCATTATAATTATGAAAATTATTTTTCTTTTTGGCACAAAAAATTTAAGTTTTGTGAAAGAAAAAAGTAAAATTTTTCATTATTTTTTAAGCAAATGAAAAGAAGAGAAATGTAGGTTTACATGGTTAAAAAAGATATTAAGATATTACAAGCTTGCCAATTTTTTTTATGGAAATAACATTAATTAAAAACAAAAAATTAATTATGCTTTATTTATGCTATATTATTTTTTAATTGAGATCAATTTTGTTGCTCTTTTCACTTAAAATTTGCAAAAAATATAAATTTTTAACAAAAAAAATATTACTCAAGAGTCGGTTAAAACTTTAAGTCGACTATTTTATTTTTGTTCGTTCTGTAACAAGCTGTTGATTCTTCGGGTTTAAATAAGGTTTCGCAATTATTCATATAAATGGTTCCTGAGTTAAAGTAGGTTTATCACACAAGAAAGTTAGATGTTTTAATCTCAGTTAAATGTGAGTTAAATCTGGTTGGCCTGATATTAAGACCCAGTATTGTTTATTATTATTATGAATATGTTCTGATTGAGCGAAAAAAAAAATAGAAAAATTATCGGTTGGGCCAGTGAATTTTAATTCTAATAAAAAGAAAAAAAATAAAACAATTTCTTTTTGTAATTATAATTTTTGGAATTTAAATTTAAAAATAAATTATTCACTATATTTTTCTATATTTTTTTAAATATTATATTTGATTAAATTTAAATCACTAATTTTTATTTAAAAATTTAACAAAACTAAATTAACCCTGGCTATAAAAATTCATAGTGTGAACAGAAATTTCCAATTGAGGAATGATCTGGATTTAATTAATGAATAAAAATTTCTAGTTAGGCAAGCACATAAGATACGAACGATATTATGTTACCTTATTTTGCTTACAATTTTCATGTAAAATTTTCACATGTTTGAATGAAAAACAAAGGAGTGTGTTGAGGAGGAAAAAAAAAAAGGATTTTCTTGTTTTTTTTTTCTTTTTTTTTTAACATATAATGTTAAATTTGGTTTTTATTGTTTTTAGACATGATACGAGTTATTTTTTTTTCTTTCTTTTTTTTTTTTTTTTTTTTTCATAACATAAAAAAATATTGAGAATTTTCCCTCGAAAAAAAAAAATTCAAAATAAAATAAAATTATAAAAATAAAAAAGAAAATTCAGTATAAAACTCATTATGATGCAAAATTAAAAATATTTCAGAAAATTAAAACTTTTTTAATTTAAATTTTATTAAAAGTAATAAACTTTGTAAATTTATTCATTTTTATCTATTTAAAAAGCTACGAAATATTAAAAAAAAGATACAAAAGAAACAAAGTTTAATAATAAACAAAATTTTACAAAAAAATTTTTACTTTGAATACAAAATATAAGGAAATTATTAAGGTTAAATTCCATCGGTTGACACTAGTAGGTCATTTCCGTATTTAAAGATTAACTTTCAAAATACTGAAATTTTCAACCTGAAATAGTTTTCAGAATTATTTAAAGTTATGTAAAAATTCATGTTTTCAAGGCTCATGATACTGTAAAAATAAGTACAATTATAAGAGATTATCTTTAACAATAGCGCACTGCTAATACTTTGACCAAATCATTTAACTTGAAATGTTATAATGTAATTCTAAATGACTAAAATTGTGAATAAATATTTAATGAGTATGTTCACTAAGTTGTTCAAATAAGTCATTTGTTTTCAAAATTGTTTACTAAATACGGAATGGTATGTTCTTAAACTATTATATTTTGTAAATTTTTAAAAAAAATTTTAAAACATTGTAATGTTGTATTGAGAGATAGATTTTTCAAATTCTTATTTACATATTTTTTTTTTTTATATAGATTTTAAAATTGACTGATATTTACACCTGAGAAAGCAAAGAAACATATTATGTCTGCATGGCTTCTATTTATATAAATTTTCATTTTATTTAATATTTATCTGAACGTGAGCTGCATTTAAGCATTGCACATTCATTCATCTCAATAATATATTGAATTCAATCTACTAAATTTTGCATTTGAAGTTTCGTTTTTTTTCTTTTTTATATACATTTTGTTTTGAAAATGGAAAATATACGAAATAACAAATATTAGAAGAAAAAAAAAATCCTGTTATTGAATTTATTTATTTATTTTCGTTTCTTTTTTTTTTTGGCTGATAATAAGATTTTGAGTTATTTAAGTTTGCATTTTACGACTTTTTTAACTTAATGTGCTATATTTATAAGAGTATGAAGTTTTCGTTTCCTTGAGATTTTTAAGCCTGTTATGCATTATTTCCGTCCTTCGGTCCATCCTTCCATTCGTCCGATACTAAAATGGTGCGAATTCGATTTGGACTTTTTAATGCTAAAAAACACACTGCCAAGGCTTTAGTATCAATTTAATTGTGACTTTAACATTAATAAAACATCACAAAAACTTGAAAGAAGAAAACTGGGTAAAATATATTTTTTTTAAAGTAAAAAGAACTTCACACGCCGTTATTAATTTATAAAAGACAGCAACAGGAGCTAAATTTATTCGAATAAATCCATCTGGAACTTAAGTTTTCTTCCAAGATTTTTATTCTTATATTATTTTCAAGATTATTTTACAACCGGGTATGACTTAGACTTTAAACATGAGTGTACAACAAAGTACGATACGTGGTTTTCTTCATCAGCTGTTGAATATAAATTAATCAATTTCTAATTTTCACAGTTTAGATTGAAATTGTCATTTTCAAAGATGAGAAATTCATTGTTTAATTCACACATACGAACCACAAATGAAAAACATGGTATTGCATTTTTTTTATTTTTTTTGCAATTTCTTCCTAAACATATAACGATTTTTAGATGAGAAAGCAACAAGAACTATTTAAAATTCTTGAATAGTTTCATTTTATTTCCCATTATCGGTTACCATTTATTTTTTTCTCTGCATGAGCTTCATATAACGAATCCAAAAAAAAAAAAAAAACCAAACAAATTTTTCTTATTGGTTTTTACTTTTTTTGCACAAATTTTATATTTATATGGCGCCTTTTTTGGCTTAACATTAGCTTCACGGAATTTTCTTTTTTTGTATTTCTCACTCAATCAAGATTGTTTCTATATTTCTGAGGTGTTTTATTTTTTATTCTTTTCGTTTATTTAAAATTCTTAACATTTTTTATTATGTTTGATCTAACTGAAGGTGAATTTTGTTTTAACCTTATACAATTGAAGTAAAAAAGGATAAAAATTTGAAAATTCATATGTATGTTTAAAAAAAAAAACATATTTTAGAAAATTTTAGCTCTGTAAATAAAAACAAAATGAACATCAGAATTCTTAACTATTTATTTATATGCGGTTTCTGCGGCCAATGCCGGTACTTTATCTTTATGTTTTTTGAAGCTAAAACTTATTCTTGTATTGTTTTTTGATTAAAATTAATAAAGGGAAATGTGAATTTAAGTCTTAAATATTATATAAGATAAAACAACATATTTATGGTAAATTTATAAAATCGTCGACTAAGTGACGATATTTTATTTTAATCTTATAAAATGTTATAAAAAAAAATTTTTAAGCTCTAAATCAGCAGCGCCTTCTTATGTTATAGATTCACTTCTGATATCTTGCGATTTTCCTCGCTCATACCGATTTCTTACATTTGTGCCGCCGCCTTCACGTCGGGGTAATACAGAAACTCTACGTGTTTTAGTACGATATGATCGTCTGTCAGTTCCCAAACTGGAACTACTATTATAAGACTCATTTCGTAAATTTTCTGTCGAATTTTTTGTTATATAAAAAAATATATATTCCTTTAATTTTTCAATAGCACTAAATCCCCAATCAAGTATAATTTCATGACCATGTTTTTGAAACTCACTTACAGTTGTATCAATTTTATTCTCTTGACTAATTAATATTGGTTCAATTATTGCAGCATAAATTGAACGATATTTTGTCAAAATCAGGAAAAATAACGTTGAAACTTTCAATTCAGTATAAAATGGAAACCATGATAAAAATACATCGGTAAGAGATTCAACACACATGTAAAAACCAAAAACTATCCAATAAATTAATAGATCCTTAAAATTTTGTTCATTTCTGGCCTTGATAGCTTTAAATGTACCATAGGCTGGATTTACTGCTCCAAAAAATAGAATAATTATCCGAGTAAAAGTTTGGTTGAACATAAATTTTTTTTCAAAAATCTAATTTATTTTTTTTACAAATTTAAAATATTGAAAAATACTAATGAATTGACATTATAATGAAAAAAAAATTTAGAAATTCAGAATATATATTTCTAGAGAAAAATTAGCCTCAAAATTATCTTTGGAAATTTTAGATAGTTAATATTGAATAAAAAAAAATACATAATAATGTGATTTTTAAAAATATACTAATTAGATTGTCTTTATATAAAAAATTTAAATTATTATCACATTTCACTTATATAACAGGTGTGGAATTAGAAGAAGCTTTAATAAGGCATTCAACAAATTTTAAAAACTATCGACTATCTGTTTATAGTACTTAAGTACTTCATATCCGGAATTTCAATAATTTTGAAATATGAAAACCATTCTCTTATATGCTGACATCATATCTACAATGTAATCATATCTCATTATTATAATTCCCAAAAAAAAAAAGAAAAAAATAAATAAATAGAACATTAAGTGATGGTGTAAGATATTCAACGCATCACTAATTTCATTTCATTTTGCTCCCCCACTTTTTTTTTCGTGAATCATATATATACATAGTTATGAAATATACCATTTATTAATTTCCCATTAATTTATATTTATTTTTCATTTTATTTTCAGCAGAAACTTAATTCATCTAAAAGCAATTCAAAAGAGTATAAAAAGTTTGGGGAAACTTTTCAGAAAATCCCCACATCTATTTTGGCTAAAGGAATAAAAACAGTTAGGGAAACAGTCATTAAACATAAAAATGTTTATAAAAGAAAAACAACAGATATATTTTCTTCATATATTCATCCTTGTGCAAGAAATAAAGTTAAAAGAAAATTAGCAAAGAAAAATAATACAACAATATTATTAAATAAAATTTCATATTGTTGTTTTCGATCAAAATATAGTAAAATTACGAATAAAAAAAATAACCCTAATCGGAAAACAATAGTTAAAGAGGGCATCCTCGATGGCAGCAGCAGCAGCAACAAAATAGGAAAGAAAAGTTTATCAACAAAAGCAGGAGGAAAACCATCAAGAAAAATAACAACAACAATAACAACAACACCATCAACGATAATAAAAAAAGTACAAAAGTCAAAATCAAAAATTTATGGTTTTATGAAACAATTTTTAAAGAAAACTTTTCTGAAACACCAACAATATCTCCAGAAAAATGATAATGAAATAAATGAAGATACTAGTTATGTAGAGGTTAGTATTAATTTTTTTTTATTGTTTTATTGACTTTTTTTCATACTATCGAGAAATATTATTATTGTATTGTCTATTGAGATAAATATAAATATTATTATTTGAATGTTTCTGATGAAAAAAAAAAATATGAAAAACTTATAGATAGATTATGATTTTATGTAGGGAATAAAGAAAATTCTAGGCTTTGAAGCTTTGAAGTATATGCAAGCTCAATTGCAACATTATATGAGACCCTATTTTAAAGATGTATTGAAAATTAAATTCTGATTTAAAAGATCAAAGCGTTCCAATTCTAAAATTTTGCATCATAATTGAATTATGGATTAAAAATATTATAATTATTATTTGATTATTATTTTAATAAAAAATATTTTCAAGAATTTTCCTTTTAATATTTCATCTAACCCTTTCTATTTCCATACTAATTTACATGGAAATCTGACAGTAAGTCGGTCTAGTGGACTGATTTTTGACGGAAATCAATGTAAAATCTTTTATGTTCAATAAATTAATTTTAATAAAGGTCAAAAATTGTAGCCTCAAACTTATAAAATTTCTTTTTTGTGTTTTTTAAGTTTCGCAAAATTCTTTAAGAGTGTGTAGATTTGAAAAGTTTCTTTATACCAGAAATGAAAATTATGACCCTTTTTTTTTTAACTTCTCTGAAAAAGATATTAAATAATAAAAAACTTTTGCTTTTATTTTCATAGAAAAGAAAAAGTAAGATTTATGGGAAAGGAAGTCCTTATTTCCTGTTTTTGTTTTTATTTTATTTTTATTTTTTTTATTTTTTGCGATAAAGAAAAAAAACTTTATTTTTTTTCTTACTTAAGTTAATAATTTATTGAGTAATTTTCTATGCATTGACACTTTTGGAAACAGTTTGCCCTTATTTTTCTCGACGGAAATATAATTTAATTTTTTCTTTTGCAAAAAATTACAAATTGTAAAAAATTTTTCTTTCATGCTTAAGCAAATTTTCATGCTTAGACAATTAATCATTTACAACTTTCTTTTCTATAAATTTTTAATCCAATTATGAAAAAAGATTTTCACACAGATTTTTTTTTTCGGGAAAATTTAAGTGACTATTATTTCGATTCAAGAAATAGAAAAGTGGATATTTACAGCATATTATAATTGGCATAAAGTGAAATATAGTGGATGTATATGTAATTAGTAGAGATGTATCTAAAAATACATTTTATGTTTTTTCATTCTGTTTTAAGCCTTTAGATAAGAAAGGAATTTAAAAAATTTTTTTTCTCAAATTTGAAACTTTTAAAAAATGTCTAGTTGTTCATCCCAATTCGCATTGACTTTAGTGTAACAATATTTCTCAATTCATTTTGCAGTTGCCACAACAAAATCTTCCAGTTATCAATAACGACTTCAAAGACGCAAATAATATCAATTTAGAAAATTGCTCCAACAAAGATAATTTAACAAATAAAAATAACGTCATGCAAGATATTCGAATACGTTTTGAACATCAGCAGGGACGTCATTCACGTAACTCATCACCAGCTAGTACGCCAAGAACACCTAGAAGACCCATACATTTATTTACACCATCAACTTTGAATATAAAGTAAATTGGTTTTTTTTTTAATTGTTTAATAAATTACATTTAATAAGTACATATATTCATAATTTACTGAATGCACTTTTTTTTTCATTCTCAGTGATAACGATAACAGCATTAATGCAAATATATTAAGATCACCTAGTTCTGAAGAAGATAATTCACCAACTGAAATGAATAATTGTAGAAAAATTATTGATAAACCACCTTTGGTAAGTTTGAAAAAAAAAAAACTTTATAACATAATTTCCAAATACAAATGAAGTAAAAAGAATCATAATGCCTGCCTATCATAATTTTGAACCATCTACTAAATTATATGCTTCTCCTTATATAGAAAGATCACTTTTTAATAAACATTTATAATCAAAACTTTAAGGATCAACTTCTTCTAAATCTTCCAAAAATTTATTTTTAAGAAATCAATTTTCATTTTCTTAATTTGTTAATAAATTAAACAAAAAATTCCAGTTACAACAAAGTTATTGAAATCCAAAACATGACCACAAAATGAAAGTCATTGATCAAAAAATCCTTTTTAACTTTGATACATCAAATGTACCATTTAATTTAATGGATTTCAATTTGTACGTATAAAGATTCTTGCATCTAGAGGACAAATAGAAAAAAAAAAATCGTTTTATCTTTACATTTTATAGCTATTTTATTTTATTTTTTTAGTGTATCTGTCAAAACCACAAGAATCTTCATTGCGAAAATCACCGCCTCTATTTTCCTAAAAGTAAAACAGCACAAATGATTTTCCATCAAATAATTTATAGTTATATCCAACATAATCAAGGACTTTTTCATTAGTTTTCAATTTGAATATAAATTTAATGCCATTAGAAAGTAAATGGGGAAAATCTGTCAATGTTGGTTATATTATTATGCTTTTCTATATGTGGCTTTTTGGTTAAGTAATTTCCATAAAATTACAATCATAAATCACAGGATTCACAATGCAAATAGGCAAATAGATTTTTGTGTGAAAAACAAAAAAAAAAATCAATAATGTTAAACTATTTTTTTAAAGGTTTCGTTTTTTTTTCGTAATTTCGCTCTTATGTTCTTAGCATCTTCGACCACACTTGAAGAAACTGTGTTGTTAGCTGTGTGAGAAAGTATTTTTGTTCATTTCTTTTCAAAATGTTTAATTTATATAAAAAGGACTGTTAAACAATTGTGACAACTATTCTTAGCTTAGTCTTAATCTGCAAATTTTATATGCTCTTATAGTGCGTCAATGATTTTGCGCAAAGTATATCAAAAAATTATCAAAGTATAATATTAATCTCAATAAAAGTTGATTCCAATAATATCAGTTAGAACAAAATAACTTTAAGTACAATTTAATTTTTTTTTTTTCCAAATTTCTAATGTCTGCAATTTGGAAAGGCAAAAACATATTCTTACTTAAAACCGAAGTGGTTTAAAGGACCTTTTTTATATGTATTTCATATCCTAGAAATAAAAAAATAAATTACTTTCAAGTAAAAAAAAAAATTATTTATTGTTGGATAGAAAAACCACAAAAATAATATATTGTTAAAAAAATTTTCTTTCTACTTTTATTTAAAGCTAAATTTTTATTGTCCAACTACAGAAATAATAGTTGTTGTTTTTTTTTGTTTGATTTTGGCTTATTCCTGGAAATGAAATAAGGGTTTCCTTTGCAATTCTTTTGAAAAAGGTATCTCCAAAAATTGCGAAACAAAATAAAGTTTCAATTAAAAAAATAGAAAAAAATGTTGATATTTTTTTACCCGCGAAACCTTTTTTGCTTTGTTTCTTATATTGTACAATATAAAGCAATAAACTACTCGACTGTTCTTGGTTTGAAAAATATCTAGGTGTATACTAGTTGAGTTATTCTCTTCTAATAATTTTGACAAGTCAGAAAAACTGGCGTAAGCCTATGCTTCGAATAAAAAATTAAAATAATGGTTTTAATTTATTCTATTTTATTTCTTTATTAAGAACAAAATGTTGGTACTAGACCTTTTTTTTTTCAAAATATCACACTATTCAAATTTGTTAAGAAAACTTTTGATATTGATTTCGGCATTCGATTATCTAAATTAATTTGTACATAATTTTGATAATTTCGAACAAAATCTTGCTTGTTCTCTATTTTAAATGAGCTTTTTGGTTTTTGCAAACCTGCGCTATAGCTTCCGTTTTCACCAGTACTACCGGTATTAGCCCTTTTTTGATCATCACAATGTTCATTTCTAAAGCCAACTTTATCAACAGGAATCGCTCCAACAAATCGAAATATTCGTTTCTTGCTGCAAAATAAACCTCCCAAGCCACCACCACCACCAGTTCCACCGATTCCCATTTGACCATTATTACCATGTTCAATTTTTATTTCTGGAATTTTAGAATTTTGTGACAGTGCCAAAATAATCACTTCACTTCCATCAGCTGGCAAACCACTATAACCACCATCACCACCTAAAATTTTATAATGTGATTTTATAATCTTCAGTCAATTGAAAACATAATTTTTTTTGATACCTCTTCCGCCGTCTCCTCCAACTCCACTCTTTCTGTTCCAATGTTCTATAACTTGGTTGTAGAATAATGTTATAATTTTTTCATCCCTGGTTTTTGAATAACCAGCTGTTATTCCATCTGATCCCAAACCACCATTTCCTCCATTTTGCGCAGGTCCTCCATCGCCACCTTAAAAATAAATTTTGACTAAATACAAATTGTACAAATTGATTTTAATTTTTTAAATGTCAAAACAATCTTAAGCAATCTCGTTCACTTTCATTTCGACTTAAAGTACAGATTCTGTCATTTCAGGGCTCAGAATTAAAGGCTCTCAACCAGACAAGAGTCTAAATAATTTTAATATAAAATTTTCATAAATTTTAAATTTTATAAAAGTTTAAATGAATTCTAATGAAAATTAGTATGGTGGAGAGGTTAAAAAAAATAGTTACATTCTTAGCATTCGGATTTCGATAAAAATTGTTATATGTATTTGTGACTTAAAATTAAAGTAACTTTAATTAAAATCGAAAACGGGTCCTTCTTTTTGAGATACTGTTCTACATTTGTTTTTTACTAAATCTCATTATATGAGAATAAATTAAATTCAGTAAAAAAAAATTATTTGCAATTAGAATATTACCAATAGATTGCACTACTAAACTTTCACTGTTAATAATTTTTTCACCAATTCCGAAAAAGCTTCCTCCAGGTGTACCAGGCGTTCCAGGTAAACCATTTTTACCGATGCCTCCACTAATACCGTCCAGATCTCCTTGTTGTGCATTGGATCCATCAGTAGCTTTATTTATTGAATGTTGAGGGCCATTTTGACCATGTAAAACTATTTTTTTATTATTGATTGTTTCCCAAATAGGTGCAATAACTACAATTTTTACTTCTCCTGAAGGATCGGTAATTTCATAGTTATTGTCTACAAAAAATTTATTTGTTGCAAATACTTGTAAGATTTTCCAGTTTGAACATTGTATTTTCTGAATATCAGTAACTTTAACAAAACGTCCATTAACAATCAGATTCGAACCGCATGTAAAGTTAATATTATTTGCAAGAGTATAATCTAAAATGTCGTCTAAAATTTGAAGTTTTGTGTCAGAAATTTGACTATTTTTTATACTGTCAAATCCAGGTATACTGAAGCCATTTGAAATTTCTACGTGGTAAATTTCGTTTAAGTATTCTGTCAATGTTTGACCTTGTATAGGGGAATTTAATTGTCTTAAATCTGAAATTTTCTGCCTCAGTTTTGCAGTATTGAATCGCTCTGGATTCTTTTGAACATCATATTCAGATAATTTATAAAACAAATCATTAAATAAAGTGTAAATATTTTTGCTATTCATAAAATCCTTTCCAATATTTATCAGTGGAGCAATTAAATCATTGGTTTTAGTTGGTAAAGTTTTTGAGCTAACTAATTGTAGAAATTGCAGAAAATTGTCATATTTTTCAATGTTTTTTAAGTTCTGCTCAGGATTTGAAATTTCTTCAGAAGCAAAAAATTCTGCGAGTTTTGTTGCAATTTCTTTTGGTTTATCTATATTTTCCAAACTTTCAATTAGATTCATTAGTTTTGAATATTTTTGAGTTAATCCATTTGTAAATAAGTCCAGATCTTTCATCGTTTTTTCTTTGAGCTCAAAATCTGTTGAAATCACTTCGGTTCCTTTGCCTACTTCGTCTGTTATTAATTTATTGATTTCTTCCACAAGATCATTAATGTCATTACGTGATTCATCCGATATTGTGTATCCAAAATCCTCAGAACCAACTGGGGCATATTCAATAGAAATTTCCGTCATTTTTTTCAATTTCAACCTATTTTCTTGCATTAAGCTATTTTCGCTTACTAAGCCTGGTTCATCAGGTCTTCGAAAAATTCCAATATTTACATAGTTTCCATTTACTTGCATTAAAAATATATTAATCATTTTTATAGAATTTTCGTAATAAATACGTCTACTTCCCGGATTGTCAGCAAGTATTTCCTCAATTGATAACTTCACATTATTTAAAAAACTAGCTATATTACCGATAACTTTCTCGTCAGATCTTAAATTTCCTTTCTTGTCATAAATATTGTCAATTTTAGTGGCAACTAATATAATACTCTTATTGAAATTTTCAACATTTTTAAACAAATTCGTAGCGTGAAATAAAAGATTCATAAAATCATTTCGGTCTACACCTTCACGAACTGCTGAATAATTGACTACAAACATTGCTTTAACTCTTTTTGCAGCATCAATTACTTTGTGAATGAAGTATGTGGCTGCTATGTCTATTGATGAATTTCTTGTATCACTGAAGCCAGGGCAATCATAATATGGGATATCCGATTCTTGGTCATAAATTAATTCAGGATATAAAGTTTGCGATATTATTGTATTATTATTACTAATTCTTTCATCTAAATCTTCTATTATGTACTCATCCTCACCAACTTCTTTTGATATTAATCTGGAATTATCACCAGCAATGAATTGAGCTAAAGTTGATTTACCTGTACCTGTTTTTCCCAATATTAAAAATATATCTTCGTGTCGACCTACTTCTATAATTTTGTCTCCTTCACTTAATAAATTCAAAGTATAATTCATAGCGTCAATCCCATTTCCATTAGCTGTGAGTGGAAAAATGGCAAATATCACCGAAAATATTATTTTTATTGTATATTGCATTTTTATGAAGTCAAACTTGCGAAATTATTGGACTAATTTCATGAATTACTTGCTCTTGAGGGTTGACTATCATGAAAACTAAATCAATTAGAATTGCTTTCAGAATTATTTTTTTTTGCTTTTTATATTCAAGTCTGTTTGTAATCTTATCTATTTGCAATATGTATACACATCTTAGAGTGGTTCCAGTGGTGATAATGTTCGCAATAAACTGGCTCTTTTAAGTAGAGCTCTTCAAAACAGAGTTGAAGTCAAATAAAAAAAAAAATATATAGAACAGTATAGTAACTCATAATTGAAGTATAGAGCCATATTTCAGCATTTCAAATCAAGATATGTGCTTTAATTTCAAGATACCTTGGTCACAATGAGGAGTTTTATGAGATTTTTTGTAAAAAATCACCAAAAAATACTCAACGCACTTCTATATTTTTGTACAGTTTCCAAAATATGAAATTCTGGAAATGTTATTTAATGTTATTCTTCAAACCTGTTTGCATTTTTCGATAAAACTCCTTTCAAATTTAATGTATAAGGTTTAGATTTTATTGTTTGAAAGAAGCTAAGTAAGAAAGATTATGTCCGTTAACTTATCTGACCATTTCCATATAACTTTAAACCAGTCCTGTTTCAACACTTTTGTTTTGTGGGATTTGCTTTTCCTTATCTTATACTTTCATAATATAATAATAATTTAATTTATAAATTTATATTTATTTATATATTCGGTTGTTATATTTTATTATTAAGTACGTATTTTACTTAATTGCGATTGATAACAATTAATGTGACTATGTAATTCGGTAAGAAAGCAAAGCAATTGATATTTAAAAAAATCACGACTAGAAATTAAACTATCTTGCTATCATTAAGCTTCCATTATTGAAATGACGTGCTTTTTATACAAGATAACAATAATAATTTTTATCAAATATTTAAAGAACAATAAAAAATTAAAACAATACTTAATATTTTTTTATAATTATTATAAGTTTATTAATTATAAGTTTATAATATTGATATAAATAAATTTTAAAGTTTTCTCTATATGTTTCCTCAGACTTTTTCTTTGCACTAATTGATGGTACTATTATGATATTGTTTAGTAAACGAAATCAGTCAAAATTAGAAAAAGTCAAAATGAAAAAAAAAATCTCTAATCTTTTGAATTTAAATAAATTCATTTTTCATTTTTTTATCGAAAATTCATTCGGGAGAAAACTTAATTTTAAAGTCTATGAGAATAATAAGTTAATTTTTGATATGAAGTATTGAGCTTTTATGCAACAATTTTCTTATTTTCAAAGGAAATAGTGAGTTTCTGTGAAAAGAAAACATCTTTTCACAAGCGAAAAATTCATATTTTAAAACAGCTGTCATGACATGGTATATGAAAGTTTTTTTCTTTAATTTAAGCCTTTATATTTACTTAAATTTAAAATAAAAAGAAAGCTAATTCCAAAAACCGACGTTTGTTTTAAGTTGAGAAAAATAAATAAAAAGTTATGCTAAAATGGAGGTACCCCCTTAGTTTCTCATTTTCATTACTTTTCTGAAGTTCATAAAATTTTAAAAATATTAGGGAAACGACAAAATAAAAAAATTCATTTTACTATATAGGTATATAGAAGTTAGTGTATAGTATACCTATACATGCTGGAATTTTCATGGTCCCTAAAACGAAAAATTTATAATACATTTTTTTTTTTCATTGTTTTTGTCATTAATGTGTTTTTCTCTATACCTAAAGCACAGTAAAGAAAAAAAAAATCTGGAGGGAAACAAAATTTTCATGAACAAAAGAAAATTCTTTTATTTTTTCTTGGGTTTTACGTATTTTTTTTTTTTTTTTCTCCAAACAAGAGTGAAAAAATTTTATTGTCGACACGTGATTTCTATAAAGAAAGGCATTGTAAAATAATTCAATGGTTTTTTATATCCTTGCTATTTTTTTTTTATCAGTAATTTCCATTTTTTTTTCTTTTAAGGACACCAAATAATTTTTATTCAAAATTAAATTTAATCGGTTATAGAAATTTTTGATTCCTTTCAAAGTCATAGACAGGATAATAAAATATTTTCATTTTTATGATTTCAAAATGAAAATATTTGGAAGGAAAAACAAAAAAAAAAAAAATGAACACCTTCTTCTTCCGATAACATTGTTTTTCGAATTTCCTTAAATCAACAAAATTTGCAAAGATAAGATATAGAAAAACATAAATTTTTATAACACCGTTTATTTGAATCGAGATTTTCATTAGAAAAAAGGAAAATATATTGTACAGATAAAAATTTATTTCCAATTTTCACGAAAAATCATAATGAAATTGAAAATTTTGAATGTAAAAAAAAAACAAATTGCTATTAAATGCAATTTTATTGAGAGATTATCGAGAAAAATAATGAATAAATTTAAATCACAAACGATTAGAACTGGTACTTTAAGCAAATGGGAAAAGGATGGAAAATAATTTAAATTTTTTGGCCCAAAACAAATAGATTTTCTCTCGAACTCAATACAGAAAATTTTTGCGCCAGAAAGCAATTAAGAGCTACCGTAAAAGCAATTAAGAGCTACCGTAAAAACCGATTTTCTGTGTTATTTCTTATTTATTTTAAATAAAAATTATAAAAAACGCAAGATATTAATTTTATTGATTTTTTGTAAAAAGAATTTCTTAAAATTATTTCATAATTAATTAGAAAACTGAATTTATTTTTTTTTTTACTCCTGAAAGAATTGACTACATCACAAAATAATTTTTTTGTTTCTTTTTCACTGCGTTTCTTTTGCATCGAAATTTGGTTTTGCGGCATTTTTCTGTCACAATCATATTATAAAAAAAAAACAAAAGCAGTTGTTTGCAGTTGATGTTTTTTGCTTTCAGGTAAAATTAGCTGTGAACAGGTTACCGGAACATTCCTTCAAAAATTCCTTTGCGGTATTAGCTGTGATCGAGCCATGAAGAACATATTAGACTCAAATATTTATTTCAAATCTTTTGTTTTTATTACATTTCACTTAAATGCAATCTTATGCAGTTGCAATGATCAACAATTTATACACATTTATGTATCCAATTAATTAAATGTCTAAAATGACAGAAAATTTTCCCAAAACCAAAAATTAACAAAAACTGTGTTATTTAATATTTTTCGCGCCGTACCAACTATAATTGTAAAATTATATTTTTTAAAAGCCAAAAAAGAAAAAAACAAACTAAATTAAATTAAAATGCAATTTTATATGTCTTATTTAAAACACAAAAAAAAAATTAAATTTTTTTAACCACAAGAATAATTTTGTGGTTTAAATTTTTATTTTATTTAATTTTTTTTTTTGTTTTAAACTTAAAGAAAAAGAAAACCCATTATCATGTCTACATAAGTTTTTACTTTGAAAAAAAAAAATAAAATAAAAAAAAAATTAAATAAAACTTCCAATTTTGCTTCAAGATATGTTATTTAATATGGATTTGTCTGGCCATTATAACCACCTTGAAACTTTTAAGACAATTCTTTATATTTTATGGCATTTCAATATTAAAAAGGAGATGTTAAAGCCCATATAAAAGAGAAATTTAACAATAATTATCTTACAAAAAGTTAAAGAATAATAATGTTAAAAACTTTTAATTCTTTTTTTGTTTTGTAAATTGAGCAATATTTATGATTCAAATCTTGTTTAAATCTGACCTTGTCCTTGATATCTTTGCTCATAATAATTTAACTATATGAGTGTGTAGTCTCTATTTAACTCTTTTTTATTGGTTTCAAAAACATGTATGTTTTTCGATGAGCTTTAAATAGGGTTACAAAAATGGTATGGCAGATAAAAAAATGATAATATTTGAGATGTTTGTCGTCTGGAATTAGCTTTTCAAGCTAAACTCGTGAAGCTGAAAAAAGAAGAAGTAACAAGTTCTTTTGAACTAATTCACCAATTTGATTAAATTTTATATGTTTTTTTTTTTTTTTGATGCAAGGCAAAGCAAACTTAAGAAAGAAATATACATTAAATTTTTTTTTCAATATATTTCTTGTGCCTCGCAGCAAGGCTACTTTTTAATGCGATTCTTTGTAGACTTTTTCTCTCTCTTTTTAACTAACATTGACTAAAGACAACTTTTCTGTCGAAAAAATTACAAGAAAAAAATAAAAAAAAAACATTTTCAAGAAGAATAAAAAGAAAATGAAAAGAATAAAAAAAAGGAAACTTTTTCTTTGGTTTTTATTCACATTATTTCTTCTTTAGTCGTTAAACACCAAAAGTGAAGAAAAACAAATTAATTAAAAATATTTAAGAAACATAGTCAGTAGAATACATAAAAAATTTCCTTTTGAAGAGTACAGGTCCTTAAAATGGCAATTTATTTATTAATGAAATTTCCGTAAATAATGTTGTTATTTTATTAGTAAATTTATGCAAAAAAAAAAAAGGAAGAGAAATAATTATGAAAAATTTAAGTATAATGTATAAAAGTAAATTTAATGACAGCCAAAAAGAGACATTAATCTATTTTATGTGCAAATTTCCGGCCCTTGCAGAAACACTGAGACTACTTGATCGAAGACATGTGCTAGCCTGAACCGAACCCATTCTTAAACACTACGGGTTAGATTCAGAATGTTTTATCGTCGTCAAGTTATGATTATGAGTATTTTCTGTCCGCAAAACGGTTTAAAAGCATTAATTGGAACCTTTTCAAGCTCTAAGGAATACCCTACTTTGTAAAAACCATGTAAATTAAGTTAGTTTCATTTATTACATTTAAATTCATTTATTATTACGTTGGGATGGTAGTTCCTTAGTACACTATATGAAATACTATGAACGAAAACAAAATTTTCCTCCAATTATCGAAGAAAATTTATTTAGATGGAAATTTTTAAATTTTAATACTTAAGCCAAATTAAAGACACAAATTAGATACCTACAAGCCTAACAAACACCGTATGTGGGTCTTAAAATGATTTTGGACACGTTTTCCATCATTCAAAAAAATTTGGGAAAAATTTAAATAAAATTTACTATTAATAATGTTTATACGAATATTTTAAAAAAATATGTTTTATTACAAAAAAAATTATGAGAAATTGTTTTATTAACTTTATGTAAAATAAATTGAAAAAATTTTCAGAAAACATAATAAAAATCGTCGTTATAAATCATGAAGAATAATTTCAATAACTTACTGTATTTTGTTATAAAAAGAATTTGAGACCAAATAAATTAATGATCCCTTTGAGCTAAAAAAAACCAAAATTGTAAAAATATATGTAATCTAAAGTTTGTTTTTTTTTATGTTGAACAATAAAAGAGTAATTTTCCTTGAAGAAAACGAATTTTTCTTTTCTATACGGATATAATGTCCATGAAAAAAAACTTTATTTTTTTTTTCTTTTATTTTTTTTTATTTTATTTTATTTAAGGCTGGAGAAAGTTTATTTTTTATTTTATGAGGCTTCTTTTTTTTTTTTTGGTACATAAAGTTTTTTTTTTTTGTGTATTTTAAACACATGTATTATATATAATGTAGAAAAATATATATAATTCCATTTTTTGAATACAAATGGTTGGTAATTAGGAAAATTAAAGTTTTAGATAAAAGTTTTTTTTAAAAAAAAAAAAATAAAGATTCAGGGACATTAAAAATGAAAAAAAAAAAATGATAATAAAAGTTTTAAGTAAAGAAGTGCTTAATGTTCTAAAAATATTCCGGAAATCAAAATAATTGTATATATATATTTTTTTTGTAACAAAACTTTAAAAGTTTATTATAATATCCTGTTCTTGAGAAATGAACATGAAGCGAAAAAGAATTAAATTGTAAACACTTTATTTTTTTTTCATTTAATTGGTAAAATATATCTTATTTACTTAGGCCAAATAACTTTTGTCCAACTATTGTATTCATAATTATATTTGTAAAATTTGAGAATTTAATTAAGACGCACCGCACCGATAATGTCAAAATAAAAATATGAAAATCTAGAAATTCTTTCTGGTGTAAAAAAGTGGCACATTTTATTTGGAATCAATATGTCAATTATTGTCATAAAATAATTACAAACATATTAACAATTAATAACAAATTAAACAATCAAAAAAGGTATATGCTAAGAAAAGTTAAACCATTAGCTTGTCAAAATCAGATCTGGACGGCATAGTAGAATTTAACTTTTGTTGATCAACTTCAATCGATCATCCAAAATCGATTGTTTTGAATCGGCTTTTATTCAAATTTTAAGTTTTTATTCCAGAGCTGTTTAATTTCAATTTAATAACAATTTTTTGTATTATTTTTACTTTCCAGGTAAAACGCTTAACAATGGGACTTTTTCGACCATGCGAAGATAGTCGTCCATTAGTTCATAACACAACAAATAATCATACATTAAATTTGAATAATTGTGGATCAACTAATACAATATCAGATGGTTATGTAAACGAAGGTATATGTGAACCAGAAAAATTTATTTCGAGTAAATTTGGTGATTCGTGTCGTCAATCGTTGACAGCTATATCAACATTAGAATCTCACAGTTACTTGGATAACAGTGAATTTAATTTTAAAAAGAAATATATTCGTGAAACAATGAGTGGTAAGTCAAATTTCTGAGATTGCTTAATGTTACTACTGCATTGAGATTTATTTATGATTTCATTATTTATGAAAAATAATGTTTTTCCCTTTGTTACAGCGAATTCAAGTCCAAAAATATTTGCACCTCATTTATTAAAAAATAAAGGTGGTCTCAGTCCATTGGAACAACATGAATTGAAAGGTGCTGCCTGGTTTCAAGCCGGTATATCACGTGAAATAGCTGTGGAAATATTATCTAGTCAAAGTCCTGGTTCGTTTTTAGTCAGACAAAGTAATACGAAAGCAGATTGTTTTGTGTTGTCTGTGCGTGTTCCACCGCCGGCACCAAAAGTAGCACATTATTTAATATTAAGAACAATTAGAGGTTATAAAATTAAGGTTAGTAATTGACATTTTGTCAATTTTATTTTGTTTTTATTAGATATTTGAACAATTTAGTTGAACTTTTCGATATTTAAATTAAAAATAATTAAAACGTAAAAGATAATATATTTAAAGATAGTTAGTCTTTTTAAAAAAATAAAATTAATAAAAGCAAGTTTTGCATTTTTTTTTTCTTCATTTAGGGATTTACCAAAGAATTTACATCTTTACGTGCATTGATCACACATCATTCTGTGATGCCTGAGTTACTGCCAGTTCCATTAGCATTACCACGACCCGTAAATGTTACACCTAGACGTCGCAATGTAGATGATTTTGAATCCTATGGCTCATTGAGATTACTAGGAATTTTGAACATGTTGCAATCCCATCATAACGATAATAATCATAACAACCATAACAACTCTTAGTTGTCAGCTTACTACAAGAAGCTTTATGAAAATCGGAATAAATAAAACTATTTCATCAAACAAGAAGTGTAAGATAATTATTTATTTTATTTTTTATTAATTTTCTGTTTGTCACACGGTTAGTCTAGCTCCTTTCTATTTATTTTAGTTATACCTTGTAAATGCATATTTATGGGTTCTAAACCTTAAAAAATATATGTGTGAATCATTTTCAGAGATACAAGATTTTAAAAGAAAATTTCATAATTCGATAAAAAAAATAATCTAATGTCAATATTTTTTCCACATTTTTTTTACAGAATACCAAAGCAACTTAATCGATTAAAAATTAAAACTAAATAAATTGCATTTTTGAAGTCGTCATTGATAAAATTTAACAATTCTGGAGATAAAAATATGAGAAAAAAAATGTTTCATATATTAAAAAAAAACAAAATAAAAAAATTGAAGATGGGATATAAGATACCTGTGGTAACCGGAATGTGCCTAATAATGAAAACGTATTTGTAATACTTAACATAATTTTTTCTTCAATATAAAAATTAACTTGTGGTATAGTTAGTTCTTGGATTGTGAATTTTTTTTTTTTTTTTTATGAACAATGAATTAATAATTATTAAAAAAAAAAAGCACTGTCAAGTTTAAATAAAAAAAGTTTCTTATAATCTTAAAAAAAAAAAATAGAATATATTTATAACAAAGAGTTAAATGTCGATAAATCTTGGAACTTTTTAGTTTTATATATTATAACTTGTAGAATTTTCTAAGACATTATTAAAAAATTCAAAATAAATTTATGTTTCTTGATGTATATAGTTTCTGAAATCTGATTAGATTATTCTCAATTTTTCTCACCATTATATTTTAAATTTTTTCTTTAATTTTATTTCAACTTTGACTTCATTGTACAGAGAAATTCAAAAGAACTTTTCATACTTAATAAAGTTTAAGACATAAAGTACATATTATATAAATTTAATAATATTTCCATCTTCCGAAGAATTTTGCTTTTACTGTGATTGAATAGCAATTTTCTTTACTTTAATTATTAACTTAGGGCAACATTTCCAAAATAAAATAAAAAAAAAGTTCCAAGTTTTAGTTTTACAATGTCTTAAAAATACTTAATATATAATATTTGATACACGTCATAACGCACGGAAAATATTAAGAAAAAACAAAATTGTATAAAATTCAAGACTATACATAATTATAAAAACAAAGAAAAAAATATGTTGATTTAATAAAAAAAAACAAAAATTACTATAATAAAAGTATGAAATATTTATTTTTCAAGCAAAAATTGCGTGTTTTATTTCATTTTCTTTAGAATTTTTTATTTCAAATTAAGACCTTGATTATAATATAAAAGTCATAAAAAGGAAATTGTCCTTTCAACTACGATATTATTCAAAAAATATACATTTGCATTTTTTTGTCATTAATAATTTGATAAGACCGATACTGTTGCAATTCATATACAATTCAATTACGTATTAAAATGAGTGACATAGTTATACAGATTTATAACTCACAAGTTCCAATTAAATCCAATTATTGTAAAATCAGTTCCAAAAACTAAAATTTTTTAGTGATTTTTTATAGGAATTAATTTTTATCCTAGCACCAACAAGCCAATTAGATAGATGGGTAACTTGCTGAGTACCAAGTATTTTAAATTAAGGTTTCGATAAACTGTTCGTTACAAGCTATTTCAAAGGCACATCTATATTGATTCGTTAGATCTTAGTAAGACTAACGAGGCAGCTGCTCCATACTAACTAGCCTATTATTCAATTTACAATTAAATTTTCTCAACCCAATATATAGGAAATCGTAATCTTGGGAAAAGAAAAAAATAAATGCAATATTGTGAACACATAATATATCATAAAATTTTCAATTTATGTAAATTTTATAATCATAAAAGAAACATTGTTTCTTCAGTTGTTGAATTATTTTTGAGTTATTCATGTGTACACTTGATAAGCATTTATTGATATTTATGTACGTACTATTTTACGGATTTAAAATATTCAAAAACTTTAATGTCCCAGAAAGATATTATAAAGTTTCTGTGAGGAAAATGGAACAAAAAAAAAAATTATATACATACATACATTTTTTTTTTTATTAAGATAGTAAGATTTTCTGTTGATGGAAATTTAAAATCCCATTGAAACAACTATGTTTAAGGATGCATATATAATATTCTTTTTTTTGTCTAGGTTTATAATATCTTATTTTTAACATCATCATAACAATCCAAAAAAAAATAAAAATCCTTTTTGTTTATTATGAAAAAATAATTCATATGTACACTTGGCTACTGAATGTCATGCCAACATTAATAACGATAAGCTTTCTACTCTGTGCTTATAATTATAATTCTAAGATATCATAAAAAATGTTGAATGAAAAGATTGTTTATAAATGTTCCGAAAATTCACCATAATTTTTTCACAAGATTCGGTTCTAATTAAAAAAAAGCACTGGCTCTGATATAAAACGTAAAATCTCGCTGGGTTATTTTAAAAATTCTTTATAATATTATTTTCTTTACAAAAGTCATATTTAAAGTATAGAAATAAACTCTAACACGTTAAAGTGCAAATTCTACAAATAAACTAAAATGTCTAATAAAACTTAAATTGTCAAACTTTTTTCTTTGTCATAATGCTGTTTAGGAATAACTCTTTTATTTTCTGGACAGCATAATATAAAAAAATCTGTATATATATATTTTTTTTTTAATAAAATCTCAGTTGTTTAATAAAAAAAAATTCTAACGATGTGTACTCGTAGTTATTTATAACTATTATATATAAAGTAGTAAAGAACACTCATATGAATAAATTTAATTTATTTTGCATCAAAATAACATTGTTATGTCCCCATGAAGTCTTTGAATTTATATCAGGATATGTTAAACATTTCGCATTATGACACATTTAAATTTCTTCTCTCAAAATTATAAACTTTTAGTTAGAAAGTTTTTCTATAAAAAACTTCTATATAACTAAATTTTGTTTTAAATCATTTAGAAAATATACTTGTTTAACATTTTATGTTTTTATTCGAACTGGATGTTTTCTTCTTTCAAATTGTAGGCCTTAGCAAATAGTGAACGAAAAGCTAGTAACTAAAAAGGAATGGTTATACATTTTCAGCTTTTGGAACTCTACATATTTTATTACAACCATTTTTTTTTTGCTAACTTTACACAAGGTTTAAATTACGAATAACAAACAAGTAAATTTTCATAACCATTATTTGTATCTGTGTTAATTGATAGAAAACTTTTGCTTACAAAATTACAGTTAACTTTTTAATTTTATTTTATATATAAAATATAGTAATCGTCCTATCAAGAAAAAAGGTTACAATATTATTAAGGACTCTTTCGAAAATTAACCAAAATAACATTATTTTCATATACCTTACGGATAAAAAATAAGAAAGTGTAGTTATCTAAATATTACATAAATCCTATAGTAAAGAGATATAAAGTTTGAAAATATAGAATATATTTTCATGTGACATTATTTTACATAACAATCGAAATCATGATGCATAATATTAAAAAAAAAAAAACACAAATTCAAAATAAAATGTTATCAAGTTTTGTGAAAAAGATAAACAGGATACACAAAATGATAGTAAAAAACAGAGAGAAAATAAAATACAATTGATGGTTGTATGCAATGTAATTTGAACTATTTTGTTTTACAAAAAAAAAAAATCACATAATACTAACTATACTGTCATTATATCACAAAATTTTGGCATAACATCCCAGGATAATTCTTGTTAGATAATTTTTTTTTATTTTTATATATTTTAAACATTTAAAAGTTTAGAGAAAAGCCAATAAATAAAATTCATAAAATATGCATAAAGTTTTGTGATGTTCTGCTTTCAGGATTTTAATATAATACCACCAATCAATCGCCAGACTTGTTTGATTGCCAACGCTTTTCACATAATTTCGACTTTTATACTCCTCCTAAATATACTTAGAATGGTATAATTATTTCTTATTGCCGATATTGAACTTCAGATTCCAATAAATTATTCAAATTACACAATTTTCAGTAACAGGATCAAAATATATAATAATCATTATATCTATATATAATTTAATTATCAACAAAAAAATATAATTTTCTTATAAATTAAATTTTTTTGTTCCTTTTAATCTTATTAAAAAAACAAAAAAGGAATTATATACATTTTTATTAACGTTTCCATCGAAATAAATGAATATTTTTTTCAATTAAAAATGATTACATTTTTCAATTAATTTTTGAACGGGAATGTTGGAAGGAAAATGAAAAAAAAAAAAAAAACATAACATAATATTATGATTGTATGTGCAAAGTATTACATCAATTAAATTAGTGAATTCAAAAGAATTTTCCATATCTATATATACACAAACATTTATAACATATAATATAATCCAATTACTTTAAGATTTTCCATTACCAATTAAATGTTTTAATATGAAATTAAAAAAAACTTTTGAATTTGGAAATTTGGTTGCGATGGTTGTTAAATTGAAGTTTGTTTGAAGAATCACTTAGTTTAATTAAGAAATATTTATAAATAATATAAGTGGATGTAGAATGTATTGTAGATCAATAAATAAAATATTTGATAATATAGAAAAACTTTCCAGTCATAAATTTTATTTCTTTGAAAAGACCTTGAAATTGCCGGTTTTTCATTACTTTTATAATTTTAAGCAGATTCAAGTTTGATTGGAATTAGTCCTGAAGTTTTTCTGTCTAAAAATTTGCAATGAAGTTAAAAAACCAAATATGTAAAGGTTAATTGAGCAGTGTTTGGTTTTTTATTCTAAAATTTAATAAAATTTATTTCGACCCTGTAAAATTAAAAAATAAATCATAAAATTCGAATTAATAATTCAAATTTTTTTATTCACATAAATTTTATTTAAATTTTTTTTTTATTTCACCAAAATTGTCATAACCATCATAATCCAGAAAAAAACATTTTCAATATAAATTTTGTGTCAAAAGCGTATAAAAAAGAAAATTATTCAAAAATTAAAATTCAATAAAAAACGAATTTTCTTCTCATTAAACTTGAATCGATTTCAACTTTATTTTCATACAATAAAAAAAAAAAAATTATATACAAAATATAATTTTATACTTGAATAAACCATAAAAAAAAATTAAATAAACGAAATAGACAGTTCTTGAAGAATAAAACACAAAAAAAAACCAGAAGAAAAATTACTTCTGTGACTAAAACAGAAACGAAGAACAAAAAAAAAGTATAAAATAAAGCTTAATATTGAAAGAAAAAACAATAATAATAATAATAAGGAAAAAAGAAAATGAAAATGGAAAAAAAAGATATGAAAACTTTTCCATTATGAAAATTAGCAATGAGAATCACTGTTAAAGAAAGATTGCCTTAATTCAATTTATTACATTTTTATATATTTGATTATAAAGTAATACCTTTTAATATTGCACCAGCGAGAGAGGAAAGACAACTTAGATATAGAAAAGTGGAAAGTAATAATTAAAAAAAAAAAAATGTGAACAAAAAATTAGGAAAATCAACTATGGAAATTTCAGTATATTTTTTTTATTCATTTTCATTTAACAATTTCATGTACATATAACAAATATATTAGGGTGTCATATAATTGTATAGAGTTTTTGGAGGTATTCAGTGACCAATGCTTACCAACTTTTTGTAATAGTGGTTTTCTGATTATAATGCATGCAAAATTTCAGCTTAATGTGTTAACGTCCGCTCGAACTAATGATCCAGTGCCATGGCAAACGTAAGTCCCACGAACTTATGACACTTCGCCGGTTGAGAGCTATTTTTATTCTCCAAAACAAATATGTACTAATATTTTTTGTAATAGTGACTTCTTTAAAAATTTAAGTTTTTTAACATGATTGTTAGATTTTATGCCATTTATTTTACAATAATTTATTGGCATTTTCTTTAAAGTTTTTATTGGAAAGTAATAAAAGCAAGATATCAAGTTGAAATATTGTAAGAGTTATTTTTTATAGGAGACCACTATTTTAAAAAATTACTGAGCACTGGTTCTGGCACCCTAATTTATATTAGATACATACTATACGTATGTTTTTATTTTTTTGTGAGAAATTGAGAAAATTTAACTAAAGGGAAATTCAGATTAAGGAATTATATTTCAATTAGGTATTTTCAATAAATAAAAGATAATTATTAATTTAACACCAAAAGAGAGAAAATGAATATAAGATTTGTAAATGAAAACACGTTATGCAAATTTGAAAAAAAATGGTGTGAGTCGAACGAAAAATTTTTAATAATGTTTTTTGAATATTATATATATTTCTTGTGAAGAGTTATCAATACAAGTAATGAGTGAACCTGCTCATGCATCGTGTTGGGTATTGTAAATAAAAAGAGATAAGAACTTAGAGTTAAATGAAAAATTATTTTTCCGGAAAATTCACTATATTTTTGCTAAGTCAAAACCAAATTTTCTTTTATTGACAATTACAAAATTATTTTTCAAAATAAAGGTATAGTTAGGAAATAATATAAATATATAACATGTACATTAAAAGTTTATAAAACAAAAATATTAACAATATAATTCAAAAATCATTGACAATAAAACAATGAAAAATACTTCAGACCCTATACACAAAATTTATTTTATCTTCAAGAATTCTTAATTTTCTTCAAGAATTTTTAATTTGAAAACGAACTGAAAAAGGGACTAAGAGAAAAATATTTTTTCCTTTTCTATAAATAGATAAAAATAAAATAAAAACAGAAAAAAAATAAAATGAAATTAAAGCGTTTCGATATTTTTTGTTGTTTTTCTAGAATTTTTGTTTCCTTTTTTTTATTTTTTTATTCTTTGGAAACAAAATAAAATGATCTAATCGAATTTTATTGATATTGACGTAATTTTGATTTTCTTTTTTGATTCACAAAATGAAGAATAAAAGTTAACTATTGAATTTAGGTAATATGCCTCTGATGTGTAAATTTAAACTGCCAGATCAGTATCATGTTAATTATATACAAGTAGAAGTTTCAATTTAACTTATTGCAGTGTCGCTAAGATGATTGTCAAATAAATAATTAAACGTATTAAAACTATTAAAAATATTAAAAAAATAGTTCTGATTTGTTACTTTAATATCTATTTTATTCAATAAAAGGTTTTGAAGCATACATAAATAGATATACACAAATAAATACGAAAACATTTTTATAAAATCTATATC
The DNA here is from genome assembly GCA_964007475.1 of Hybos culiciformis. Classification (NCBI taxonomy): domain Eukaryota; kingdom Metazoa; phylum Arthropoda; class Insecta; order Diptera; family Hybotidae; genus Hybos; species Hybos culiciformis. The sequence continues at coordinate 9,067,090 of OZ023274.1, read as the reverse complement.
AAAAGTTCGTACAAAATCTAAAAAAAAAACCTTGTATTTTATTGAATCAGGATGAATGTTTTTCTCTGCAAAAAAAAAAAAGGATAACAATTTAGAAAAATGGAAAAATTTAATATAAAAACAAATAAATATAAATAGAAGATTTATTTTTATACAGAAAGAATTAAATTTAAGTTAACAAAAAAAAAAAAACAAATTCTAAAATTTGTAACAGATGACTATAGTGAATCAATAATTTTTCGCTTCCATAGACAATAAATTAGGTTTTACTTGTATTATTAGTTTAGAATAGCTGCGTTTTTGAAAATCAGGATATGATTTTAATTTTAAATTTATACAACTTTTAAGTGGCAACTTTCTCAAAGATTGTTCCAAAAATTCTTTTGATTTAATTGAATGAATTGCACTATTCAGTCTTTGAAAAATATTTTGGTAACTGAATTTATTTATAGTTGTTAATCATTTTTAAACCATATGGTGTCATTTTGCTTGGTAGCTGAAAAAAGCTATATTTTTATTGAGGTGGTACTAGGGATTGCAAATTTCGACGAAAATAAAAAAATCGGAATTCGGAATTCGAAATTAAATATGTTCGGAATTCGGTCGAATTCCGAAATATTTTTATTTTTATTTTTTTTCTATACAAATAATAAAAATAATTAATTTGAGATAATTCATTGTAATTTATTGCATAAAAAATACTTTTTTTAAAAATAAAAATGGAACATACTGTAAAATTATACCAAATTCAATTATTACATATTATTACATATTATTACATAAAACTATTGTATTTAAAATGAAATATAAACATAAAATTATTGTACACAAATTCAATTAGTACAGAAACATTCTAATTTGGCATATCATTTAATTATAAAAAATATACAATATTGTTTTATTTGCCTAAAAGATGCTTTAAGGAAGCAGAGATCATTTAAAGCTGCGTCTCCGAGTCTCGAACGAACTTTTGTACAAAAGTTACCCGCAATTGAGAAGGATCGCTCAGACTCAACGCTCGATGGCGGAATCAAAATCAGAAATGAGTAGACGGACTCTAATATTTTGCCACAAACGCCGTTCTCTTCAAAGAATTTCATTTCAGATTTAATTTTTATAGAATTAGAATGTAGAATATTAATATGTACAGAAACGAAAACACTATTTAAAAGTTGGAGAGAATACGAAAAAATAAATTTTAATTTCGGAATTCGCTGGGAAATTTTCGGAATTCGAAACTATATTTATGAAAACGAATTCCGGAATTCTCGAATTTCGAATTTCGAATATGCAATCCCTAGGTGGTACGAAATAAAATTGCTTCAATATAAATCGTAAACGGTCAATAACGAACAAACCGAGAATATTCAACATTATAATATTCTTTGACAAGTAGAAAACAGAAAATGAAATCGATACACGTAGTATGTATAAGCTTTTTTTTTATTTTTAAATTGATTAGGGAAAATAGGTTTTTCTTTCAAGTTTTATTTTTTTCCTAATCAAAAACTGAAAAAAAAAAAGGAAAAATGTTTTCATTTAAAAGGGTTGAGAAAAAATATGATATTTATTGGAAAATTATGTTGAATTTTCTATTTATATAATATTAAAAAAAAAAAATTCTTAAATTTTTCTTCAATTTGTTCTAGATCAGTGTATTAAATCGATTATCGAACCAATAAACTGATTTCCTAAATAATGATGAGATCATTTTTCATTCATCCATTCTATGAGAAAAATTTATTTTTCTTTAATACATACATTTTTTTATATTTCCAATAATTTGTATAAAACATTTAACAAATTTGATTTAACAAAATTTACTTTAGAATATTAGAGTATTAAAAGTGCTTGAATTTTTTTGAAACGAGACTTCAATAAATTTTTCAAGAAAAATATACCAAATAGCTCAGCGAGTAAACATTTTTATATGAAATTGTGTTAAGTTTTGAAACGATATATGAAATATATGAAAGATATACATTTTCGTCAACAATGCGACATCTCATATATTTTCTACCATCTCTGCCTCTATATGCAAAAAGAAAAATTAATTGAAGACTTAACGAACTATATTTTATTAACAATATGGAAAAACATTTTCTCTTTCATATTCTTTAGTTAACAAAACTTATTCCCAATTTTACAATAAGATTCTTAATTCATTTAACTGTTTTTTTTGTTTTTTCTATTTTGTTCCAAAAAACTATGATTTAAACAAAACTTTAACCAATGAAGAACCCTTACAGAACATGAACAGAAAAAAAAAATCAATTTTATTTTATTAAAGCAATTTCATGAATGATTTTCATTTTGAAATCTTTCTAAACTTTTATTTCTCAGGGGTGCAATTGTTTCATAGAAAAAAAACAAATTAGAGACCTTAAGGTATTTGCCCTTAACATTAATTCTTGGTTATAATAAAATTTATACTAACTTCATATATATATATATATACATATTTTTAGTTATATTTATATTCCTTTCTCATAAAAAAATACCCAAAAAAAAAAAAACTACAATGTACTTTTTACTATTTACCCTTTAATTCAATCCTAACTTAATTTTTACAACTTTTACCCAAAAAAAAAGGATATTATTATTATCAAATTTTATTTATTCAATATAAAAGAGTATGTATACAGAAAAATATTAAAATATGAATGAAAATTTTTGTGTGTATATTCTATTTATTTTATTTTCATGATATTTACGAATTATTTCAAACGTTATTATCACTAATAAAAACTTTAAATAGAATAGAAATACTATTGTATCATGATTACAAATTCCAGGTATTTCTATCTACCTGCTCAAACAAAAATAACAAATCAAATACATTAAAATAAATTTATAATAATATTCTAATCTTTAATTTCATAGTTTTAGAAAATTTAAATATCATTAACATTATCATTTCAATATTGTTCTGATAGTGATAGTAAAGTGAGAAAAAAGCTTTTACACAATTTAGATTAAGAAGATACAAAAAGATAGATAAATAAAATTTATTAATAGAATTATTGAAAGTATGATTATACTATTTTTTATGCGAAACTCTTTGTATGCAATTCTATTTATTTTTTCACTAGATAATATACAAACCTTTTTGAATTTTTTTCACATTATTTACACAAATAATCCATTTTATATTCAAATTTAAAAATTATTTGTTTTTAAATATCACAAACATTGTGTTTTTTTTTTTTTTTGCTTGTTTTAATTTTCACAAAAATAAAGTGGTATAATATTAATTAATCTTACGGTATTATTAAATAAGATGAGCTTTATTAAAATAAAATTAATGGTTTTTAACACAAAGTAAATTTTTTTTAATTCACTGAAACTAAAAAATTTAAATTTTCATTATTATGTTTCTATACATAAAACAGGAAAAGCTTATATTAATAGAACAGCCATGTGCTCCTGCTGGTTATGATGGTGTGGTAAATTAATGAATGAATGAATGATAAAAAAGGAACCCATTAAAATTTTAATTCATATGACAATTTAATCCGTTTAATATTTATGTGGTGGAAAATTAAATGAAAATGCCATAAAATTAAGTATATTATTTTAAATGAAAATTTAATACTTTTTTGTATACATAGTGTTATATACTATCTCTTTATACAAAAATTTAAATTTCAATTCAGAAGGGAAATTTTGAAAAATTTTCTTAAATTTAATGCTTTCAGAAATTGAAACTAAAAATCTTGGTATTTAAAGTTAGAAATTAAATGAAAAAAAAAATGGTTTTTATTTGAAAGGTAAATATTCTTATTCTACTTCAAAGCTTATTTTGACTTTAATTATGACGCAAACACTTAACTAATGTGAAATGACCGAAACTTACAAGTCAAGTTCTTATTACCTAATAGCTGTTCTACATATAAATTGATGACTAGTTTTTATTTTCCAGCTGTGAAAAATATTAACAATTGGGAGTGATTTTATATTTCCGTTTCTGCTTTTTATTTTTTAGAAACTAATTTTTTTTTTTCATTTAACTTAATAAAAGATTTATGTGTTCAAATTAAATTAAGGGAATCCGATATTAATGTATTTTTTTTGCAGGATATCAAATTCTGTTTACAAGTACCTATAAATTACATAAAATCTAATGTCTAACTAAACTGAACTATCAAATTTAATAAATAAATTTTCTATTGCTATTCTACCTTTTTTTTTATTTTTATTATAGAATGATGATATTCAATAGTATTTTTATATAAATTCCCATTTTTTATGCCAAACACAATAATAATAATAATAAAAATATTTATATATAAAAAAAATAAATAAATAAAAAAAAGGATTCCATCCTGAATCAGCTTATTGGCATAACAAGGATATTAAACGACAGTAGCAAAAAAAAAAAGAAAATAAAACATGCAGAAATTTTTCTATTATATTTTCCGAAAAAAAAAAACATAAAATAAAATTTTATATTTTATAAACAAAAAAAAATTAAATAAAAAAATTAAATTTTTCAGGGTTTGCATATTTTTAAGGAGTTACGTGCTGGACACAATATGGTTCAATTTTTCCGGCAGGTGAAAGATCAACCCATTACTGATATCGTTTTCACAAAGCTTAAGTTTCAAACAAAACTTAAAAATTAGTGTGTAATTAAAATAATTATGAGCAACTCTTAATTTTAAAATAGATCTAGAATTTTTTAAACTAACATATAAAAACTATAGAATCCTGAAATGAAAATGGTGTAAGAAAAAATTTCAGAATTTTCCAAAATTTAAAAATTTCCAAAACAATAAGAAAATTCATTATGAATGAAAAAACCAACAGACAAAAAATTCATTTTATTAATATCTATACTTATATAAAAATAAAATTCATATTTTTATATAGAATGTTTGTGTTTTTTTTTTTCCGAAAAAAGATATGTTTCCCATCCAAAGAACGAATGAAAAAGATATTCAAATTTAAAAAAAAATAATAATAAAATATTTTTGTCATAATATAAATGAAAAATGTTTTAAACATATTTTTATTTCATTAAATTTTAAATAAAAGAAATTAAAAAAAAAAAAAAAACAGAGATTGTTTTATTAAAAATATTAAAAATTATTTGTACATTCTTTGAATATGAATATTAATTTGGTTTTTATTAGTTTTTTTTTTTTGTTTTATGGAAATCAATGGAAAATACAATTTAATGCTTTTCCAACATATTTTTAATTTACAATTTTGCACTCAATATTCTGCAGATAAAATCTATAAAAACATATAGGTTGTCTCACAGATATTCTAATATGTAGTTCGAAGTTTTCTTTTGAGACCCTGCTGAATACTGATTTGGCATTCTAGTCATTAATTGACTAACAGAATGATTATAAGATAGATATTAAAAATCATTAAGCTGAATTCCATTCAACATTTTAAAAAATTTTGTTACTACTGTAGTTCAGAATTAATTTCAATTTTATATTGAAAATTGTATAAAGTTTTATGAAAAAAAAAACTTTTTTAAATTAATTTCCTGAACACTCGATTTATTTTCGCCATCAGTTTATTTTTGGATAATTTTGACATCAAGTTAAAAACAGCTTTAAGTCATATACTTAACTTATGTTATATGTCCATATAAAAAGCAACAAATATTTTTTCCTGTTTTAACAAGGCTTACACACATTTCAAAATATGAAAAAAAAATAAAATAAATTTCCTTTCTTTTTTTTTTTTATTTTCTTTTTTTTTCAGCAAAAAATTTATTTCAAAAATATGTTTTAAATGGGACAAAATTTATTATTTTCAATTATTTTAATGAAATTTCATTATAAAAAAAAATGGTAAAAAAAAATTATTTTGAGCTCAAAAGAAAAATGACCAAACATTAACATTTTGAACACAAAATTATAAATTATGGCCAAAAGCTGACAGAAAACATAAGACAAAGACCAGTAAATTAAAAAATATATATATGCATATATACATGTAGTGTAGACTCGAGGGTGTACATATATTTCTGCGAAGTGTGAAAATCTATTAAAAGTCACAACCATCGTCACTTAAAAATAATACTTTATATACTACTAATTTCAAAAATTTATTTAATGCAATTTAGTAATTTTTCTCTAAACTAAATTATACAGAATTTTAGGTCGTTTGTTGGGCATTATGTTCTGGTATTAACGTATTTTTTGTCATATCAAAGTTTAAGTATTTGGGAATTATTTCTGTACTATTTCACAAACTATATTAACAAATCAAAATACATGACTCTGTATTCATCTGTTAGTTCCTTTTTTAATATAATTTTTGACGGGTTCGTGAATTTAAAGTACGATTTTGTCATCGGGCTCAATCATTTGATAATTTTAAAATTTTCGTGCTATTATTATAAGTACTTAACTTAATTTTCAGCATATGAGCTCTAACGCCAGTTGGAATTGATATTACAAAAAAAAAAAATAAGGGATTTTACCAAAAATATTTGACACCATCTAATACTTTTTTTTTTATGAAAATGTTAAATTGCTGATATAAATTAGGTCTAATTTATTATGATTTTTTTTTGTTACAAGAGTTTATGAAAAAAAAATTAATATCTTTTAAAGCTTTGATTTTACCATGTCGCAGAAAAATAAAAATTTTTGTAGGCAACAAAAAAAATTAAAATTAGAAATTAAATTTAGAATAAATTTATCCACTGACAGTTGAAATTGAAGGTAGTTGTCGATGTTTGTTTTTTTGGCCTTAATTAATTAATTTTTTGTTAACAGAAATATACATTAACTTTTTTCATTCTGTAAATTCCATTTCTAGCACAGCAAGTATACATGGAAGTTCGCGGTATTATGAATCGACTTTCAACTTATGCAAATGATTATTTTTCGTCACAACAACTACAAAAAATATTTTTTTAATTAAACATTTACAGAAATTTAAGGAAAAAAAAATTTAATAATAATAATAAAATTTAAAATCTCATTATCTATACAGTTCAGTTCAGGAATCAAATATTCATAAGAAACGCAGTTTGCTGTCATCATTAAAACTTAAAAATAAATTTATATTCTTGTTGTGCTGATAAATTTCAATTAAAACATTGTGTATATATAGAACCACCACAATAAGAGCCTTTGCATGAAATTTATTAAAAATCTTTAATGCAACGCATAATTTTATTTTGTTACAAATTCATTACGAAAGTCAAAAGAAAATATTGGTGGAAATCGATATGTTGTAAAGTTAATATAGGTACACATAATAAAACTGAGTTGAAATTCATAATTATTTTCGAGAATATTCAGGAAAATGAAGTTTTAGAAGAAAAAAGAATGAATCGTTCCTCATCGCAAATATCCAAGTCGAAATCTCTTTTCGAAAAATTAGATTTCCCTAAGGGCCGTATATTACCTCAATAAGAGCAACGATAAAACTAATTTTGACTTGAAAGATTTGTTACATTTTTTTCCTCATCATCTTCATTTCTAAACTAAGAAACTTAACATATAACAGAATCAAAGTAGTTATTAGAAGTATATTGCTGTGTTTTTCTTAACTGCATATACATAGTTTTTTCGTATGTACACAAGTCTGTATCACTATCTTATGTATTTTATTGCAGTAGTAAATACATACATTGTGATTTTAAGATGAAGCTTTTATGACACAAAGAAGAAATTGTTGTATATTATTTAATGTTTTGGTGTTATAAATATACAATTTTCAAATTTCAATGTTATCCTGATTGTTATGAATTGTGTTTTATTCATGGAAATGAGAAATGTTTACATATAAAAATATACACGTATACTTTATGTTAGAATGCATTAAATTTATTGTTGCGTAAAAATTATAAATATACATTTATGTTGCATGTACATAGATAACATAATACTTAATAAATTGAGATATTGCTTCAAAGAAAATATTAAATTTCTAAATTATTTTATTACGTTTCAATGGCTAGAAATCAGAATTTCTCCGGTCACAATATACATACATTTTTTAGGAGTAATTTATATAAGAATTAATATTTTCTAACCATTTTCATTCGATCATAATTTGTACATGAAACTTGGTCAATATTTTGCTCGAAATTAAGCCCAAACTGCAGTTGGTTACAATTTATATATCGATTCTTTCACAATTTATACACAATATTTGTATTTATACATTACTTGCATATAGTGTTTTAAAATAAAGTTTTTATGAAATGGCAATTTCTACAAAGAAATAGTGACCGATTCTATAAGATTTTTATAAGATCTGTGCTCATCCTTTCAATTCCTGAAGTATAGTTTAATATTAATACTTTGAAAATTTTATTCACCCCACAAATACATATTTTGACCGATTGCATTATTTAAGCACAATCATTTAAGTATATTAACAGAAATTCGAAACAAAAAGCCATTAAATCGCCGGAAAATTTTCTGGAACCATTCTAATTAAAAGTCAAATTAAGAATATCAATTATACGATTGTAATCAGTAAATGATTGATTAAATTAAAGATTTATAATGAATGCACAATATGTTAAACATACATAATATATGTGTACAAATGTATAACATATAATAAATATTTTTATCTCTGGATGAATCTTAAGTGTAATTAAAATAATAAAACTATTTAATCAAAAGATTGAAGCAATATGTGATTACAAAATTAATTAAATGTGTGCACTTTTAAGATATATTGCAATATCGTTTTTCAGAAAATTTAAATAATTAAATTAACATTGTTCAATCTAACAATTAATTATATATATCTTTTATTTTTAATAATCGATAAATTTTTTTTTTACTAGCACTGAATTTGAAAATGCACAAAATGTCATTATAATTTAAGTTTGACACTCAAAACATAAAATTTAAAAAACATTTGAGAACCTAACATTGTTTTGTAGTGATTCTGAAACCTAGAACAGTAGAACCTAATAAGATATGTTGAGTCCGAAAAGTCAAGTAAATTAAATAAGTTTAATTTTTTTATTAAGGAAAATATTTAAAAATAATTATTCTTATTGAATTATAAAAAACATTTTTTTTTAAATCTTAACCAAATTCTACTAATTACTTTTTTTTTATAAACAGAAATTTTCTCAAAAATAAAAATAATAAAAAATAAATAAATAAAAGAAAATTAAAAATCATCTGACCAGAAAATAAGAAAAGAATTAAAGAAGATATTTTTTGTAAATATTTTCATTTTTATGAAAAATAAAAAATAATTATTTATAAAAAAAAAGAAGGATAAATTAGAAGTTATTATTATTAAAAGATTATAATAAGTCAAATTATATATACAAGACTTAATTAAAATAAATTGTTAAATTTTGTTTTTCAAACAAAAAAATTTATCGTTTAATAATGTTGGTTATAAATTTTCCAGAATTATATTCATTTTTATAAATTAAAGATTTAAAGACGTGATCTGTATGTTTATCAGTTATTAGATATAGAAACATGAGAGTAATAAAGCTTCTTTCTTAACAATTTACAAATTAATATACTATAGATTGGCAACCATTAGTTTCTACATAATTGAACAATTCTTCATCGAATTAGATTCTGTACGATTCTTGAACAATATTTTATAGACCCCATCGTATATTTGACCATCTTAGTTATGGTTTGTACTATAAAAAAAATCTATAAACAATTTTTTTTCGATTTTCATGAAATATTTTTAATTCTTATTATATATGAGCTCCTTAATTCTAAATGTGTAAAACCTGTACAAAACTATTCAGATAATAATAATTCACCAACTTAATTATGAATTATAAACATTTATAAATATTTTAATATATATTTTACATGTTTAAATATGATTTTCGTATAATAGAAAATCATATTACTAATAGTTTTAATTTCGCCCACTTTTAATTCAGTAAAACCTACTCTACTCGTTTTTTTTATTTAATAATGATAAAAACATTTTTTTTTCTTATTAAAATGAAAAATATTTCACTAGTATTTTAATTTATTTAATTACTTCTTATTTCTTAATATGAAAATATATTTTTTATATAAATATTATACGTACGTCGTACTTACTGACTGTCTGAATTTTCCACATATCCATCAATTAAAATTTTAATGTACTGTATGTATAGGTTTTTAACTATTTTTTTTATTTACAATTTCGCAATACAAATTAAATTGGAGCAATCCAAAAAAAAAGCAAAATGGTAGAGAATTAAAAATTAATAAAAAAAAAAACAATTACGATTTCTGTTCGTTCAGTTATTTAATAAAATAAATTATATATATATAAAATGGATTATAATATAATTGAAAAATAAAATACAGTCGAAATTTCATCGATATGATCTACCATATGACGGCTATATAAATTCTTTTTGGCTTTTTATTTTATGAAAATAACATTGATATAGTATACACTTCTATCAATTTTATTAAGGAGCTATCAACTTCATTCATATGAATGAAAACTTGTGGGATTTTCTTTTTTGCGAATTATTTTGTTTTATCCTCCAAAGCTATTGGGCTGAGGAAGAGCTAAATATTTACATCAAAACAAACAAGGAATTCATTTTTTTCTTCGATGTTCCAAATTTTGTCCAACAGCAGATTTTTCTTTTTGGGCTTTGAATAAATTTGAAAACTCTTCTTTTAAAAAAAAAAAAAACTGTAGGAGAGTTAATAATACTCATTCCATATACTTTAAAAGTAATGTATTTTTACATGTTCAATGATTTTTATTTATATGATAAATTATTTTTTTTTAGATAAACAGAATTAAAACAAATAAAATACAAAAAATAAATATTTTACTAATCCAATTTTAATTTCTGAAAATTTACATTGACCGGAAATATAATTGTAAAGTTGAAAATTTAATTTCAACCTTTTTCCGTTAAATATACACCAAATAATAATAATAATAATAATAAAAATTTTTATTAAAAAGTTAAAAAAAAAAAAAACAAAAAAATGTTTACCCTTTAATTTTGTAATTTTGTTGATATTACAAATTAAGGTAATTAAAAATAAATGAAATATTTAAAATATTTATTAATATTCAATTATGTTAATAAAAAATATATACAGATATATTAATTTATTTTAACAATCATCATACTCAATTAATTTTTGATTAAATTAATGGAATACCATTTAGTATTATGGTTTTGATTTTTAATTGGAAGGTTTTGTAAGAAATTTCCCTCTATGTATATGTGTTCAAACTCTCTTATATAATCAGTAGTTTAAAATTTGCAGTAATATTGTAGTTACATATTTGAGATCATATTCGGCCTTGGTTTTGATACACAATTTGAGCTGGATTTTTTATGATATTAATTCTTCACTTAAATTATGTACTTGATTGAGTTAGTTACATTTAGCTTTAGATTAGTTCATCGAAATTAAATCGATTTTTTCATAATAAAAGTCATCGAAGAAAGTTTAGTTTTATATCAAATTTAATTTTTTTTTTTCTTCTTTAAAGAAAATCTCGAACCTATGGAATATATTTTATCTCGATAGCTCTTATGGTTACGGGGATCATTCGTTAAAAACAATATTTCAGTACATTAGGATTTTATAATAGTTATAAATTTGTGTTAAAATAAAGTTCTTATTGAACACACAGTTTTATTCAAAAACGCTCTTTAATATAACAATTGCATGTGTACGCTTTCGAAAAAATATTGAGAATCTCAAACAGCGAAGATAAAGGGTTATTAATTTTATTATTTAATAAAGTTAACAATATTTCTATTTCATACTGGTTCATTTCAAATAATTTGTTTATTCCACATAACTATTATTATCATCAAAAACTTATATAATTTAGTCTAAATATTTATCTATAGTTATATAATAAAATTTTATCAATTCTACACAGAAAAAAATTTGCTCGTACTAATAACTAAATAATTCGTTAAAATCAACGAAAAATTCGTTATTTTGGCTACAACGAACATTTCGTTGAAAAAAGCTCGTAGTTCGTTAAAAAAGTTCGTTCCAAAAACCTTTCAAATTCTTCAGCAAAAACACCGCAAATACGAAAGAAAAAATTTACTAGACTAAATTTTTTTTTTTATTTATTTAATTTTTTATTCATTTCTTTTTTATTTTTTTATTTTCTTTTTATTTTTTTTTTTATTTTTTTTATTTTTTTATTTTTTTTTTTTTATTTTATTTCTTTTTTTTATTTATTAATTTTTTTTATTTATGTTTCTATTTTTTTTATTTATTTTTTAAATTTTTTTATTTAATTTTTTTTTAATAATTTTTTTTATGCCCGCTTGTGGCTTCGAACCACTGTCCTAAACATTGCAATCCATCAACTCTGCCACTGAGCTATGAACTAAATTTACGGCAATGTGTAAAATGGAAAATATAAGTTCTGTATGGATTGAAATTTTTGTTTCCCGTATTTAACGATAACGAACTTTTTTAACGAGTACGAAAAATGAAAAAAATGTTCGTAATAAGAAAATAAACGAAATTTACGTTACAAAAACGTAATTATTCATTATTTTTCGTTATCTTAACGAGAATGTCATTAACGAACTTTTTTGACGTAATGAGTACGAGCAAATTTTTTTCTGTGTAAATATATTATTTAAAAAAAAAAAAACGCTGTTAAGTAAACTTCAAAATGCAGGCCGTCAATATAAAATTAATTTAAAATTTAATTTTTTGTTTGTACAATTATTATATGTGTTATATTGCGAAATAAATTTAGTTCAATTTTATATTAAATAGTTTTTTTTTTTTTTTTGTAGAACATCGGAGTTATTTGTAAGACAAAATTGATTATGTATATAAAATTAACATGAAAAAAAATGTTTTTTTTTTTTCTTAGAATGTAAACGATTTGCATAAAATACTTTCGTGTTAGGTTCAAATAATAAATTTAAATAAAAATATTCTTAAAGTTCATAGTAAGTGTAAAGTAGAGAATATATAGTAAAAATACCGAATAAAAGTAGTAAATTTTGCATTCATATAAACATTATGAACAAAATATTACTTAAAAATATTAAGTTTACGATTATACTGAATCCTTTGAAATAAACTTTTACAAAAATCTAAAAGATTCTCATAGTTCTGATATTCTATAATAATTAAAAAGTTCAATTATATTGTTTTCTCAACTTCATTTCACTATTGAAATAATACAAATTTGTTCTAATCAGAAATTATACCCAATCAAAATTTTGAGATTCTTGATAATAATGCACTTATAAAAATATACCTAATTGTATATAATTATAGAAAAAAAAATATAATACTCGTCATATCTTTAATAAATTCATATAAATTTTGCTTAGTGTAGTTTAAAATTTAAAACTAATTGAACGCTTTTTTATTTTGTATTTTGTGAAAGCATAAAAATGCGATTTAGGACAATTTTAAATATTAGAGCGATATTGTTAGTTTCGATTATAGGTTTTGCCACTTCTATTGAAGATGGGTAAGTATAGATAATAAAATTCTTGGTTTTAAAATCTACGTGGTACGAAATATCGGTTAACTAACTATTATTTATATCTAATTTACATAAATTGTCACTTACAATCCAAATTAAAAATATTTTAAAAGTATTTTCGATATTGTTGATGCCGACATCATAATATCAAACTTGTGTTGTTTATAAATTTAATAAATTTTAAGATTTAGTTTCATCAAAGTTATTGATTTCATTCTCTCTTTGTAGAAAATGGTATTGTACAAATGACAGAATGTGTGCAATGACTTCTAATAGTCAACAATTGAAAAATGACATAATATTTGATAGTCAAAATATTTGTGCATTATCTTGTTACGAATATGGATCATTGTGGCCTCAACCAACAATTGAAACAAATATTTCTCATGGACGAATTTATTTTGATCCCGATAATTTGCAATACGAAATATTGGCACCAACAAATGATTGTAAAAATTTTCTATCAGAAAATGTGGAAATTTTTAAGAGTAATATTAAAAAAGAATGCCGTGATTCGTGCAATTCAAATGATGAGCACCGCATAGAAATTACATTGAACGCTGATTCGGATAATTTAAATTTGGATTGGAACACTGATGAATCTTATAAAATGCTTATTACAACAAATGGTATGAAATAATTTTTGGAAATACTGCAGTTAGAGATATTTTAATTTGTAATTTAATTTATATAGGAAATCGAACAAATGTTGAAATCAAAGGTGCAACTATTTATGGAGCTAGACTTGGTTTAGAAACTTTAAGTCAGTTAATAACGTCAAACATAGAGTAAGTACTCAATGTAAAGATAATTGTTTGTAATAAAATAGTTAATATTTTTTTCCCACAATACTTTTTTCAGCCACGGACTGGTTATGCCAAACTCAGCTAAAGTTCTCGATGCTCCAAAATATAAGCATCGTGGTTTTTTATTGGATACAGCTAGAAATTATATATCGTTGAAAAAAATTTTACAAACAATTGACGGCATGGCAACATCAAAACTCAATGTTTTCCATTGGCATGCAACGGATTCACATAGTTTTCCAATTGAAAGTAAAAGAGTTCCGGAACTACAAAAGTAAATGTTGCAAAATTTTGAATAAAACTAGAAAATTATAAATAATCACATTCATTTCCAGGCTTGGAGCTTATTCACCAAAATTAATATATTCTCAAGATGACATGAAATTGATTGTTAATTATGCAAGAATTCGAGGAATTCGAACACTAGTTGAAATTGATGGACCGTCACATGCCGGTAACGGATGGCAATTCGGCCCTGCAGCTGGATTAGACGATCTTTCTTTATGTATTAATGAAAAACCCTACAGAAATTATTGTATTCAACCCCCTTGTGGTCAACTGAATCCAATCAATTCAAATGTTTATAAAGTTCTCAAAAATGTTTTCGAAGATATATCAGATTTAACTTCAAACGAAACAATTCATATGGGTGGCGATGAAGTTCACCTCGGATGTTGGAATTCATCTCAAAGTCTCATCGATTATCTTCAGAAAAATGGCATGGATCGAAGTACTACTAGTTTTTACAAATTGTGGGCTTATTATCATGAACAAAATTTGAATTCTTGGGATGAGATCACTAGCGGAAAAAATCAAAGCTTGAAACAAGTCATTGTGTGGTCAAGCCATTTAACTGATCCAGATATTATTGAAGAATATTTACCAAATGATCGATATATTATTCAAACATGGGTTGAAGGCGATAAACCACTAAATAAAGCACTTTTAGAAAAAAAATATAAATTAATAATATCAACAAAAGATGCTTGGTACTTAGATCACGGATTTTGGGGCGTTACAAAATATTATAATTGGCAAAAAGTCTATGATAATAAATTGATAAAAAGCTCATATGTATTAGGTGGTGAAGTTTGTATGTGGACCGAATATGTCGATGAATATGCTTTGGGTAGGATAATAATATAATTTTCACACATTAAATTAAAATGTTTTTTTAAAATTTCTTTAATTTTTCTTAGATACCAAAGTATGGCCTAGAACTGGTGCAGCCGCCGAAAGATTATGGTCAGACCCTAGTAAAAAAGCAATAGCTTCGTTAGGACGATTCAATCGATATAGAGAACGATTAATTACCAGAGATTTGAAACCCGATGCAATTATACCTAAATGGTGTACATTGAATGAGGGACAATGTTTGTGAGTTGTGAAACAAACAAAAAATTATTTAGATCTGTGATGATTCAATAAATAATAATAAACAGAATTTTATTAAATATGAAATTGTTCCATTACAAAATATTTATATACTATTTGTATTATATATTTGTTAGATTATCTATATAAGTTAAATCAATAAAACTGATTTGTGATTTGATTTTAATCAAAAATTTTTAAAGATTATTTTTCTGTAATTTTTTGTGCTTAAATACAATAAATTGCTTTTAATTAAAATCATACAAGAAATCGAAATTTTAATATCGCCGGTTTTTCTTCTACATCTCAACATTAATACGGGATTCCTGATCTAGTCTTATAAGATTCTGATTTTGTACACTAAATATCAATTCGTATAGTTTAACGTTTAATAAAAGATTAAACAAAATAAATATTTTGAAGTATATACTCGTAAAGAGCTTCGATTTCAAATTGACAAACAAATTATGTACACATTTTGAATTAGATTTACAAAAAATTTATCTATTTAAGTATTCCACAATCAATTTTTATTTTATTTTTTTTTCGAATATTCAATATCAATAAAAACAATTTCAAATACCACTCAATTTAATATTCAAAAAAAAAAAAAAAAAACAAATCTGATATCTCTCTATTATCTTCAGCATTTAATCGCAATAAATTCAAAATATTATTGAAAAATATATTTTACCAAAAAATACCACGTCTTTACTGCAAAATTATCAGCAAATTGAAAACATCAATTTTATATTTATTTATAAATTTGGTTTTTCTTTTTTTTAATATAAAATCGATAAAAAACATTATCGTCATCGCATAAATAGGAAAAAAAAAAAAAAAAGAGTAAATATCCAAAAATAGCCAAAAGGAAAAAAAAATATATAGTCTTTTTTTTCGTCTTCTTTTTTTTTTTGAAAAATATATAAATAAAATATCATAATCTAAAAATTTATTTTTGAATCAAATTGAAGTGAAAAAAAACATTCCTTGTTATATTTTAGATATAAATTTTTTCTGCTTTTCCTTTTGGTATGATGAACAGAAAACAATAAGAAAAATGTGCTAAAAACATAATAAATAAAATGTTTTTCATTTTTTTGACATGAATTCTGTTGAAAATGTTGTTTAATTAATTATATGCTATACATTTTTTTTGACAATTAGAAATTCAGAATATAAATTCTAATTACAATTTTAATTAACTTTCATTAAATTTAACAGTAGTATTTGAAATGCAATTCAAGATCTAAAAACATCAGTGCCATAAAGCTTAAATTATATAAGCCGCAGCTTAAATAATATATACCTAGCGCAATATTTCGCTTAAGTTTTGACATTGATAAAGTTCTCAAAACTTTACAGCTTATTTTCATATTTTAAAATATAAACACTATCTGGTCTGTTAAAAGTAATATATACGCGGAAGTAAAAGTTTATTCAGCGGAACTCCTGTTTTTATTATTATTATTTTTCAAGTAAAATTATTATTATTATTATTATTTTTTTCCTTAGTCCTCTTATCGAATTAGAGGAAAAAATATATTACATAAGAAATTTTTCTTCAACAAAAAAAAAAAAACAATAGAAAATCGAAATTCAAATTCAGGGCACGTACAAGCAATCTCAGAGTCAACAGCTTTCAAATCGCCTTTTTCGTAACATTTCTGTAGAATAATTCTTTGTGCTTGTTTTTTTTTTTTTTTGAATTTTAATTTTTATTTGATTTTAGCATTTTTTGAAGTTTCAACAAAGTTGAATACATTTGAAGTGAAGAAGTTTTGAAATTGACATTTCTTAGTCCTTGTGAAAGTTGAGCAAAGTAAGATGATAAAATACCAACATCCAATTTCAAACTTTATCATTTTCTACCTTTGTTACATTGGTTGTTCTCTACTTGTAAAATTGTATTTTCAAAAATATGAAAATTGTTGACCCACTAAAACTTTCTCCAACCTTCGACTAAGCTAAATATTGTGGGTGTCTAATGTCTAGATTTTCTAGATTAGGTATAAAACACTTCAAATATTTAGTATTTAAATGTATATGAAAAATTGTCAAAATATGAAAGAAAAAAAAATTGTAAAATCAATGAGATACAAATCTTTGTTTTTGATTGAAAATGGGGGAAGAATTGTTTACTAAAAATTATAAAAAAAAAAAAAACGAATAAAATCATTAAAGTGATGCAGAAAAATTTATTTTATTGAATTTTCTCGCATGTTTTTCTTTTTATATTTTATTTCCAAAATAGAAAAATTTATTCCCAATTTAATAGAAAAAAAAAAATAAAATTATTCATTTAAAGAAAATTTAAAGCGAATTAAGTCGTATGTTTTTCCTTATCTTAACAGAAACAAAAAATAACTTTTTCTTCTATTTTTTTTTTTTTTTTGTTATTTTTTGAAGAAAAGTATTAAAAGGTGTTCGTAAATGGGAATTACATGCATAGAATATATTTTTTGAAAATTCGAATTTTTAATGTATTACGTATAAAGCGCGGAAATAAAAAAAAACAAAAATTCATGGGCATAAAATGATAAACAAAGTAGTATAACAAAAAAAAACTTTGAATTTCAATTTAATGTTAGTCATAAAACTTTCTACTTTTTTTTTTTCTGATTAAAATACGTAAATCATTTTTATTTTCTAATCAAGAGAAAGGGTTATCCATCAATGTGGAATACATTTCCTATAGAACTTTTAATAATGTTTTCTTAAAATTTTCTTTGAAATTAAATTTATTTTTGGGCTCAAGTTTTGAATCTATTCTAGATAGAAAGAACTTACTATTGCACACTATAGTCTGAAAGATATAGAAAAAAGCCCTATACTAAAAAGGTATTCAAAATCCACTACCGACGTACCTGGGCCGTAAATTAAAAGAAAAATCTTTAATTAACACAACTATTTGAATTGAACCGAATATAAGCATCATGCTTGAAGATTATTGTATCTATGTTTCTTTTAAATCACATTTTTAAACCATCTCCTTAAGTATGTGGTAATAAAAACAAAAGAATTAAAGAATAAGTCCACTCTGTAAGATTTATATGAATTTATTTCTTTGTAAATCCTTAAATGTTTTTTTATATATTATATATTATTATCTTTATCATTATATTATATTTAAACCTATAACCTTATCAAATTTTGTAAACAAGGCCTTGAAAACATGATTGTATATTGATTTTTATTTACATTTCAAATTTTTTAGTCATTTTAACGACATTATATTTTCTTCTGATGAAAACTGATAAGAAATGTTTTTTTTTTTTTATTCATAAAAATTTATCATCTTGAAAATAAAATATCTTTTTTTTTTTCTTGCTTTCATTTTCAAAAAGTTTATTTTTATACTTAAATTACATTTTGAACCTCAACTCGAAAATAAAAATTAACATTAAAAAAATAGATAAAAAATTATAGTCAACAAGACACAAGACAAATATTTAATATATACAAACGTTGAAAATTTTAAATAAGTGATGTAAAGCTATAACATAGTCTCATGGGTTTTTCAAAGGACATAAAAACGGACTGAGGAATAATGAGGAAATTGAATAAGAAATGAATAAGATATTGAAATTAGCATTGAACTTACTTAAAATCACATAAAATTACGATAATAAGTTAGGATTTTATTGCAAATAACTAAACATAGTGTTGTATGTAACTTTCTTGAATTTTCATACAGTCAGTTTTGGATTGAGCGGAAAATAATAAGGTTTTCTTTGCTGTAAAAGCCTAAAAGTATAAGTAAATATTTCATTTTTATATTTTCATCAAAATCACTATTCGATCACAGAAAGCCTTAAGTGTACATTAATATTTTTCTCAGAACGAGCCTTAAAGACAATTTATAACTTTTGTTTTTAATTTTATAATTCTCTATTTGCCCCCGTAAAAAAATCTCTTATCAGATTTTCTCTAAAGTAAACAAAGTAAAATGAATAAAAATACAAAAAAAAAAAATAACTTGTAAAAAAATCTTAATTTAATGTATAAGCTTTTTTATAACAAAAAAAAAAAGCTGCCAGATATTTTCTTTATTATATAAAATGAAAAAAAAACTAGAAGCTACAAGAAAAATGAATGAAAGAAAAGTAATTTAAGCTTCAGTCCTTCATTATCTAAATTAGTTTACATCTAAAAATTGATCCTGTGAGCGCCTTTAGCAATTTATTTATTTTTTTTTTTTTCTCTTTTCATTTTCAACTATAAATAAACTTTTTTATCTTTTATATCAAAAATATATATATGCTTATAATAAATATAACATTGTATATATTTTGTTTTTGTGTGTTAAAATATGAATGACATTATTCAAACATAGAAAAAAATTAAAATAAAATTATACAGGATGTTAAAAATATTTTTTTAATTGAAATTAAAATTTCCTTATATTTACTGTTCTGTCATGAAAGACAGCGTAAAATTAATTTTTGGCAAAAATGGTAACTTGGTTTTTACGACCATGAAGAATATATAAGTTAAAATGAAACTTGATTTTTTTACGTCTAAAATATTAAATAAATTTGAAATACCTCATTATTGAAGTGAAAAATGTCAAACCAAAATGATAAGAATTAAATGGAGTAAAGATAAAGCTTACAAAAATTTCCAATTAATTTTAATAAAAATCACTCGGTAATATGTTTTTTTTTTTTCAAGAAGTTAAAATAAATTAAAGTATAAATTTTTTTCACACTTGTTTTCACTATACTACTGTATGCCCCAAATGTATCCTAGAGCCTAAAAAATAAAATCTATTGTTTTTAATGTTTGCCAACATTGAAGCAGAAAAAAAAACTTCATTACTAAAAATCATTGTTTATTGTAAACAAGATAAAATTAAACAAAATATTATACACGATTTAAACGAGAAAGAAAAAAAAACAGAAAAACAATGATATAATGGGTATATAGTATGCATAGTAGCTTAAAAATAAAATATATATCACATATTATTACATATTATACTCGTTCATATATCCTTCTTCAAGAATTTTATATAAAACTTTAAATTAATTTAATATTATTTCATTTTACGTATACCCTTATAAGTATAGATTTAACAGTTTGAGCTAGTTTCTGTATCCAAACTAGTACAAGTCTATTATGTCTGAGCTGGTGAAAATCAAGACTCGAATTACTAGTATAGAGAAAATTTATAATGAGTTATACTCTTTGGTATTAGATGATTAGATCATTAGACCATAGCAAAGTTCGTGGAAATTCCAGAAAAGTAAATCAAGATTGAATATGAAGTATTAAAAAAAAATAATTGTTTTTAAATAAATAATAGACAAAGATATGTGAGCCTACAAAGCTTCATTTAATATCAATAAAATACAATTTTCTAAAAGAATTTTTTTTATAACTAAAAAAAATTAAACTTAAATAAATAGGTAATGTATGTTAGTTGTTCCTTAGAATCCTTATATCTAAATATCGTGAAATTTTATATTTAAAAAAAAAAATTTATTTCCATTATTATTTAATATATCTTTAAATTTTTTCTTTTGTCCTACAGAACATTGAATTTTTATGTGTACCTACCCTACAGATATTAAACTTATAAACACACAAAAAATATTGATATTCCTTTCCTTTCAAGAAGGACGTATAATATGAGCATTATTATTATAGGTAGAGGTACCTATATTTTATTTATAATTTTTTTCCTGTAATATAAATAAAAATGGGAGCGTTTATGAGCCTAAGGCATATTAAACATTTCAAGATTGCTTGGGTGGCACACTTGTTTTATAAAAATAAATATAACCCGAATAACCAATATACTTAATTTTATTTTTCTAAGAGTTTACATTTAAGATTTTGGAACAATTATTAAAACCGAAAACGGTTTTAACTATAAAAATTTTCGAAATCAAAATTCTAATGGTTTAAATAGTAAAGTTTTGATTAAAACAATATGTTTATACATATGAAAAAATTTTGAGTTAAAAGATTTGAGAGAAATTTTAAAAAACTTTTGAAGTTCTTGATACGTACTGTAATAGTAGTCTAGAAATAAAATTATTCTCCTAATACTATCAATTATTCTGACTTTGCAAAAATTAGGTTGGATTGAACTTTTATTTTAACAAACTTTTACCTTACCTCTTTTAACTAGAATAGAACTGTAAATATAACCTCAACAAGCTAATGCACATGCTTATTAACATAATTTTCTAAAACTAGGTAATTTTTTGTTTAAAAATTAATAAATGATTTAAATAATTATAATAAACGATTTAAAACTATAGTTTTACAAACATGATTATCAAATAAATTAAAATTATACATATTTTTGATGTCACAATATCTAAACATAAAATGTTTTTCGGGCTGCAAAAAGGAACAATTTTATATTTTTTAGACATAAAAAAAAAGCAATATACAGCAATAATAAAGAAAAATCAATGAATTGAATGTGAAGGAGGCTATGATTTACTAGAAAGTACTTTAAAAGGATGAAAACAGGAAAAAAAGGATAATAAATAAAAAGTGGTTAAAGTATAATTTTATTTTTGTTCTATGTAAGTACGCGCGTTATAATGGAAGCAAATGGAAATGATTTTGTGGTTGGACCAACAAAGTACGAGTATAGTTGTTTTACATACTGGATATAAATATTTCTTATAGTTTCACATAGTATATATGTTTGTGTGTAACAAACTTTTATTTACTACATACAATGAAGTGTTATTATTAAAAGTTGTATTCTATACGTTTTTGTTAATAAGTACTGTAGGTGTTTAAAAATCCAGTAAGAACCCAATTTTGCGAAATGAAAAAAAGGTCAAAATTGAAAGCTCGAGGAAAATGTACTTAAAAAGATTATCTTGAATATCTGTATTTTCATAAGAACAAATTTCCCGTCAAAATTATACTTTAAAAATTAGTGATTAGCCATAACTCCTTAATTTTAAATACATATTCACCTATTAAGGATACCTAAGTAAATGATAAGGCAGACAACTTATTAATTTGACATTAGATAAAATACCATTTGGAATGATTGTCGAATATATATGTATAATGGACCAAGATACATCCCACACGTAATGTTGGAGAAATTTGTAAAATATGCAGTCACATTCTTATCATTTTCAAATACGAAAATTATGTAAAGGAGATATTTTCAAAATTTATATTTTTTTCTATACAT
Organism: Hybos culiciformis; assembly: GCA_964007475.1. NCBI lineage: Eukaryota > Metazoa > Arthropoda > Insecta > Diptera > Hybotidae > Hybos > Hybos culiciformis. Next base: position 9,044,290 of record OZ023274.1, on the reverse strand, counting down.
TCGAAATTTTTTTGAGTGTTGAGTTCTTATATATTTCTTACACATTTTTATATACCATTTTTTAAGAAAAAAAAAAAAAATTAAAGAATGGAACATTTTGTGTTAATGTCACAGATTCAATAATAAATTGTTAGCAGATTGTGGTTTTCATCATCATTGGCAAGAAAACACATATAAAACGCTAGTTATAAAGAATGAAAAAAACTTCGTTTTTCCTCTGTAAGTAATAATGAAAAAAAATAAAATAAAATACCAAAATAAATTAGCTTAAAAAAAAAATAAGGATATTTATTTCTAAAAGTAATTTGTAGGTCTGGATATCATTTTCACATTGAAAATTTATTGGCAATTTTATTCGCCTAAGCTATTTACATGATTATGTTGTAGGTATTAATATTCTCTACACTCCAAAAGAATTTCTAAAATCGAAATTCAATTTTTTTCTCTTATATATTTTTCTAACTAGACTATAATATGCTAAATGAAAAGTTGCATGTAATATACTAATAACACAATGTTTTAAAACTTACATAAGTAAGAATTAGAATAAAAGTTACAAGCTAAACCAATATCAAAGCTAAAACCATAGTTTAAAAGAATAATTTTAAATTTGAGGTATTAAATCAAAACTTACAGAGTTCTGTTAAGTCTAAAAATTAAAACTTCATTAAAAACTGTGAAATTTTGAAAACAAATAGACCTATTTTAATTTTGTCAACGTTTTTCTCGGTGTATTACGAATAAATTTTTCACTCTTTATACACATTATTTTTCATATATACATATAAAAATTATCATCCCAAGAATTAAGTATCGTTTGTAATATGAAAAAATAAAATATAAATAAAAATAATATAGGAAGAGTTAGTAATATTCTTCTGGGTTGTTTTTTTTTTTTCTTTTTTTTCAGATACATTTTATAGTAACTGACTTCATTAAAAAAGAAAATAAATAAATAAAAGATTTTTTATGTATTTTCAGATTTAATTAAGATCAAAATCATTTAGGGAAAATTGTTTTTCATGTTTACTATGTACATAAGAGTAAAATCTAATATTTTCCCATATAATAGTTTCAATAATTTTATTGAATAAAAAAAAAACTATTAATTGACATATCAATTTCAGATATACACTACACATTCATAGGTATATATTATCAATTGAACAAGAAAAAAATACCTGGGGAGAAAAATAATAAAATAAATTGATTTTTATTTAAGAAGAGCTCATTTTTTCATATGATTTTACATACAGCCGCAAAATATAAAAAAAAAAAAATTTTTAGTAAATAATAATTGAATAGGATCAACCATCACTATTGTGTTCTGTAACCCAGGTGATCCAGCCATATTTCAAAAGTATGTCGTTGCTTATTTCGAAGTTTTGTTTTTTTAAATGTATACGTAGAAATGTCAAAAAATTCCCAGATCTCCAGTTTCTACTTTTAATTATAAATTTAATTATCTCTAGATTGAATGTGAAAGTTTTGCCGATCCGGAACGAGATTTATATTACTCTAGAGCTGTCTGTCTGACAAGGCTGATTACTTTTCCATTACCGCCTAACAAAAATTCCTTGCTTAATTAACTTCATTGAGTAATGTCATTTTAGGTCGTTTAAAAAATTATTTACACATATTATTTGCATTCACCCCAGGGGAAATTTAGGTCACTTTTTAAATATCCTTTTCTATTAAATAAATTTTATGTATTTCTATAATGGAAAAGCAAACGAGTATATTTTTTTTTTACCTTTTTAATTGAAAAAAAATACTTCAAATGAACGTACACTTGATTGCACAAAATTTATATACTTAATATATATTTTATATATATATATAAGTACTGCACATAATTGTACATAAGTTTGTACATTTTCTATGCTTTCATTTAATTCAATTTTGAAAAGGAAATGAAATTATTATCAGCATTTTAAATTAAGATAAAAATATGTCATTCTAGTTCCTTGGTTAAAATGTATAAAAATTGGCTTTTAAGTTTATAAAGTTTAAAACAGGAATTCATACTGCATAGTGCAATATATATTTACAAATGCACTAAAATGTTATTGGAATCATAAAATATTTTCATTTATTTTTTTCTTTTTAATTTTTTTTTCATTTCAAATTCTAAATTTTAGAATTTCTGTTTTACCTTATGCAGAGATAACATTGAATAGTAAATTATTCTACCAGTACATTATTGTACGTGTTTTTAATTTCTGTTTATAAGTTAAGAAGATAGTTTCGTCTTGGGTACCTTTGTACTGACTTGATTTTATAATGTTTTCTGACTATGTAACTAACTATTCAGGCAAATATCTGCTCAACCGGCAAGATTTAAACCCTACAGTAAATTGAAATTCAAAAATCACAAATGTATTCAACCACTATCATCATCTAAATCACATAAATTTTTGGGAAATTAGAACTAAAAAGTCAACGGGTTCAGTTACTTTGAGCTTATCTCATATATTGTTTGAAATTATTTAGACGTAGTTTTTAAAAGCCATTAGCAACATATGAAAATAGTTCTAATTAATTAATTTAAAAAAAAAAGTTTTACCTACTTACATTTTCTGAATAACACTAATTATAAAATGTAAAAACCTTGATTTCTTCCACCCTATATTGAAAAACTTAACTCGAATTAAAAATTGTGTCAAAAACACTAGAAATTTTCTAGAGAACAAAAAAATTATTATTTTTATTTTTAAAACAAAAAGTGAAGAAATTTTATTCTACTTTATATCTTATATATTTTTTTCCCTTAATTAACTCAACACAATTTAATTAATTAGAAAAATACGTGCAAATGAGGGAAAATAAAATAATCCTTGATTTATTTATATGTAAGAAAATTTATATACATTATGTACTTTCTCTATATATATTTATTCTCTTTTTTTTTGTCGTGTGTAATCAAATTGTAAGTGTGACATTCGTTATTTTTGGAATTCAATTTGTGAACCCATATAAAAACATGTTCTATTATGATAAGAAAATTTATGCTTAATACAATTTATTATAAAAATAGGTTATTCATAAAAATCTATAATTGAATTTATTAATGGTTATTAAAATTAAAACTATAAATTTATTTTCTAGAGTAACTCTAAAAAGTAAAATAATTATTGTGTTATCAGCTTTCTTCAATTTTATCCGATTTAATGATGGCTACACTACTTAAAATATTTTAAACACTACTTAGCTATGCCTAAAAGCATATTCAAGCATGTCTTTTTTTTCGCAGTTTTTGTAGTAACTTTTTTTTTTAACCAAACAACGTTTTAATTTTAAAATTGTTCAATCTATTTGACTTTAGAATATAAAAAAGCAACAAGATTGTTATAATGCGAAACCTTGTTCAATACTGTGCACTGAATGAATAGGTATGATATAAGTATAAATTGATAGTTAAAATAATTACTTCGTCTTTCATTTTATATATTTTAATTAAAAAAAAGAAACAGTTCTGGATATTCCATATTATGCAAAGTTCTACATAATATTTTTCCATTAAATTAAATAATTTTCTGTACAGGTATTCTATATGCTATGCTCTAAATTAATTGAAAAGTAATTTTCCCACATTAAAAGTATGTAGTAGTTTTACTTCTTTTTTTTTCTCTCTATCTGTATTACATATAAAATTTTCACTTTTATATTGAAAATTGTTGACAAATAGTAAAAAAAAAACAATGTTTTCAACAAAAACATAATATAATGCAAGGTAATGAATCAGATAAAGGCAATATTAGTTATGTGGTTTAGATATACTTAAATGTAATGTAATGATATGCTGACCTACTTTAAAATTATGCATAAAAAAAATAGATTGAAAATATTCTCTTGGTAGAATGATTTTTTAATTTTAAAATCTATATACTTTTATGTTTTATGAATATTATTCATTTTGATTAAAAATATTACAAACAAATAAATTATTAACAGATATTTTATCATAATAAAAGCTTTTATTTTAAAAGATAGTAATTTTTTAAAATAATAGGCATGGCACAGTAACGGAAAACTGTGCTCTGAGTTTTTATAAATTATTTTTTACACAATATTGGAATTATGTACATATATTTGAAGATAGTACACCAACAGAGATTATGATAAGAAATTGAAGAATATATTCAGTACGCTAGAAAAAAAACTAAAAATAATGAAACAAAATACAACTTTTCTGTATATTGGATATAACCGAAGAAAAGTTCTTTTATTACTTACAAAAATGATCCAAAGAATTAATCAATAAATTAAAGTAAAGTGAATAACTATCCTAAAATATTCATCCCGAAAACTTACAGTATGTAACTCTCTCATCCGAATATTAAATCTTAAATACTTCCATTACTAAGCATATATTCCATTTTTACTTTGACATACTCTTAATAGGTTCTGTTGCCTTTTAAGTTTTTTTTTTTATAATAGTTATGTTATAACAATTATAAATTTTACAATTTCTATACCCAAAACTGAGTTAAAAAAATGGAATTTTTGTCTTCTGCAATAATGATGATTTAATTTCAATAAATTATACTGAATCTCTAAAGAGTAAAACCCTTCAAACAATCAATTCAAAATATTTAACGAAAATTATCTTTAAATCAATTATCATAGGTACTTCATTTTCATTCACAAATTGTAGAAATTTTACAATGAGAAGAAAAAAAATATCTATGGAAAATTGATTAATTGATGAAAATTTATCTTCATCTAGCTACTTATTTATATACTTTACTAGAAGTGCATCTTACAAAACTTTGTGAAAAAGTTTTAGCAAGTCATCAACATAAAATGTTAAAAATAAAAAAAGAAAATAATATTGCGCTATTTACAACAAGTTTTATGAAAAAAAAAAAAAATATTGAAAATTTATGTTTATGAAGAGGAAAATGAAAAAGGATTCATTTTTCACTATAACCTGTTACTTAGAGCAATTGTTTGGGGAAAAAAAATATTTTACGTAGGTGAATGAAAATTTTCACAGAAGAACACTTAATAAAAGATGCTTTTCCCGTGTTATTTTAATTTTTCTTACAAAAATTCTTGTAAGTATATATAGATTTTAACTTTTAACAATACATTGTAATTTTAATTCTAGTTCAAATTAATTTAATTGCTGTTATAAAATTGTTTTCATTTATTTTGGCTTGGTCGTATAGTGTTGTTTTTTAAATCCTACATATTAACTTGGTAGCGTCCTATATATTAACAAGGGTAACGAAGTAAAGATTAAGATTAATCTGTAAAGAAGGAAAGGGTTTAACATTTAAACTTAGACGAGAAAAGTGTTGAGACTTAATTAATTTTAATTTAGTTACTTTTGGTAGAGATCATTTGGATTAATTGATTTGAAATATACTTCTTAGCTTCGTTTGACATAAAGCAAAAATCCATTAATTCTGTAACATATCTAAAGTAATTTTAATTAATAATGAGTTCTTTCTCACTGTTAAATACTATTGAATACATAAGGACTTTTATTGCACTAAGAATTTTAAAACTAAATTATAACAAATTTATATTTTAACAATCATTAAGTAATGGTAGAAAATGCCGTAAAAAAAATGTAGATATGATCGACTCTCCATGGTCGTCAAAAATCAAAATATCGAAATCTAGCATATTGATAAGACCGTTGCCTATTTTTAAACACATGTACATTTAACCGGAAAATGCAGGGAAAATAAAAAAGGTTCATAAGAAAAAGGTATCATTTGAACGTATAACTTTAATTTTTCCAGCAAAAAATACCTTTTTTTTTAAATCTTTTTCCTTTTTCACACATTTTTCGGTCAAATGTTTGTTTTGCAATTTTTTCATTTTGTCATTTCGATATTTTGTTATTTCCATCCAACATATTAATTATTTACGGCTTTTATGCATTTATCTATGTCATGTCGTACACTGTATTAAAGTTTGAATAACAAAACCTTTGAAAGAAATTAGCATTATCTAAAAATTTTCTTTCATCTAAAATAAATTAATTTAATTCAAACGCACTGTCTTTCTTACTAACTACAGACTAAACTAAAAGTCAATACTATTTAGAGTAAAGTCAGGCGGTTTTTTGCTATTGACGACTTTTACTTTCAGTGTACGTACATATTATTAAAATTACACTTTTGTTTCTAGCTATATGATTTATTTTAAATCAAATCTTCTAATCTCGACTTAAAGCCAACTGAATTAATGGCAATACTTTAATTGATGATAAATCAGCCAATATTGCTTCAATATTATCCAAACTTGTTACTTGCATAAGACTTTCTTTTCGAAAACTCAAAATAATTATTGAAAATACTGACAAAATTTCTAGACTGTCAAATCCTAATACTAAATCCCATAAAATTAATAGCTGATCTGGTAATAAATGACCGCTAAATGCTCGCATCAACCACTTGAAAACTATGCGGATCCTAAAATTTAAAAGAAACATTACAAAATATAAAATTCTCTGTGTGCATAAAAATTAAATTTAATATTACGGTTGAATTTGTAATTCCCTGAAATGCGACCAGAGCTGAGGTTCATGGGTTTGTAGCAATTTTTCAAACAACAAACATAAACTTACTATTCCCTAAAATTCGAAAGTAAGTAAAATATATTTAAAAAAAAACGAACTTCAAACCTGAGGATGAGTATTTATTGTCGTTAGACGATGGCAATATCTAATATAAAATGCGCGAAACGTAAAATATAATTTCATTGGGTTATCATATAAATAGCAAAATGGAGCCGCTGAAAGTAAGTAGTCAAAAATGTTAAGGCTTTTTAAATTATAAAAAAATTATTGTTTTTTTTTACCGAACATACAGATGCCATGGAAAGGAGTAACTCCTGATGGCGGTCCTTCGTATTGTTTGCCCTTTATGGGGACCACTTCATTTTGAATCAGCTTAGATATTTCCACATCTCGTGAAAATAACAACATAACTTGATATAATACATCTTCAAAGACAAAGTACTGATCGTCATTTGATGCTGTCAGTTGAACATCTAAAAAGGATTTAAAAATATTTGTATTGAAAACTAATGATGACTAAAGAAATCTTTTGCCTATAGCAAAAGAATAAATTGGCAGAACTTCGCATCACCCTAAAAAGAGAATTGTACATTTTTCCGCAGTTCGATTGAATCAATAATTTCGAACTAAACACTCAGTCCGAAGAGTTCTTTAAAAGCCCTCTAATGGTTCTCCTTATTAATATTTTGCTTACCTTTAAACACTAATTTATCAACTATATGATCTACATTCAATACGGTATTTTTTAAATGTTCCCAATGTTGAGCATCCTAGAAAAATAATTTGTTTAAAAAAAAAATTGTTGCAACAAAATTATTTTTTTTACATATTCGTCTACGTGACTACCCAAAACATAACTCCAAAGTTCACCTCGATATGGAGCTGGAATACAACCTCGCTTTAAAACTTGTTGACATAAAGGAGCATGCTTAAGTTCTAGAATTTTCTGACATAGTAAAGATAAATCTATGTTTAATGTTTCGACTTTAAATAGATCAGCATAGTGAGAACGCTTCAAAAAAAAATTAGATTAGTACCATTATTTTTTAGTTGTTCTGTAAATTAATGCTTACCAATTCGAAAAGGTTTTTAACAGGTAACGCAATGTGGGAAAATTCCCATTTAGGTATTTGCTCATTCTCATGATTACGATTCGGTCCTTTCAATGATATTAAAACTTCCAATAAATCTTTTGGCGCATAAACTGGTCTGTAGCTTGATAAATCTAAAATTTTGAACTACAGAATTACTGACAATAAGAATTTAATTAATTCGATGAATCTCTTAAGGAGAACAAAAAAAAATTACCAATATTGTAATTGCTTAATTCATCCCATTTCGTTAAAAATTCTTCGCGATCGGTTGGGCACCGTTGTTGACCGTGTATTGGCATTTTTAATTCATTGCACATTGCATTCAATGATTTACGAACTCTTCTGTCCCACTGAACACCGGCACGCTTTAAATAATTCAATGGATCTGCTAATTGTAGCGAAGTTTTTAATTCATTTTTCACCTGACTCCTGACCAAATGATAGACAACATTTCTGATTTCTGTTTCTATTCCATTTGACTTAATAGCATCTTCTAAAGTAAATCTCATATTATTTTTATCAACATTGGGCTTGCAAGCTAATTTCTAAAAATAAATCAATTAAATTAAATTTTCCCACATTAAAGATAAATATAACTTTTTTTTAACGTCAGAATTTTTATTCTCAAAATCAATCAATAATTTATCAATAATTTATATAAAATTTATTCAACCACAGCTGAAAAATACCTGTGCAGTTTTATATAACGATTCGTAACTTTTCATTAACTTAATTTCTGACGATATAACTTGGGCCCAGCCATGAATGTTAACACCTTTTAATTCTTCCATTACTTTTTTTCACTATGTATTTTTTTTTTTGTATAAATAAAAAATTAAATTTTTCTTTAATATTTCTGACAAATAACAAATATAAAATAAAACATTTCAGAATTACTAAACTAATTCGAATAAAAAAAAAATAAAGTAAAAAAAAAAATCTATGTACAGGATTATCGATTTAACAAAACTTTAAGGAATTGTTGTCTCCAAAGTGACACCGAATGTACAAATTTACATAATAGATAAAAGATATAAATTTAGTTCATAAAATGCTGAACTTACATGATACAACGATATAAATGTAAATGTACATTAAACATATCTGCATAAAATACAAGTTTTGATGAAATTTGAATGCAAATGTTATATAATATAGAGTAAGTGACATATTGACGTATAAAGACACGAAAAATAAGTTCAACACTGTTTCAACTGACTGGCATAATTGAAAAGGAAAAATATATAAATGAAAATTAAAAATAAAAATATACACATTATTTCTTCACTGAATCAATCTGATTTAAAAAAAAAGTTTTGAAATCGTTTAGTTTTGTTATTGACCATATATCTGTATATAATTCAGATCTAATCTTGGTTAATAAATTTTACTTAAATTTAAATTTAACTAAAAAATTAAAAAAAATTTATCAAAATTTTAAATATTTTTCTTATTTTGTTTAAATTTAATTTTTTTTTTTAAATTATTTTATATAAATTTTTAACATTTTTATAGCACACATATTAGATACCTACATAAAATTAATTTCACAACTTAAAAAATTCATATTCAGGCACCGAACAAAATATAAATTCATAGCTAGGATCCTAAGAGTTAATAGCATTATATATACATAAAACTACTACATATTACACAATAATGTTATGTATAGTAAAAATTGTTTTTTTATTTATTTATTTTTTCTTGCTTTTCTCTTGATCCACAATGATAATTAGAATGAATTACAATTTTTATGTGCCAGTCATGTTTAAAATACCAAAAAAAAAAAAAAAAAAAAAAAAAACTTGCTTTAATTTCAAATCTCTCTTGGTTATAAAATGTTAAACATGAAAATTGACAATGAATATATAAGGAACCGTAGAGAAAAAGGATTGAAAAGGATATACAATGGTATAGTGCTTAAATTTTATTTTATTTTCCATTTTTCTGTTGTTATGTGATTGTTTTTTTTTTCGTTGTTGTTGTTGTTATAATATACATTTGTATATTTTTTAACTTTTTTATTTTTTATTTTTTGCTCAATTGCTGTCATGCATATCCTTGATTTAAGATATCACTTCGTGATTGTAATTTTTATTATGATTTTAATTTTTTTTTTATGTAAAACGCATTGTTTCACTTTGAAATCTCTTATATATGTAAATATGTATATAATGTTTAATGCGCCCAATAAAAATATTTACCATAATGGAACAAAAAAACAAAAAAAAAATACAAATAAGGAGAGATGGAAAATGTAAATTATTCAGATATAACGACATACATATTATTCAATGTGAAAAAGGACACAGGATATAACATATAATTCTTAAGTGTCATGATGTGATCAAATTTTTTTATAATGGTGATATTTTTTAGATTTTTTTTTATTATGGTTTTAATTGCATGACATGTGCGGTTTTAACCAAAAAAAAAAAAAAAAACACAAATAATAACGTTGAAGTCCTTTTGCATAGTGTTTTAAGCAAATTGTATTTTAATTTTTATAAAGGGCTGTTTCTTAAACTAAATTGATAAATCTTTTTTGTAATATAATATATAAAATTAGTAATACTTTTGATGTTCTTCCAACACCATTTTAAAGTATCTTTCAAAGAAACTAGTTATATGTATTTAAAACAAGTGTAAATTTGATGAGGCGACAATCAACATTCTTTTAAAATTAGCGAACAAAAACATTAGTATTAGAGCAAATTTTTTTTCTTTACCCTGCTGACAAAGAAATTGTTTTGGCTTTACTGACTGTTTAGTGGTTTCAAAATTTAAGCAGTTTTTATAAAAACTTAAAGAAAAATAAATAAAAATATTTTAATTAACTTGTAACCTTAAGCAATATCCCAAAAAATTATAATTTTCCCTTTAAATTTTCTACAAAAAAAAAAAAAAATCTTTTAAGTGCATCTGCAGTATAGCAACTTATGTGAACTACATAAAAATATTGAAATAATGTTTCTATGTTATATCATTATCTGATGGTATCAAAAAAAAGAAGCTGAATAATAATAAAGAGAAGATGAAAAAAAAATGAAAACAAGTTAAAGGATTTTATGATGTCAAAGATTTTCTTTTCATTTTGAGGTCAAAATTTTTTTTTTTATCTCTATCCAATAAATTCCACATATTTTTTTCCTTCTACAGCTCGAATCAAAAAAAAAATTAAATTTAAAAACCTTGAATAATGTAGGATTAGTAGGTGAATAAATTTTGTCAACATTTTTGATGGTAAAAATGACCAATGTCAAATTTTGACTTTAATTGGTTCTCAAACATCTTGAAAAATTACCCTGAGAAAAGATTCAAGACAATTTCAACTAAAACTGAGTGCTGCTTCTTTCGTTTAGTAAAATTACTTACTTGCAAATAAAAACTCATTTTGATATCTAATTTGTGATAAATTTTTTACTAAGTAAAGGGTTATTTTTTTTAAATAACTATTTTTCCTGATTGTTTTCAGTTCCCTTATTATTTTAAACTTTTTTATTTTTGAATATTAATTAATTGATATTTTTGTATTATTAATTGTGTTACTGAGGTTGCTTAAGGCAAGCTATAAAATAAAAATAAATAAAGTAAAACAAATATACGCGAATTTATTTTAACTTTTGGTAAGTGAGTGATGTATAAATTTTGTAAATTTTGTGGTCATAATATTTATTTTTTAAGATAATCGAAATCTAAAATTTATCTATCTTTCATCATCGAATGCCACTTTATTAGTTAATGTTGATTAACTTAACATGGGTTTGCGATTGTGACGTACTATAAGTGACCTCCAAATTTTGATAATTTTAGACCTTGATAGCTAGCAGGGTTAACGCAACCTGGGAATTTCAATACCAGAACGAGCTTTATAATCGATTAAAACATTTTCTTGGTAGGAATGAGGCACGAGAAGTTATATTATATAAATAAACATGAAAATATTTTGAAATAAATTTTGAACCAATTATTTTTGGTTTGTAAATTGAAAATTTTATCGAATCTTTATATTTATCGTCTTGTCCGTTTCCTCTTTGCTGATAATATTTGCGACATATACATAACTTTATTATATATTGTGACAATTTTGTAAACAAAAAATAATTTAATCCAAGTGAATGTACAAGAAGTTCTCATCAAAAATGACATTTCTTAGTTTTTTTTTTTTTGTTTTTAGGTTTTAAAATGTCTGGATGACTTTTTGTGGTTACGGTTTGATGATATTTTTTAAAACATTTTGTTATTTTTCTTTATATGAATTTAATATACTTGATCTATTTTAAATTTGCAATTAATCTTCTTTTATGTTTGCAAAATAAAAGTTTTTTATTTTTTTTTTTTATTTTTATAAAATTTTATAAAATTAAATTTTAATTTAATGCGAGAGAAAGAAGTCACAATAAAGCCACAAGTGGTTTGATATTGCAAACAAAACAATTTAAACATAAAAAATAAACAAAAAAAAAATAAAAAATAAAACGAACTAAGAAACAAAAACATTTTTACGTGATATTTATTTCAATTTTATTTTAATGTTTTTTTTTTTTTAACTCTTATTTTGCTTTTGTTTTTGCTCGAAAACGTATGCAAAATGAAACATAATAATATTTACTTATTATATGTTTTTTTTTTGTTATGCTTTTATGCAAGAAGAAAAAACAATAATAATAATAACAACAAAATAATTTTTTTTTTTCTTGCATATTTTTGCTGAAACAAAATATCCTTTTACCAGGAGAAAAAAAAAATTGTAGAAAATACTTTTTTTTTGCAATTATTTTTTTTTTATATATTTTGTAAACTAGTTAAACTCATTTGAATGTGACATATTGTACCAAAAAAATCGCAAAACAGGATGGCTTGATTCTTTAAAACGGGAAAAACTGTGTTTACTTATTCACAAAGCTAATACCTAATATAGAAAAGAAAAACTAAAGAAAATTAATTTAACATTTTCAAGCATGAACAGCTATATTAAAAATTTTTGAGTGAGTCGATTTTTTTAACAAGTTTCTCTCATTTTCAACCAAAGACCTTTTGGATTATTTTGAATCCTTTTCTCTTTTCATTCGAGTCAAACCTAAACTATGTATTTAATTTTATTAAAATAGAATTTGAAAATAGAATATTTTTATGGATTTTTCAGAAAAACAGGATTTAAAGAGAAACCAAAAAATTTATGTAATCTATATGTAGAAAATAAAACCAATAGTTTGTAATAGAAATAATCCAGAGAAAATTCTTTTTTAAACCTTCGTTTTGATATTAAGGTATGTAAATAATTAAATTTTCTAAAATTGCTAAAAAGTATTTGCTGAAAATGTTTGCTAGTTTGCATTCAAAGAAATACATACGTTACTAACATTATATAAGTTACATTGTACATTATTCATTTTAAACTATATGTACATATATTCAAAGCAATTAATTTTTCAAACTAATTAAACAATAAATGCTTTGTGGTTTTATAATTATGAAAATTTTTAAATCGTGTATAATATTTTTTAATTGCATTTTGATTGCTTTAAAGAAATAAATAAGTATATTTTTAACATAAATGTACATTATAAAACATAAGAAAATAATGTAAAAACAAATCATAAAACATGTAGAATCTATATAATTCTTGTTTAAATTTTAAAATTTTGTTTTGTCAATTTAGAAACGCTTGAATTTATATTTTATTTAAATTTTCGAATCTATGATTTAAAATTCCCATCGAAAAAATAACTTATGTTCATAACACTTAGTAATTTTTTCCATTACTGTATTTATATAATAGTATTCGAATTCAAATGTTATACTTTCAAGTATATTAAATAATAATTATTTTCCTTAATAAGCTTAAATATAATGAAAATAAATCTTAATTGAAAAATTCCACCCTAGGCATTTAAGATCCAGAAAATTTAATTTACACTCCCGTTTATCGCAAAAAAAAAAGAAGATATTATTTTTATGTTTTCCTTATTGGAAATAATTTTATTTATTTATTATTATTTTTTTTTTTCATTTCAATTCAATTACAAATTTTCTTCAAAAATATATATTTTTTTTTAACTTTATTTTAAGTATTTTAATATCTTCCCTTTGATCTTATTATCATAAGAACATTATTTCCATATCATAAAATGTACGACTTTCGTTCGTCTAAATCTCATTACAGGAAAAACCATTTTATATATCTACTTATTACATAAATATATACGTAATTTTTTTTAATTTTCATGCTAAATGAACATATTTCATGAATCTAATTACAATATATTTGGAAAAAAAAAGAAAATTAAATTTCCCTCTAAAAAAAAAACTTATGTTTTAATCCTAATTTATATTTATATTTTTCTTTTTTTAACATAAAAATCTGCGTTAAAAGAACAGAAATTTTTTCAATTTTCCCTTATGGCGACACACACTTTTTGAAGTACTTTTACAATACAAGTCACACCTCTTGACATCATTTTTCAATACCAAAACTAAATAGGCTGCAAAAAAAAAATTTCAGAATTAAATTTAAAAATTTATGAAGAGGATTTTTTTTTTTTTTATCTACAATCTTAAAAAAAGATGTTTTTGACTTAAATTTCATAAAATAAAACTTTTCTTTTGAAAAAAAAAAAAGTAAAAATAAAAGAAATTAGTTTATTGGATGATGAAAATCTATTCTACGTATATAGATCATGAACTTTAAATTTCATTCTAAAAGAAATTATTTGTAAAAATATTGTTCGATAGTGAATCAAACAAACTTAATAGAACTCAAATATACTTAGGTACTATATGAAATTTGGAGTCAAAGTTTTCTATATTTCCAATTTCAGTCCAAACCTCAGTTTAACTGTGTGGCAATCAAATATTTCTTGAATTACTGCATCTATATCACCTTTCTTGTCCATTTTGGGCTAATATGGTTGTAGACTGACTTAAAAACCATTTTAGGAACTTCAACGAGACTTTAAATAACCCCAACTAACTATCTTTAAACAAAATTGTAAGTTCAGTTAAAAAATATACTTCGTACTTCTTCTTTTTATCGCGACTTTAAAATAATCCTGTGATATAATAATCCTAAGCAGATGAAATGTTTTAGATTTAAATGTAATAAAAATTAATCCTTTTTTTTTTTTCTTTATTAATTTTCAAAACTTGTCTCATAAGAATATTTTTGCTATATAAGTATATAACAAGCAAAATGTCACGGATTATGATGGATTTTGTATAACATCAGCCTTTAGCAATTTATCCTATTGTCATCGTTGTCGCAAAAAATTATAAGTTTACAAGGAATTTTCATAACTTATAAAATGAATCAAATGAAAATTCTCAGAGACCATGACATACATATACAAAAAAAACAAAAAAGGAAGAAAATTAATGTTTAACAACGTTTTCAGTTTGTTTTATATTTATTATCCTTTATATAAATGTTTTTGGTCTATAAACGACATGATCTTATTATAAAAATAAAAGGGCACGAAAGTGAATAATGGATGTTAACTCCTCTTAAAATGTATAATACAAAACAAAAAGTAAATTCAGTCATTTTCATTATACAGAGAAAATGCGACAATGACAAGTATCTAACATCCTTATTTATGTTGCAATGTTGTTTTTTTATGAAAAAACGCATATATGGAATTTTTTTTTTATTTCGTGTAAATTTGTGTCAAAACATTATTTTCCTTTATCTATGAACATAAATTTATGTATGTATTGTTTTATATGCTCGCATTATTGTTATATTTTTTTTTTAGAAAATAAACATGAATTTTACGAATTTTGAATAATATGATGATGCATTTTTCTTATTGAATTTATATTTTCTATCATGATAAGAAAAGAATTTATGAATTTTTTTTTTTCTATTTTATGTTTTTGTGTATTATTAAAATGTCATATAGACATAAATATGTTTAAATGACATAATAGTTATATGTGCAAATGTTGTGAATCTATAATCTAGAATACATATGTACTGCAGTAAACATATGTACGAAGCATGTAGAATAGAAATTTTAAAACCGATTCAGGAACATGGAAATAAGAAAATAAATTGAAAATATGAATGATTGTATTATATAGTTAAATGATAAAATTCCAAACAATATTTTCATTTAATTTTTATTATTGAAATATTTAATAGCGAAATATTAAAAAATAATTTAGAATTGCACAATAAATTCAAATTTCATATTATTCGGTTGAAAAATTTTTTTCCTCTTCTAATTTTTATAGTATTGCACATTTTTGAACATTAAAAATATATTGAAGAAAAAAGAAAAACCTCGGTGATCATCACGTTGGAGAGCTGAGATCTTAAGCGAAAATTTGTTTTGGAATATAGTCATAACTTTGTATATTTCTTAAATTAATCTAAAAATGAAGGTATCTGAAACTGCTTCATTTAATTTTGTTCATAATCTTTAAATTTTGATTATAATGACAGGCTTTCCTCCTATGTTGAAAGTGTAATTGGAAACTTTGAAAAGTATAAAAATTGTTTCAAGCCTCATTTTTGCAAATGATGTATTGGCTTATCATATAAAATGCCCAAACTTAACTAATATTTTGTCAATCAGCTGGTTCCTATTCACCAGAACATGGTTAGAGCCCGTCAGTAGGTATACGAAATTGTAATTTATATACTATGAAATATAAGATTTTAATTACTCGAGGGAAACATTCAAAAAAGATATATTTCAATCTATAAGTATTATATAATACATTATAATATAGCATATATTTTATAATATTATATAATATATTCGGATTATTTAATGTACTATAATACTATATTATAAAAGATATGCTCAGTTTTTATAAAATTCATAGTTCAAGAAAATTATAAAATCCATGAGAAAATAAAAATATTTTCATTTGACTATATATGATGTTATAATAATATAGCGTACGTAGGGAAAAATTATAAATAGAGGCGCGTGTCATATATATTTAATGTAACAATATAACAATAGAGCAAATAGTGTTTGCAGAGCAATATTAATGTTTAAATTAAAGGGATTATTTTACCTATATAATATAATTATTATATTTTAGTAGAAATTTTATTTCATTAGGTATAATAATAATGAAAGAAACCAATTTGTTACGGTTTAACATTTTGATGAAGTTATGTACATATATAATTTTTCAATGTAAAATAATATACTTTTGCGTTAATGAACGGAGGTGTTATTCAATCAACCAAAAAATGTGCAGTTTTTAGGGGAATTCTTTATGTTGATAAATATTTTATTTTTATTTTTTATTTAGAGAAATCAGATAAACGAGAGTTTCCGATGAATGCGAATATAAAAATCTGTAAGTCTTTAAGGGTAATTTGTACAATTTTTGAAATTGCAAAAAAAAACTGTATAAACAAAAATTAAATGCTGTTCGTTTGTAAACAAGTAACTTAAGAACGGCTGGAGCGATTTTTTTAAATGTTCGTAATAGAAGAATAAACTTTTTGTTTTTAGTAAAAGAAAAATTGGAAAAGTTTTCCGAAAAATTGGGAAATCCGGGAGTATGAATTACTTTTTGCGATTTTTATATGAACTGAACGACATAACTATTACTAATAAAGACTATAGGCTAGAGGTCGGCAAACTTTTTTGGTCGTGGGTAAAATTCGCCTAAAAAGAGATTTTTTTAAACTTATAGTGAGTCAGTGGCAATTTTATATGAAACCAATTTAAAAAAAAATATTTAAATCAAAAGTTAATTTATTTATTATCGAAGGCTTACAAAAACAATTGCTGGGAAAACTTTCTATTTTATATACAATTGTTGTAAACAAAAAATTTTTATATGCAATTGTTGTAAGCAAAAACTATATTCATTGATTTGGGAACTCCTTCAAAATTTCGAAGCGGGTAACATGAAATGATGCTTTCGGTCACTCCGTGACCCACGGGTCATAGTTTGCCGACCGCTGGTGCTAGAGCGAAACAAAGTTCTCGCCGGGTTCGAATAGTCTTTAATAAGAAATTCTTTTTTGCTTATTTCTTTTCATAATTTTTTTTTTTTTTAAAACAAATTTATGTTCACCACCCAGAATTTTTTTTTTCTCTTCGAATTCTATTTAAATTACTTAAAATTAATTTTGACATGCAATTCAAACATTGTAATAAAGATTAACGAATTTATTGTAATCAAAAATATAAAATTCATTCAATGATGTAATTACAGTTACAGTTGAATAGATAAATTTATATATATTAATACATGATGTAACATAAAAATTACAAGTTGTAGGAAAATAGCATATGGCATAAATTGAACTTGCATTTTAATTGCAATGATTAACAAAATTTAAATAAAAAAAAAAATGATGTGATGATAGAGAATTGATTATAAAGAAACTTTACCCCGAAGGGTTGATATTAAATTAATTATTTAATAGTCAAACAAAATATTAACTTATTAGTAATTATTGTGTATATAATTTATGTTCAGAATCAAAATAAAAAGTCATATAGCAAAAAAAAAAAAATAAGGTGTTCCTAATACCGACAAAAAAATTTTAACAAACACTTTAATTTCTGCGAATATACAGAAAATCAAACTTAGGACTTAAATCTTTGTGGTTTTAAAATATCATTTTGATGTTCACACTTCAAAATTCAAAGCTGTCATTTTCATGGGAAACAACAGACAAAAAAACAAACCATAACAGAAAACATTTGGATTTAAAGTGGACAAAGAAAAAAAAATTAATATTAAAATAAGTTGCATATATGTAAACATACCACACTAAGATTACATGCAGCGTGGAGGCCGATTAAAATAAAATGAAAAAAACCCATTAAAATTGTTACAAAAAATCTTTATTACAGCAATATTTCTTTAAAAACTTCCAATTCCATGCAAAAAGAAAAAAAATATAATAAATAAATAAATATAACTTTAACAATATATTCTCTGTACAAAATCAGAAAGGATAAAAATCAAGAATTGGAATTAAGAGAGCATTTTATAGCATTGCTTACAACGCAAAAATTTTTCATTTTTTTATTTGAAAAAAAAAAAAATGCAAATAAAATGTCACAAGGATTCCAAAGTCAAGAATATGTAAATGCTTCTAGGTATATGTATGTATGTAAATCAATAATGTGGAAAAAAGTAAAACATTTGGTTCGCAACTATAAAGAATGGGATATACTTTGGAGCACATTATAAATTTGAAAAGAGAATGCATTAAAAGAGCTTAGCTTTATAATGTCTGTATATATAAATTTTTTTGTTAGAAATACATAGAAATACATATTATGAAAAACAGGAAGGGTTCAATGTCTGATAGTTTTCCTTTTATATATGAAATGCATATTATTGTGTTATATATTTGCAATATTTAACATAAAGTTAATTTTTGTAAAAAATCATAAATGAAAAATATCTGTGGATTAACATCGAAAATTAATATTTTCCGTCTTTATTATTTACTTATGATTCTTAGTTTCTTAAATTTTATCGGGAAGAAATAGAATTTCATTGGGAAAGTATTCTTAACAAGAGTCCTAAACTTTTATTAAATTATAAATATATTTTCATAATTCGGACATGGAAGCTTTCGCAGCACTTTCTAGTAGAACTTTACTGTAGCGCAATAAGTTGTAAAACAAAAACAAATTAGAAACAAGTATATAATAAAAAAAAAATTTTTTTAGTGTTGTTTGTAACACATTGAAACCAAAAACAATTATTTAAAGTTTACTTTTTCTGGTAGACATGATATTTTCTTTTAACTTTATATCAAACAAATATAAAAGAATTTACTTCGAATACATATATGTTAATTTTTTTGTATATTTTTTAAGTTATAAACATATATGTAATGTACATTAGAAATTCGAGACATTAACCCTTTGCCTTACGAATATACTAAATTGCAGGTAAAAATGAAATAAAAAGGCATTTAAGCCTCTTAATTTTAATCGTAAAAAAGCAGAAAAACATTTACTTTTTTTTTTTATAAATATTATTTGCACAAAGTAAAAATATTTCTCGTATTGTAAAATAAATATCTCAAATATACCAACATAATTATATGTATTTATATGAAAAATATGTAATTCAATGAAAAACTGAGACAAGTTGTTGAACAAAATTTTTTAAAGAAAGCCTTGTACTGCCCAAAGAGATTTTAAGGCAGATATTCCAAAATATTATGAAAATGATTCACAAATCTTAAAGTCTTAATTGGAAATTATTTATATTCGAACGCTGGCGGAGAGTAATCGAATTCTTGTTTGGAGTTTTTGATTGTAGAAATTTTATTTTTAATTTTTGTTTAAATTAAAATTACAAATAAAACTCAGCGCGGCGTGGTGAAAATACAAACGCTCAGTTTTATTCAGTGAAATTTTTGATTTTATTCACTAGCTCAATCATTTAAATTTAAGTTAACGAATTTATGCAAATAACCCTGTTGTTTGATGCAAAAAAAAAATTGCAATATCATAAAATAAGTAATGAATTATTTTTGTTTATTTTAACTTTTAATTTGTTCGTTAACTGAACTACTAACACACTGAAATATTTTCACTTTATCAATTTTTATGCATGCATGTTCATATATGGGACACAGTTTTGTCGAATCAGAATGAATTTTATAAGATTATTTAAGTGTAAGAATAATTTGGTTATCTCTATGATGTGTTTTACATGATTCAACAGTATTCGAAAATCCTTATGTCCATTTCACTCGACGTATTGAGATCATCGCACTGAATTCGGGGAAATAGGGATAGTATTTATTTGTAGAACGTCTTTAAATTACATAAGAACTTTTTACGCAATAGTGTCCTCAACGACCATATTTTATGAAATAGAGGAATTGATAATTGATGGAACATAGAAAAACTTAAAAAAATTAAAAAGAAATTTTATGTAAACCAGAAAATCCAACCATTTAAGTAAGTGTTAATAAATACACATTTCCTTCAAAACTAGTCCATTTATCTATATAATACACTTTAATAGTATAGTTTTTCTTTTCATTATAGTCTTCTCTGTTGAAAATAACTTAAAAATAACATATATGAAAAACAGAAAGTTATATTATTATTACAAAAAAAAATAAAAATAAAAAAATAAATAAAAATAAAAAAAGCATGAAATTCTATAGACCGTCAGAAAAATTAAAAAGAAAAACTACAAAACAAAATGCAATAGGGAAATAGCATTTCCATTTCATTTAAAGAAAATTGTATTCAAAAGTTTTGTTTTTCCTAAAAAGAATTTTCGTTTTTTTTTTATTTTACGTTTTTTTTTTTTTTTTTTTTTAATTTTAACATGTCATTATAAAAAGCATTCAAAGTTTATCATCGGAATCGATCATACGTAATTTCGATATCGGGCAAAGTATTAAAATAAAAAAATTTGTTTTTTTTTTTTTCTGAGTCGATAATAAATTGAAGTAAATTTTGAAAAAAAATTAAAAATTGTGTTAAATAAAATATATTATTAAATTATTATTATAAATTGCATAAAGTTTTTAGTTTAAAAAAAAAAATAAAAAAAAATTTTCTACAAAGTGAAAATAATATAAAAAAAAATCGAAGTGTCAATATAACAACTTAACAACTGATTGATATTATTGAAGATTTCAGAAAAGAACTTGAATTAGATTTACTGAATTATATGTTTGAACTATCGAGGCTGATCTATTTTTAGTTATTTGAAGTAGATGTATACCAATTCGTTACCGGTTCTTTATCATGGTTGTCATTTTGCACTTCCTTGGC
Source organism: Hybos culiciformis (assembly GCA_964007475.1). Lineage (NCBI taxonomy): Eukaryota > Metazoa > Arthropoda > Insecta > Diptera > Hybotidae > Hybos > Hybos culiciformis. The sequence continues at coordinate 9,022,910 of OZ023274.1, read as the reverse complement.
TTATTTCTTTTATCTTAAAACATCATTCGCACTTCCCAAAACAATTCTAGGCTAGGTTTGACTTAATTTTTGTTACAATTTTTCATTTTTCCTATAATGCAAGTATTTGTGGTGTTATAAAATATCTTTTCATCATATTAATTTAGCGCTATTAGAAATAGCTTTACTATGTACTAATACTATCACTTCTTAGATAAAACTAACTTTCAAATAATTAGGTTAATGATGGAAAAATTCAAACTTAACATTTTGTTTTTTCATTTTTTCAATAGGAATAAATAGAAAATATGTTTGTTTTTTTTTTTAATAATTATTTTCTAAATACAAATAAAAAAATATATATAGACTTTATGCTAAAACATTTGAAAATAAATACCGCCGTCATGTCATTTTAATAAAGATTAAAGATTACAAAATAAATTGAGGAAAATGTTACGTTTGATTAAAAATAAAATAAAGGAGAAAAAAATTTTGTATAGGGGTGAAAAATGAAAACTAAAAAACAAAATTGAAAATTTCCATTAAAACAAAATAACAGGGAAAAACAAAAAAAAAAAAGAAGCAAAATTTATACAATCCAAAATTACAAAAAAAAAAAAAACTGTCTTGTTTAAATACAGAAGAAGAAAAAAAAAATAAAGTAACAAAAACTGTATATGTCATCAGTCTATCCCAGTTTAGTTATTAGACACTTTAGACAGTTTAATATTAAAAGTGCATTAAACTTAATGGTGTAGAAAAATTCATTGAGTAAAAATTTTATTAAAATAAAAATAAAAAAAAAACATATACATTAACATTTAAACTTATACTAACAATATATAGTTAATAGTGAAAATGGGAAAATCTATTGAATATAAAAAATTAATTGATGATGAAAATAATTGTTTTGATAAAAGAAAATTTCGTAGAAAACAAGTAAGTATATTATTTAGAGAAGTATATTTTACCTATTTGAAGTTATAGTATTATTGAGATTAAATAATAATATAAAAATATAATTAAATTTATTAACTATCTATAGCTTCTTCAGACGTCAAAATCATTCAACTGATTACTAGAGATTGTTCCTCAAATACTTACTAACAGAATAAAGGGAGTACTCTTTTTGTATGACTTTCCGTAAGAGTCGAACAAGGATACTATATTTTAAATATAAAGAAAAAGCGTTTACCATAAATTACTGCGTACATGCAATAATTATATATACAGCTCATATGCATACAATTATATTATATTGCGTGTTCAAGTGCAGTATATTCAATTAAAGTTCATAAATTGCATTAACATATATAAAAATTTCCCTATTTTAAAATTGAAGATATGTACTAAAGACAACTCTACACACATGTTGCTCAAGTGTTAACGAATGTTCTTAGAAAATTTTAAAAATAATGTGATAAAACTAAAGTTGAATATATTTAAATTCATGTCTTTAATTAAAAAAATAAACATTTCAAAAAAATAAATCAATTATAAATTATAATAAATAATAAGAGTCTAGTAATCTTAAAAAAAAACCAAATAAATACATTGTTTTGCGATAAGGAAAACAACATGTGTGACGCATAACTTAAAAGAAAAACAAAGTGCACCGCAACTTCATAATACGTTGATAATTAGATTTTCCGCCAAAAATCATATTATATACACACACATATTGTATATTATTAAAAGAAAAATATATTTTTAAACCACATTTTTTTAATTTTCCACTTAAAATTTTACGCTTTTAATTGGGTTTTTTCTTTTATTTTTTTCTTATGATGTGCCTTTTTTTTTTCTTTCTTTTGGAAAATTTTTATTATACCATAGTGTTTTATGTTTCATAAAACTTTTCAATTACATGTTGATGTTGCCACATAGTTTTTTTTTGTTTTATAGAATTATTTGTGTAAATTTTTAGTTAACCCTAAAATTATTTTACATTAAAATGTTTGTACTAAAAGTCATTACATTTTACAAGTGGAAGAACAAAGAATTTCTTAAATAATTTTATTTTATTATTTTTCAGTAAAAACTTTTAAGGAATTCAAAAACTTGCTCCAAAAATTAAATAACTCTTTAATTCTGACTTACTTCTATATGCAATACCCTGGAAAACGGTCGTATTGAAAGTAACCAATTGCCCTTTTGGAACTAAATTTAATAACAATTGTCTTTCGAGGCATCGAAGATTCTATATTAAATCAACGCTAAATTAAGCCATTATACTTTTGTGGATAAGGGATCTTTTTTCATGCAGTGTAAGAAATTTAAAATCGTTCTCTAGTTGTAAAAAAAACTTCAGCGGGTTTTAAGTTATTATTTTATTGAGAATTTTCTCGAATATTTTAAAATTTATAAAATTCAATTAGAATTATTTCTTGGTTAATGTAAATTATTGCTTAAGTGGATAAAATACCAAAAAATACCAAAAAAGGCTGAAAGAATTTTGTATGAAGCTTCCAATCTTTCTGTATTCTTAATCTATGCTACAACTTAATTGGTTTTTTTTCAAATAAGCATAATGTTATTTGTATAATATTGTAATTAAATTATTTATTATTAAATTTTTAATAATTATCATATTATATGCTCTTTGACGTTACTATATATTTGTATAATGAATAAATAAATGAATATCCGCTTTTGTAAAAACATAAAATTTGGAAGAAAATTGAACCATTTGGAAAACATTTTTTTTGTTTTTTTGATAAAAGAAAAGTACTCAAAACTGTCTCGTTAAATTATGAATAATATTTAAAAAAAATAGAAAGCAAAAGAAAAATCTCAAAAATTTTCTATATTTAATAATCACAAATAATAAATTATTCATTATTTGTTTTTCAAGCAATAAAATATTTACAGAAAAATTGTTTTTTTTTTACCTTTTTTTACGATGGTAATTTAAGAGGACTTCAATTTTCGAAATGAAAAATCAAAAAAAAAAAAAGGAAAACAATTTTTTGGGTTTGTCTTAACAAGGGGAAAAAATTATTTTTTTATATATATTTTCTTGCCGAAAAACAAATTCACGTTTAGATGGAAAGTATCTGTGATGAAGATAGATGTTAATATACGTAATTCAATTGAGTTTGAATATTTGCGAATTATGTAAATTTAATTATGTAAAAATTATTCAATCTTGAGTTTTCTAGCTAAATGAGCAAAATAACAATTATAAAGAAATACTATATATATAATTTCTGAACTTCCAAATTGAAATATAGTCTAAAATGCAACAGACAACATAGGCTAGCCACTGCAGGTTTGTTGCAATAATATAGATATGAAAAAATCTAAACATGTTTAAATAACTTAATTCTGCAGTACTGTATATTGCTGCAAAGAAAACACAATCACTTATTTGGGAAAATTTTAAAAATGAAGAAATTATACTAACTAGACTAAGGATATCGTCTGCCCTCTGGCTTTTTTAAGACCATCATTGCACGAATTGAATCTTAAGTAATTTTATTTTAATAGTAAGAAATTTAATAAAATATTGTGCACAAAAGATATTATTTTGTTACTTTTATTGCAAATTGTTATTCGGGTATAATATTATTTAAATCTACTTATGCCGTAAAAGTTATTAAAAAACCTTTAATAATAATAGAACGCTTAAGGTATGTGTGTTTTTTACTGTCATGAGAATTGCGGATCCTTGTAAATATGGAATCATAAATTCCTTTTTAAATATATATAAATAAAATATTCGGATTCCCATTAAATACAGCTATTAGCGGTCGCATCAGTTAGTTGAAAGATTTGAATTTTTATCTTTATAAGTATACTTAAATTTCATATAATTTGAACGACAGAATATTTGCGCACAGTGTTCTCCAATTATTCGATCAATTGCACCATGTGGAGAGACGCAAGCTCCTAGAACATTTGCTATACATTTTAATAAATTTTTGCACTAAAATGTAAATGTAATCATGTAAACTTTAAAATGAATCCAATTGAACATTATCCATTTCAAACTTTATTTTATAATGTGATAAATTGGAAGGAATAAATATATATATATATATTTTTTAAATTAATTCAATAATGGAATAATGTGCAAGTTTTTTAAATGATCTGTCAATCACAGCTCTAATGCATATACCTCATTAACTTTAGAAAAAAAATTAAAATTTGAAGTTTTAGACATGTTGGAATAAGAAAAATAATATATATTTTTAAAATAAGACACGTTCTAATTTTAGCTAGGAAATTACCCGTACTTGAATTTAAACACAAAAAGTACAATTTTGTTTTTCTGTGATAAAACAGTTTTCTACCGAATTGAATTATATTATGGAAATTTAAGGATTTTTTAATGCTTTATTAATGACCAAATACATCAAAAGTGTTTTTTTAAGTTAGATGTTGAATAAAATAATTAAATCAATAATTTTATAAAACGTTAAAAAATCTAAGTACAAAAAGGTGTAGAAAATATTATACAAATATCCGTCGCAATCCTATTGCTAAAACATTTCAATCAATTTTTTTACCCACGACACAATTCGAATTATGATATATGTTTAAGAGGAGCGTATAGATATATTGGCAACTTTCGAGAATTGTGTGTGTTAATTGTTATAAATATAAATATTATAGATACCTTCTAATTAACCTTCTTTTTTGACTAATTTCGTTTGGTCGTGACTTTTATACAATGCATTTGTATCTTTTCCCTTTAATTTTTCTACAATTGCTACACATTTTCGTTTCTATCTACAAACTTCCGACAAACAAACTTTATATTTAACTTATGTTTATACATCTTCTTAAAAATCGATTGAATCAAAATAATGCGCATAGTTTTTTCTTTATTTTTCAAATATTTACCAAAAATATCAAATTACAAATTATTTGTATTTTTGTGCAAACACGTGTTGCCTTGTTGAGTTTATTTTTTAGTTCCAAAGTATTGAATTTTATTTGTAAAATAAATTTAGATATATATAATCAAAAACCTAGATATTATTAACGCATTTTAAGCTCAAATTACAATAGCCTTACTAAAGTAAATTGCAGCAAAAAAGTATAACGGTATTTTTAATGAATAAACATCAATATAAGTTAATTAAATTAAAAAAAACATCAATGGTAACTTATTTTTGAAGCTTGTCATTTGATAATATTATATTATGAAAACTGGATGTTGAAAATGTTTAGATAAATTCATTAATCACAAAATAATCGCAAAATAATCGCAAAATAATCTTAAATTATTATACATTTAAGTTCGTTATGTATTTCAAATGAATATAAGGTTTTATTAATTTATTTTATGTTAAGATAAAAGAAAATTATATGAATTTCATTTCTTTTGGATTTGCTTAGTACAGTACACGGGTTTTTAGAACTAAACTGGATATAATTTGCGTAGATTTATGCTTAGGAATTATACGGTTATGCTTAGGTATTGTACGATTATAAACTTCTTATACACAATCTTACTTAGACTTAAATTTAGATATTTTGGCAAAATTTCTTTTAATTTTTTTTTCACTAATTTATACTGTTTATGAACAACTGTAACTAATTTATACTGTTTATGAGCAACATTATTATAGAATGATGGAATAAAAGAAATATACGAATTAAATTATTTTAGTTTTTCGACATAAGATGTCTACATTTTACCATCGAAATCTTGTCCAATTTTCAGAATTCTTACCGTATTCATATACATCAAAAATATCACAACTCTCCATTCATTCCTCCAAAAAATATATTTAATATTTTTCAGGAAATGATCATAATATTGAATAAATTAATATTATTATTTCCCTAATAACTCAAAATTAATATCCATAATATTTCTTCATAAATTAACATAAATGAAAATTTTTGCTTAAAGAAAAAAAACATAAATTTTTTTTTTCGTTATTAACATAAAAATAACATAATTTTGGTCATGTTGTACAATTAATAAAAAACACTATATTAAAATTTGGGTAGCCAGGAGGGAAAAAATGGGCTGGCGGCTCAGCGACGGGAGGGTATAATTAAAAAATAAATGTTACACATTTTATCTTAAGTATTTATTATGTTGCACAAAAAAAAAATGAAGAATTTATGTGTAAGTACTTAAAAATTTAAGCAAAATAAAAGAAAAAAAAAAGAAATCTCAAATGTAAAAAAAAAAAAAAATTTTTTAATTGCCCATAAAAAGAAAAAAATTTAAGGAAGATGAAAAAAAATTTCTCTTATTTTTGGAATTAAAATATTCGTCTCCGAAAATGTTTTCTTATAAGTTCTTTATTTTTATGTTATGCTTTTTTTCCATTTAATAAAATTAATATTAATTGTTTGAGTAAATGATTAACGCATAAAAAAGATTTTCTTGATTTTCTACTTTTTTGTTATTTTTTTTTTTTTTGTTATTTAAGTCGGCCCCTTATATTTTCCGAAAAGACAAATTCGTCGACGGCACACGCACATAATTTTTTTTCTTGAATTTCTTTTAATTCTAATTTTGGAAAATTTTTCATTCACATCATAAAAAAAAAATATTTATATGTTTATTATGTAAAAGGTAGAAAATTTCCTAAAAGAAAATTTTTCTGAAAAATATAAATTTTCTATGGAATTAATTTTTTATTTTTTTTTTTATTATTTCATTAAAAATAATAAATTTATTTCATTTTTATTTTAAGATCCATTAATTTTTGATACATACATTATTTTTTTTGTTTTCCTTTTTTTTTTCGTTTGGAATGAGACGCGTTTTGATTGTCATTTTTAATACTTAGGGAATTAAATAAAAAAAATTAAATGAGCAACAAAAAATTTTTTATTAAATATACGTTTCTTTTTATATGAACACGAAAAAAAAAAAACTTAAAAAGCATAAAAAAAAAATTGTAAGCATATATATTTTTTTTTTGGAAGAATTTGTATAATAGTTTCACATTTCACCGCTAGCTGCTACACTATTTTTCCCACCAACAGTAGAATTTAATAGAATTAAGATTTTGTCCTTCGAATTGATTGGTTTGTAGCAGCGTTTCTCAAAGTGTGCTCCGCGAAGCCCTGTGGTTCCGCAATTCAACTCAAAAGAGTTCCGCGAATCTCATAATCAAATTTGAAAAAAAAATTATAAATTTAAATCCGCTAATAATTAATATTTGAAATTAATTTGTTGTTTTGAAACCTCAGTGATCACGACTAAATTATGTAAAAATAAGAAACAACTCGTCCCACTAGCAATGTTCGTTTTTTTCTAATTTATTACATTTTGCAATAAATAAATAAGTTTTGTTGAAGTACAAAAAATTTAATTTTTTTGTATTTATTTATGAATTTGTAAATACAAAGTATACAAAAATTAATTACTTTTCAGTGTTATGTATCATCGATTGGCACAAACACACAATTATAGTCATTACTGAACAACTGAGGCTCCGTGTAAATTATTATGCCTTTGGAGGGCTCTGCAGTTCAAAAAGTTTGAGAACCGCTGGTTTGTAGTAATTGCCACACAGAAAAAAATTTGCTCGTACTAATAACTAAATAATTCGTTAAAATCAACGAAAAATTCGTTATTT